>PVKB01001384.1:0-427530 GCA_004027205.1 Ctenodactylus gundi | reverse complement strand
TTAATGCTTTTTTGCTTGGTACTCCAGAGAGAATGTAGATGGAACTTTTCACATCCAACTACAACCACTAATCATATTAAAAGAGCTGATTTATTATTATTTTTAATTTATGACATTAATGGTTTGGTATGTCTGTCCTGAGTTTTTGATTATGTCAAGCAATGCTTTTATATTATTCAATAATATCTTCTGTTATTTTTCTAGAATAAATTGCTATCATGTTGATTTGGCTAAAGAAAGCTCAACTATATTTATTTTAATATAAAAACCAAGTAAAACTATCAAAAACTTTGAATTAAAAATTAAAAGGATAAGTGTTCTGCCACTAACCTCCAGTCTTGTTTATTTCAATTAATACCCATGGTATATATTTCAACTGATCAGAATCCTTTTATATAAGAAGAGGATATTTCTGAAGTACTTAATGACCTTTTAAAAAGCAGAATCATGACTAGAATATTTTTCTAACTTACAGACGAGGTGACTGGTACACAAGAAGCTAAGCATTTATATGGAACTCCAAATCAAATCTGGTAATTTTAATTTTTGTCTTTTTTTGAGACAGACTCTTGCTCTGTAGTCCAGTGTGGCCTCGAACACACAACTCTTTTTTTCTCCCCATTTTATTGATATGTACACGTGCAGAATTTAAGGTTTACAATGGAGTTGAGCATTTTGTGCACATACTTTCCTTGTCAAAGTGACAAGGGCTTTCCCGCTCTCCTTTTGTCCCTCCCCCTCACTGCCTTCCCTCCCTTCCCACCCACCCCCAGACCCCCTCTTTCCCTTTGTCTTTTGTTTAAAGTTCCGTGAGATGGTTGTGGTCTGGGTCTCTCATATCAGAGAGACCATTTGATGTTTCACCTTCTGCTTCTGACTCACTTCACTAAGCATGATATTTTCAAGTTTCTTCCATTTGCCTGTGAAAACCTCCACGCTGTTGGACCTCACAGATGCATAGTACAACTCTTCTTTTATCTCAGACTCCCAAGAGCTTGGATTACAGCTAGATTATTTTCCCTGACACAGTATCTCTTTATGTTAAATCTGTTCCTATGGCAGTGATTATTTCTCTTTTTTCCATATAGCCTGTTTTTAATAAAAGTATCTTGCCAATGCATTCTATCATAATTTTTCTTGGCAGTCCTCTTTTTTTGGTGTTATGAAGGGACTTAACATTCATCTTCTTAAGAAGATTACCTGTTGAATGTTCTCCACAGAGTACTTGGGATTGATGAACGTAAATGCATTTTGGGCATGGGCAGTAGGAACAGAAGGAGCGGAGAGAGCGCTGTATAAATCTAGTTTGCTCAACCTTGAAAAAATGTTAAGTGTTAATTCCCTGTTTCAAGTAAGTACACCACCTGCTTATGCAGTGTTCCTGAGAGGTTCCTAATGAATTGAAAAGCAAATAATGTAAGGTAGGAAGAAATATATTTCATCAACCCCCTGAGCAGCAATGATTTGCCTCAGCTTGTCACGCATACTTGATTCTGATTAAAACACGGCAAATGAACCAGTTTAACCCTACCTGATAAATGAAATGCATCTATCTTTGAGCCAACAGCCTCTGTCTATCATGTGGATTGGATATGCTGATGGGGAGTATGGAAACCTACAAGGTATGTAAAACAATTAAGTCACAGAACATGTCTCAGTGGTCACCACTAGATATAGAAAGATTGCTATTGAATGACCCAAATGACCGCAGCACTGTGATTGGTTGTGAGATGCCTGGTAAACAGACTTTCCAATTGTGTAATTATAGTACTTGCCTCTTCAAATTGCTACAGTCCTTTTCAACATTTCAAGTAGTTGAGTTAATGGAAGTCAGGGTGATGACTGATGTTTAAAGTAGGAAAATACGGTTGAGCAAAAGTATGGACAATTCAAGACTTCTAGATTCAAATTATCATGATTGGAAAAAGAATCAAAGACAAAGATCAGCAATATGTTTGAGAATTGATGTTCCCCATTTTACTGGTATATATATATATATATATATATATATATATATATATATATATATATATATGCAATACATAATGTTTACATTTATTTTGAGTATTTGTATTATATATTCATTTCACTGCAAAATTACAAATTGTTCCCTTCCCCCGTCCCTTTTTAACCCTCCCACACCTTCCGTTTCCCGACCAGTTCCCATCATTCCCCTTAATTAGTTCTGTGAAATAATTGTGATCTGGGTTTCTCATATTATAGAGACCATTCAATGCTTAACCTTCTGATTTACTTCACTGAGCATGATGGTCTCAAGTTGCCTCCATTTACCTACAAAAGCCTCAAACCCAGCTGTCCGTATAGATGAGTAGTATTCCATTGTGTACAAATGTCTGTAATTTTGACCAAAATTCTCTTCTGCTTAATTAACCATATATTGGGATGGTTTTATACTTAGCAAAATGTTTCATGGTTGAAAAGCACATTCAGCAGACATTCTGTGATGTTCACAATAGTTTAGTGAGGAATGATCATCCTCACCATTTTAAGTTCAGAGCTTAATTCACTTCAAGAACTCCAAGCTGAATGCTCTGACATTCTGATTTAAATTTTCAGAACTATTCGGTCATTTTGCCCCCCGAATTCTCCCTAAATGTCAGAATAGAATCATCTTGTTGGAGATCCTCTTGTATCTCTTCCTGCATCTGTTATTAGTTCTCACAGCATGTTAGAGTAATACTTTTCCTATTTGGGCTTAATACATAGGTACATCACGTATTTCAACCCCTACATCACAAAAAGTGTGATATAAAAATAGCGTAGGAATCTTGTTCCACCTTATATATTTTAATATGATGTTATGGTTCTTTTTGTGATGCCGCCTTCTAATTTCATGCTAGGATTGTTTTGTGTGTGAGATCAAGTAATTTCCTGCCTGATAGTTGGAATTATGATTATGAAACCATTGGTTTTGTGCTATAGACTTTTGAGATGTTGAGGATTCTGCCAAAGGAAGCTTCTTATTGATCATTAGTTTTTATCTGAAGAAGCCAATGTATTTTGTTACTATGTAACATTCTCAATATTTATTTGAGACATTCTTTAGTTATGAAAAGTTCTTCATTATTTTAAAATGACTTATAATTTAATATGAGTTATTTCAGTGATTTGCTTTCAATAAACAATGACCATGCTACTCCATTTGATCATTTTTTTCGTTTTGATGAATCCCTCAATTTTTAAGCAGCAATATTTCTTTATGAACATATGCATTCTCTCTGAATTAACAAGGCACACATTTTCTTTGGGTTTTCAGTAAATGCCACACAAAAAAGTTCTTTGGAATTAAAGTTAGATTCCAAATTATTTGTACAAATAGTCGTAAGATTATGAAAAAGAGCAATGCAGGCAAATTATGGCTTCACTGGATATTGAAATATACTTAAAACATGAATATTCAGCCCTCACATCTATGTGACTCAGTGTACCTGACTCAACAGAACAGAGTAGCACCTGGGCACGGGTCCAGATGGTGAGAAGATAACACTTAATTCAGCAGACAAAGAAGGTTCACTTGGTAATTGGTATTTGGATAATATTGGCCCATGTGGAAAAATGTAGGTCTCAGACCTGCAAGAAAGACGTTTCCTTTGTCACCTCGCTATCTTAACCTTCTTCGCATTTTTGCTGTCTTTTTTTTAAAATAGAAGTAACAGTTTTAAGAAGAAAAATGACTTCATATTTGACTCTTTGCATGTTAATCCCAGTTTACTTTGCTATTACACAAAAAAATAAACAATGTATCCTTTCATTTTGCATTGTACTCCTCAAATCTTTATTATATAGTTTTTAGTGTGGACTTTACGATTACTGATGATCACAAAATATCCTGCTAAAATGAAAGATTTTCAAGGAATATTTGTAATGGGTAGATTTAGTCCCTCAATTTTCTTATTCTGCTTCTTGTTGACAGCTTTTGATTCCACTTTCAATCTTTGATTTGGTAAAAATTCTGTGATGCAATGCCTCTGACCTGCATTACAGGAAAGATGATTTCTGCTTACTGTTTGATCTGCGAGTTTCTTATCTGAGCTGAGTTTCTTCTGGCTCTGATTTAGAAGTCAACACGCTGCCACATCTAGCTCATTAAACTCTGGGTGCCAGTGGCAGCCCCTCAGGAGCACCGTCTTCATCAAGCAATATGTTAAAATGAACTCGCACAATTGTGACTGTTATACATCTGAAAATCCAACAGTCCTAAATACAGAGAAACATTTTCTAGGAAAGAAGTATCTCCCTACCAGGACAATACCTCCAAATTATCCTTTCAATAGATACATTTTTTTTGTGTTGGAATAGAAACATGCATGTATATGTGTGTTGTGTTTGTGTATTTATAACAAAAGCATGTGTGTGTACACACACAAGTACATTATATATAGATAGATAGATAGATAGATAGATAGATAGATAGATACACACCTAAATAGTGCTTTTACACTATAGAAGATGTTTGATAAATGTTCATTATAAATATGGAATGCAAAGAGTACTAATAATCATAGTAGAATTCTAATTACCATCTGATTGTCATTAAGAGAGAAATGTCTGCTGTTCTATTTAGGAAGTTCTCACCTGTACTTTGTCCATTTACTTTTTCATTTTACTGCCTCCTGATAATTCTTTGCTTCTATGACTGCACCTCAGTAGGTCTTCTCAGCATGTGAAAAAGAAAGAAATCAACATGCTGCTGTAAAGTTTTAGCCTGTTTCTTAAGATGTTGTGACCTTTGGAGAGATTATGTCAACTTGAGGCAATGAGGAACCTTGCCTGGATTAGGGTTTGGAAACAATGCCTAGATTGGAAATTGAGAACCAGCCCCGATTAGAGTTTGAGTAATTTGTGGACCAATGAATGAGGGAAGAACGCTCACCAAGATGTGGGAGGCCCAACTGGGATCTCAAACTTTATAAAAGAAGGGAAGAAGTGCTTGACTTAGCTTTAACCACTGAGCCATCATTCCTTGTCTTTTATTTTTTTACTCTTCAAATTCTAGTCACAAAGATTATTTCCACAAGACTAATGATTTTTGAAAATATGGCATTTTATTAATAAATTATATATTGTATAAATGCACCTTGTAACTACAACACTACCTTATGCATATACATGCCTATTAACTTGTTGAATGACTCTAATAATCCTTGTATTTGTAGCTGAACAAATCAGTTGATAAAAATTAAATACTTAATACTTTTACTATTTGCTGCTATATTGTGGAAAATAAATGACTAAATCTGGCTTTTGTTTGAAGCTCAGAAGAAAGCCATGTACACATGAAAAGCATCCTAAATATAGCAGCCAGAATAAATTATAAATGAGCTTTACATTTTCCTTCTCTATGTCTCATATTAATTACTTTATTAGTTATATACTTTTTCTGCTTTAATGAATTTCTTGATGTATCAGAAGCATTTATTCATTTTGAAACAGTCTACTTGGGTTCAATTAATAAAATAGTATGAGCTCCCTGAAAATAAATGAGAACCAAAACTTTCTCTAGAAATTTTAAAAGTACAGTTAACCAGAGAATAGATTGGTCATGAAGGCTTTGGCCATCTTAGTCTTGGATAAAGAGTATGCACTTTTTGTGATAGATAAATCTCTGAAGCTTACCTCTCCTTGGAGCAGCTGACCTTGCCCTTAGTCTTGGTATCTAGGATACAAAGAAAAACTTAAAACTTTCTACATTCTACAAGCAAAGCAAACTTCAGAATTGAATTTTTCTTTCTATACTTATAGCCTAAATCTCAAATCTAAATATGACTGCTTTGGCATAAGAAACGATTGTTTAGTCATACAGAAAGCTGAAAATCAAGAGATATTGCTCATGTGCAAAGAAAACCTCCCGTGCCAAGCATCCCTTGCCTTAGAGATTGTGGTAAGGAGATCATTAAAAGGTCGTAGTTTTCAGGAGCTAGGACTGTACCAGCTTGCTTATCAGTTCTTTGATAAACTATCTCTAATAATCAACTTAAGAAAAAGCGCCTTTGTCTTAGGATTCTGAATGTTTTGGCCCATGGTTGATTGCCCTTGTTTCTTTGGGCCCGTGCCAGCCTAAAGCACTATGGCAGTGGTTCTTGGTGGAAGAGGTCTTCTGGAAACTAGGAAGTAAAGGGATTGGGGAAGGGGCTGTGACACCTTATCTTCTCCAAGAACACAGCCCCGGCAACCCACCTTCTTTACAGTAAGCCTCACCCACTAGAGTTTACACTACCTGAGAGTCCCGTAGGCTGGAGAACCAAGTGTTTAACACATGAAATTCTGGGAGACACTTCAGACCAAACTATAGCAAGGACTAACATACCTTTGATATGTGGAAGAAAAAAAAATTAAGCACCAAAAAGGGACACTCAATCGACATGCCATTGGTTTTTATAGCTTTCTTTTTAAAACCTTCTCTGTCATAAAAGTTCTTTTATAGTTGGGGTTCGAGTGTGAATGGAGAAGAGCCACGGGGTTTCCTTTGGATAGTGGTCCTTTAGTAAAGTGAATCTTGATGAAAGTGGATTCTAGTAGGGGGAAAGGGAAGAATTTATTTCTTCTAGGTGATGTCAAGTAGACTTTTAAAGAGGAGGATGTAATTTCAAAAAGGCCCTTTCTGCTCACACAATGATTTGTACAGTTTCAACTGGAATCTTGCCTTAATTCAGTGATAAAACACACCAAGTAAGGTAATGCCCATGAATGAAATGTAGTCTGTGCTTCTGTTGTAGGTTGTGTTGAGTATTAAAAACAAGAGGTATAAATGGAAAATAAGAAACAAACTTGGAGGGAGAGTATAAATAAAATTGAGAAATAATAGCTTTCATTATAAATGCTATAGAAGTGTCCTAGTCTTCCCAACAACAATGAGTTGTGAAAGATATATTTGTCAGTGACTGATATTATTAATCAATAAGTTAATTTGATTTCTGCAATCTACTCAGAAGATTAAACAAAAAATTTAGGACTTTCATGTCTGAGTAGTTTTATTTTAGGATTATCCTGTGAAAACATTTAATTATGTAGCTATTCTAATTTTTTGTTTATATTTACCAGTTTTAATTATTGAAGCATTTCCTTTTTATAAGATTATTTCTCTTCTATAAGATTAGTAACATGCCAGTAAAAGTCACACAATGATCTTTGCAATTCAGCAGTGCCAAGTTCTCATTCTACAGTGAGGTGATATCATGCCAGTGCTAAGTAGCTGCTCGAGGGAAAAGTGTGTAGTACTGAGAGATTTCCTATGCTCATTTGGGTTTACCCAGTGGTAGAAAATCAAATCGTTGTGATATATCAGACAACTTGTTGAATAATTTCATTGTATTGTAACATTCTTACCAGAGAATTTCACCCAGTTTTTGGCTGATGTTTTATTTGAATGACGTGTGAGAAGGGAAATAGAGCAAATTTCTTTTTGTGTGTCTATGGACCATGAAAGATGAGTCTCTGGAAAAAGGCAGGATGATTTTGAAGCTGAAGGCATTGTGTACAGGAGAAATGGCAGTTTTTGGAATGACACATTTTATATTGGAGGATTTTTTAAAGTGTCCATCATAGAAGTTTCCAAATCTTCATATTAAATAATTGGTGATTACAATACACTGAACTTTAGTTTTTGTAGTTTTCACTTTGCTTCTTAATTCCTGCACTTAGGAAACAGTGAGGTAAATGACACTTACATGTGCTTACAGCACAGTGAAGAATATCTTAGGGTACCATGGAAATAAGTTTTTCTGTGTGCCACCCAAGAATCCTAAAACTGTATTGAAATAATTTTATGAAATATACTTTATTCTTTGTTATATTTTAGATTGAAAATTGTGATTACTATACGATACTTAAGTGAAATTCTCTGCTTCTCAGCTATATCATATATTGTAATTTATGTGGATTTGAATTCTGTGTGTACATATTTCCACTGATTATTTTTAACCCAATATAACTTTGGTCTTAACTGTTGATAACATAAACAAACACTTCATTTTGAAGGAAAAATATGGTGAATTTAGTAATGCTAGCATCTGTATCTACAATATATTAAAATATAAAACTCTAAAAATAGTTATATTCCTTGATGCTTGACATGTTACATTTATAACTCAGAATATAAATCTATTATCTCTTACAATCTCTTTTGTTCAGCCTCCTTTCATTAGTAAGTATGCATGTAATTGTGAACCATTGACCCTAACAACTCGTGATATACCAAAAATCTTCTTTGAGTACCTTCTATAAAGGAACTGCTGATACCCTCACTAACCACGTTTCCCAACTCATAGGTTAAAATTTGGTTAACAATAATTGGCTGTGATTTATTTAGATTATCTGGGGGGTTAGAAATGTTTTATTATAATTTCAGAAGATGTAGCATAGAGTGCATGAATTAGCAATGGAAGTGAAAAAAACACAGGCTTTGTCTCATAAAGTAAACATCATTATATGCAAGTACATACAAATGACATTGACCGAGATGTTGCTTTTCTCTTCAGTCAGTCTGGGCTAACTTACGCTTTGGGAATAGGCAACCCTTAAATCTAGGATGCTCTTCATACCAAAGTTTGTTTACTTTCTTAATGTCCAGCATGAGTTACATTTTTCTTTGTTCCGTTTCATCATCACTCCAGCACCCAGATGGACTAAGTGATTCACAAGAGAGATTGATGGTCTGAAGGCAGAGGGAGAGGAAATGACAAATCAACAGCTTTGACTTTTATGGTGCAGCTCACAGGCAGCACACTCCTTCTGTGCACATTGCATAGTCCATGTCTGAATTCAACAGTATAGGAATGAATGATTCTTGAATAATGATATAATGGTAGGGGAGAGCATGTCAGAGAGAGGCAGAAAATATGCTAAACTGGTATTTCATGCAGATTTAAATTAATTTTATTATTTTAGTATTATTGCAGAAAAATAGTTTCTGCTCAAAGCTTATTTTGTTCAAGTAATTCTTAATAAGCATTTTATGTGTTTGTAAGTATCCCCATAGTTGAGGAAATAACTTTGCTGAGTAATGGGAACTTATGATCCTTTCCACTGAATATTCTTTTTCAGAATTTTTGATTTACTTATATCCTGTTGTGTAATGCACATTGCTATCAGATAACCATCATTATTTTTGTTCATATCTATAAATGATGCAGACTTAAGATGCAGTAACATAGTTATGTCTGACTTGCATCAGATCATGTTCTTTAAAAAGAACTTGATTCAATTTTTGAGTGAGTCTTTCATTTTGGGGGTCACATTTTGATTACCTTTTGATTGGATCATTTTTTATTTTGGGGTTAATTTTTAAAGTTCTTTATATATTGTAGATATCAGTCCTCTATCTAAAGAGAAGGCGCCAAATATTTTTCTATCTTTTAGGTTGTCTCTTAACTTCGTTGATTGTTTTCTTTGCTATGCAGCAATTTTTTGTTTTGATAAATTCTTATTTGTTGCTTCTTGGTGTTATTTCAGGCCCAATAGATTTTCTATTTGGAAATCTTTATATCTATGTTTTCAAGGGTTTTGCCTATTTTATCTTCCAGCAGGTCCCATGTTTCTGTTTTAATATCTAGATCTTTGGGGTCCATTTTTATGTGATTTTATGACAAGGTGAAAGATTTCAATCTAGAGTCATTCTTCTGCATATGGATACCCAGTTTTCCCAGTACCATTTGTTTAAAAGGCTCTCATCTCTACTTGTCAGGTGAACATTCGGTACTTTCCTTAGGACTTTGTCAAGCTCCGATGCTTTAGGAGAACTGACCAAAACTGAAATATTGAACTATTTTTATGAATTTTGAAGATTTGAGGATCATAATGATTGTCTTCATATTTTTAGAAAGATTAAGTATACTATTTCTGTATAATTACAGAATGAATTAAGTTGCTTCAAAGAGTCAGATTTCGCCTGAGTAAAAAAAAAAAAAGGTTGTGCTTTGTTTTAATATTGAGCTTTATATTAAAGAACTGAATACTCTTGAAGATGGACAATTTTCCTTTTTGTTGTTGTTGTTCCATACTTGTAGATGTTAGATAGCATTTAAACAATTACCTTGTTGAAATGTTGTGAAAGAGATGTGGCATTAAATAAAACCCAAAGACATTGGGAGTTTTTCTTGCACTTTCTGATTTTCATTCTTTATGCAAGACTCATATCCCCTGCTCTGACTCTTCTAATGTAAATCGGTTCTCCAAACACAAATAATTGATGAAGATTTTATTGAAGATTTCAAAAAAATCTTTAATCTCTTGGGATGAAAGGGAAGAAGATGTCTGTGAATCATCACACAGCAAAGAACCCTCATTATTTTGTGTTTAAGTCCTTTCTCAGCTCTAACCTGATAAGGTATCTCCTATTCTCTCTTCCGTTAATAATTACCCATGCAACTTTCTTTATTTTACTGGGTCTGCTCACTCAAGCCAACTACCAACATATATTCTGCCTAAGTTTTTGTTCATATCCGGTTTTAAATGAGTGCAATTTAGCCCTTATTTTCCTCGTTTCTTTACCCTGCTGTGCTGAGAAACGACCCTCTGGCCCCTGACATATAATCTTCTTTGAGCACAGGGGGGATTATTAAGAACAAATATATTTTACTATGATATGCATAATGCATACTTACATGTATCTTGAGAATCAGAATGTTTCAAACATTGGTAAAGATATCGTTTAGAATAATGAAAATTTTATGTACATAAGCTTAGATTGTACACATACATACACAAGAGTTTGATTTTTGAAAAGCATACTGCTTGTAGAGGAGGAAGTGAGATTTGACTCTTGCTTTCTAGTCTCATCATGTCAAATATAATATGACTTTTTTAAAAAAAAAGGTAAGATGTAACTTTTTTATATGCAATATGTGCAAAGATCCCAATAGTCACAAATAGGAATACAGAAAGGGAAAAAATCGCTCTTTTTATTTTTATCTGCATGTTACAGAGGCTAAATATGACTGTTGTGTAATCTATGCACAGTAACCAGTGCTTGCTTACATTTTTAACATAGTTATTAAATATTATTGAAATCCAGTGTAATATTTCCATACTTATGTACGGTATGCATCCATCAAATAAAATCTCCTTTGGAAATTCTGAAATTGTGCCCATTTGTGGGTTTAGTGTTGGTATAATATTTGTTTTGTTGTATGACTGACATATTTCAGAAGGTTTGTCCTCTTGATTTAATGCATTGTAGAGAAATATGATTGCATTACTTATTTGATGTTTGAGCTCATAGTTTCTTCTAATTCATTTTTTTCCAAATATTTAGGTATTTGCTGACTTTGTCATTAATAACCTTCATTAAGTTTCTAATTTTACTTATTTACCTGTGTTCACTTGAATATAATTGACCTTTTGAATTTTTTATTAGATATTTTATCCAGAAGAAATTCTTTGGTTTCTTTTTCCGGAGACACAGTTTGTCAAGGTACGATGTTACCTTTTTTCCATATTTCTTGAAAATGTGAATCAGGTGTCTTTACCACTTTTGTGGACTTCCCTTCTCAGGGATTTTCTCCTGAACACATTTTGGAGTGTCAGTTTGTTATTCAACATTGATTTTATTTTCAGCTAGGTTCGTGGTGCATTCTACTTAGGGACAATTCAGCTGTGGTTAATGACTTTGGGCAGGTTGCATAGCATGGTGTATTTTATTTGAGACTCTGTGTCTCTGTGTGCCATACTCTGGGGACAGTAGGGAGACACTGTTGATGTTCACCTTGTTATTATCAAAAGCCTCTAAAATTTTCCATCCCTGTATTGATGAAGATCCTGGTGCAATTGTCTTTGACACAGAGAGGTGGACCCAGCATTTGCACAGGTGAGATGGTAATGGAAACCACTCCGCTTTCTCTCTGAATTTCACACTGAGTCCTGAGGAAGAGAACAGGTGAGGTAACCTCCCTGTCTTCAAAAGCTGTGTCTTTGTTGCCAGTTTATAAAATCTGCCAGCTGTGATTCCTGCAGCACTCCCCAAACCCTTTCCTGCCCTAAAATTTAAATATGCCTTAAATTTAGACTTGTGTGTACTTTGAAAATTATTTTTGTGACTTTATGCAATTTCCAGAAGAATATAAATCTTGATTATGATGACATCATTGTGAGAAGTTTAAGTGATTTGTTCCTAATACTGGGAGAAGAAGGGCCTGGACCATGCTGCTGTTTGTTAGAAGATGCTACCAATATAAGATCGGTAGGGTGGTAGGAGGCGGTATTTTGTAATTAAATGGAAAGTTTTCACATTTTTGTCTTTTACACTGCTAATGTAGGAACATTGTATAAAATAACTACTAATTCATCTTTATGTTCATAACCTTTGCTAAATACCTTACCTTTCCTTCCATGAAGCAGAGGAGTCTATTTCTCCATCCTATTGAATGTGAGATTGTCTTCTACATTGTTTTAGCCAGTAGATGGAGCAGAACCGAAATTGTAGGAGTTCTGAGCTTTGGCTTCAGAAGACCTTGAAGCATCTGCTATCATTCTTGTCAAACTCTGCCCCGTTCCGTGAAGAGGCTAAGCCAGCCTCCGTGTAGATGAGGTACCCAACCAAGCAACATTGCTGGTTGCTGGATGAGTGCTAGATGAGTGTTTGGAAGCTGTTCTGGACTAGGCAATTGCATTTGAGCTGTCAAGTGGTTGTAATGGCGGGAGTGATCACAAGTGAGACTGGTAGAGTATTTGTCCACTTGAGCTCTGCTTAAATTCTGACCCAAAAATTAAATGGCGGTTTTAGACTCTACATTTTAGGATTGCTGTTGCAGAGCAACAGAACATTTGATGCCATGTTTTTTATTGAATGTTTCAATGCCTCTATGCTATATTCATGAAATGTACGTGTGCATATTACACTTTTTGAACAGTAAGATATACTATACTATAGATAGAAGCTTAGTGATGTGTTGAAAATAAGACTCTCGATAGTCTCTTACAGGAGGCATGTAAAAGTATTCAGAATTGCTTTATCCAAAATTAACAATACAGTGTTCTAAATTGTTGGTCTTGCTCCAGTCATCTGTCTGAAGCTGGGATAATATACAAAAATGTATAAAAAAACTTAAAAATTTTATCTAGTAAATGTTATGTTTGATTAAAACTTAATTTCAGGATCATGGAATAAGTTTCAAATTTGCCAGTGGGCATGTGTCTGTGCCAGTTGTGTGTGTGTGTGTGTGTGTGTGTGTGTGTGTGTGTGTGCTTTTTAACTTGTCTATACAGGTTTTCGATCTTTCCAAACAGCAAGGTCTTAAATTGATTTTTAAATAAAATCCCTTTGAAGGTATATAAGCTCTGTGTTAAGTAAATAATCAAAGAAAAATTTGAGTTTCAGGGCTAAGATCAGCAAGTTCAGAAAAAGAAATTTATGCTGGTCTTTAAAATATCTTTTTCGCATCTTGAGTTTGTTTTTTAAATTAAGTCGTTACTTTTTGTTGAAATAAATAAATTTAAAGTAGTAATTGTCTAATGTGTAGTAAATGTCAAGCTTTAATTATTGTTAGTTTGAAGAATTTTGACAGAGGTGTACACCATGTAGTCATGTTCATAATAAAGATATAGAACATCTTAATCACCTGTGCGCCTTTTGAGTTAATTTCCACCCATAATCCTTGGTCTTAGGAAGCCATTGAATAAGCAGCATCACGTATATTATATTGACTTTCTTAGATCTCTATCTATGTGAAATCGAGTAGCCTTTATCCTTTAGATTTTAATTTCACAGAGACTCAATATCATATGTGTCAGCAGTGCGTTCATTTTTATTATTATAAGTAATATTTTGTTGTGTAGATGTGCATGGACAGTATATCCACTTACATGTTAAAAGACATTTGGATTGCTTCTACTTTTTGACCACTCATGTAAAGTTGCTATGAGCACTTGTGTCATTAACACTTTGTGTAAAGACAAGCTTTCAATTCTTTTGGTTAAATACCAAAAAGCTGGAATGGTTCACTATGTAGAACTGTACCAATGTATTTATAAAATAGTCTTACTATGTCACGTTTCTGCTATCAATGTATGAGGTCCTGGTTGCCCTTCATTCTTGTCAACACTTAGTATTTGCTGGTCCTTTCTGTGCTATAATATCTCATTGTGGCTCTAATTTTCAATACCATGATGGCTAATTAATTTTTATCACTTTATCTCATTTTAAAAATTGTTCATTGCAATGTTTTACTCTTTATTTAGGTGTATATCTTATTTGCGAGAGATATTTATTCTGCATAAAAATCCTTTGATAGATGTAGAGTAGTTTCTCCCTAAAAACGATTTACCTTTTAATTTTAAAACCTGTGATATATTTCAGAATGATTTGATTTTTTATTTTGATAAATTTCCTTTGCATTGTCATTTTACTTATGGCTTATGCTTTTTATATCTCAGCCGAAATATCTTCTATTCCCTCTCAATGTTTTAAAAGTTTTCTTGTATGACTATTATACTTTTTATCATTGTAGCTTTCACATCTGGTCCTACAATTCATATGTATATAATTTTGTGTATTATGTATTAAAGGTTAAGTAATATTCTTCCATATGTTCATATGGCTCTGTATACTTCTCTGCATTGAATTATTTAGTCCACTTCATTGGCAGTCAATTGAGAGTATACTTAATTATTTCTATACTATTAAGGTAGAAGAAAAAAATTAAAAGTTAATATATTTAATTTTAACTATAAAACTGGACTAGATTACCGTTTAACATTTAAATATAGTCACACGGAAGTCTGACTAAGGGAGTGAGAATTGAACAGGTGGTATGCTGGACTTTGAACTGTAATATATAGGCCACTTTAGGAATGAACATGTAAAACAACACACAGAAATTGCATGCAGTGAACACTGGCCAGTAAGTTAACATTCCTATCTCACTAGAAAATATTGCATTGTTTTCCTGGGATCTTAAACATGTAGTTAAATGAATGATGAATTGGTAGGAGAATATTTGTAATCATGTGAGGTCTGAAATACTTAACAAAATACTACAATTTATTTCTACTTACTTTTAGATTGAGATAGATTTACTTCTAAGGCCCATTTTGTATAGTGTTAATAACTAGAATAAATTTAGACGTCATCTTTTAAAAGTTTCTCAGTTTACACATAGAGAAAAAAATTTGGTCATCAGGGAGATAATGTTCAAGGCACACGCTGAACTGCAGAAGTAAAATCTTGGTCTCTATCTTTGTGCAGAGCTTGAGTTCCTTCTACTATGCTAAAACTTTTATTTCAGACACTGAAAATAGTGCTTTAAATAAATAATTGGATCAACATTGGTAGGCTAAAATGTACTTTAACATCACTAAAGAAAGTTTTTGAGAAAAAAGTTCACAGAATTGAATGTTTTACTGCTGTTTCTTCTTCCATCCCAGATCATTTTGGGTTTAAACAATACACAAGGACCTTGTGTTACTGTTCTTGGACATAATGCCTAAAAGCCTAGAGACCAGATTAAGCAAGAGCTACAGGCTCAATTCCAAGGAATTGGATTCATTTTCTACTTGTAATAGACCTTCTTTTGCAGAAAAAAGTCATCTGTGGTAGTGATCAGAAAATAAGAATTTGTGAATAGCTTGTTTATTTCTATCATGTGACAAAATATAAACTCTTCACTGACAAATCCTTCCCACAGATAAAGAATTATGCCAGCCAAATTACATAATCAATGTATGACGTGTCAGAACAGAGATCCTCACAATCAGCAAAGCTGGACTTCAGGTTAAACTAAAAGGAAGGCAATATTCGGATTCAAGAATAAACATTTGGCATTCAGTGGAAGAGTTGGCTAGCAATGGAAAGATAGGCATAAAAAGGGATTCAGATGCGTGGAAGCTCGTCCCTAGAGACCAGAAAAGGGAATGCTCGAATATAAATATTTGCTTTTAATATCTTATTTTTTTCACTCTGATTCTGGGCTCACTGAGTAATTTTTAGTTCATGTTTTTGTGCCTCACAAGCATACTCAAATGACTAGTATATTGGTGAAGAGATATTCAGTACTGGGCTGGTGAGTCATTAAAATTTTAAAAGTAAGTGATGTCATATCTTAACCTTCAGGATATTTGGATAAAGAGAATCTGTGTAGGTGAATCTAGGGGTATGGCTAAGGATATGAACTTCTGTTATTCCACAGAGAGAAAAGGGAACATGGTAGAACCCAACTCTAGTGTCTGGGGAACAAAGTACATCAACATGTGCAGTGTTGAGGGTTAGCCATGGAGAATGCCGTGTGCGAAGGGACTGTGAGAGATATAGTATGTGTAATATAGATTTGCATTTCTTTTTAATTCATGTTACAGTTTAAAAACATAGTCTACTGATTTTTGATATCAACCTTCCTGGAATGCATACTAAAAATGTCTCATGTCTGTAGCAAAATGGAGTACAACAATTCCAGAGAGGAGTATTTGATTAGTTAAGAGTGTAAGGTGGGGCTAATAGTGAAGCTTGGAGAGCTTTCTAGAACAGGCCCGAATCATTAAGTACAGATATATCAAATAATGCAGTAAAACAGCAAATAGCCTTTCATCCTCAAAATAATTTCCAACGCAAAGAAATACAAGATACAGTCTTTCACTTTTTTCTATTCATGTAAACAATCTTAAGGGACTTACTTAAGTGGGTAATGAAAGTTACTTTAGAATCCTCAGGTAGCATTTATTATTTTTCTTTAAAATGCAGTTGTTGATAAAGCATGCTTGTATGGGTAAAAAAGCAAATACGATTCTCAGGGGTGTATGTGATGTATATGAAAAATATTTAAATTGTCAACTGACATGGTGGTGGCCCTTTGTCACAACCCTAGCTGAAATGAATGTGGTTTAAGCTTAGGTTTTTGAAACACAAAAGATACAGCTATGAAAAATAATAGTATCGTTTTTAACAGATTAATCTCTAGTAATTTTTGATAGTGATAGAGTCTGACAAAGTTATTTCTATTTAAACACATGTGTTTTTGGGTAAAGCAGTACACAGACTATTATTCCCTCACTGGTGAGATTTATGTTTTTGGTGCGTCCCTTCCTTGGAAGGTAAAAACGTCCTGTATTTATAGTCAAATAAAGTGTCATCTTCTCTGTTAAGTTCAGAAAAGAATGTATACTTCATTCTGTTTGCTCATTGCAGATGAAATCAGGCATTTCATCATCCCTTTAATAATGTATAGACAGTGCCATGTCATGGATTCTGAGTCAATGTTTGGTAAATTAATGAAAGCATACACTTTTGCAGGACTTCTGTGAAAATTAAATGTGGAACTCAATAGAGTGTGTCTAGACTGAACAGAGCATTAAATTAAATTTGTACTCCTTCATTTTGGCTTAAGAAAATAAGGGAATTATTGATGGAGCATAGAATTTGGATTATTCATAGAATTGGAGCAAATTATTAGTTTTTGATGAGTCTTATATTTGAAAGAATACTTGGGTATATAATGTAAGCCATTTTAAACTTATATGGTCGGAGCAAAAAATATGTAAAGGCTAAAAGGTCAGAGATCATGTTATGGTTGTATTGTCGAGAGGAAAGATTTGGAGTTAGAAAACACATTCTGCATGGAAAATACAGTTAAACCATTAGAGAAAAATATTTAAGTGTAAATCTGTACCCACAGAGAATCTTTAAACATTAACTATTCTTTCAGTGAGGTTCTAACTGTATAAGACTGACTAGAATAGTGTAAACATCTAGAAACCTGGAAAATGTGAACTATTTATTTGCTATATAGAATAACTAGTAGCATAAGACTGCGATCGCTTGAAGAAGAGAAAAGAGGTAAATTCTACCACTAGAGCTTTTCTGTAACAGGAAACTTCTGAACAGCAATGCTAGAAAAAGCAGTCTCGAGGAGCTCCTCCTGAGTTGAGGAAATAATAGTGTGGCACGTTTGGAATACGTATGGAACAGAGTATTAGAGAATTGGGTTTTACCTAGAAAGAAGGACCCCAAAATCCACAAACTAAACCTAGTAAGTCTTTATGCAGGAGGAAATTACACAAGGCCAGGCTGAGGACAATCACCAGAGAGCCATAGCTTTTGTATGCCCGAGAAATATCTGTTCCTACAAGCCAGAGTCTTGAGACATTTGTGGGTATCCAAGGAGTTAGGGAGAAAACCTTTGAAACTCTCCCTTAGTGGTAGTAAGGTTTAATTTTCTATTAAATAAAATCTGTTCTAGATACACACTAAGAAATCAAAAATAATAAGCTTTCAAAAGATAAAGCTTAAGTGCGGGCTACTTAGAGTCAAGTCCGCTTAGGATGAGCCAAATGGCAGCTCAGCAAAGCACTTGGCTAGTGTGTCCAAGGCCCTGGGTTCCATTTTTAGCATGACAGAACAATATGTCTGAAAGGATCTGGAAAAGTTATATAATGATAGTTTAATGAAAAAGATACAAGATTACTGGACAGAAGACCAAATGCAGCTTGAATTTATAATGGTAGCCAGAGTGAAATAAGTGTGTATGTGTATGTGTGTGTGTGTGTATGTGCAAGCCTTTTAGTCTCAGTTCTCAACAACAATGCATTGGAGTCTGGAATGCAGCTCCATGCACTAGTATGAAGGTTATATGAGAAGGAACCTAGACCTTCATATAATTAGAGATACATTTATTATTATCTTTATACTCACATTTATTATCTTCATACTCAGCAGCAAAGAGACCAGCTTTTTAGTCTGTGAGCAGGTAATATCTTTATTTTTCATGACTTGTTACTATAAAATGTCCTTGAAAGAGTTACGGACTTGCTCATAATATATGTATAGATATGAAGAATTGTCTCCCAGAAATACTTGCCATAATCTCTGCCCCATTTTACTTTTTGTCTTCTGGTAAATTTTTCCAGGAATAGGCCTGTGTTTTAATTCCTTTCCCATCTCTGGAACAAAAACCTAACACCTGCCACTTAGAGGAAGAGAGGTTTCCTTTGACTCAGTTTTCAGCCCTAGTCAACTGGCTCCAAGGCAGAAAGAGCATGGCAGAACACCCAGGTGGAGAATAGCGGCTCATCCCATGGCGGCCAGGAAGCAGAGAAAAGATGTTGGGTCGAGAATATTCTTTTCAGCTCATGCCTCCAGTGACTGGCCTCAGTTAGCCTCCACCTCACCTTAGGGCTCACCTCTTAGTGGCACATCCAGCTACTGAACTCTTAAGTAGTAAATCTGTGGCTGAGTGTAGCACCACAGCAACCCATTCATCTCCAAAACACATGAGACGTTAGAGGGACATTTCAGATTTCAACCATAATGAATAGTTTGGTAAATGTAGCTGATGGAGTATAAGGACAATTTCAGTATGTGTGTTTCCTGGAGTATTTAATTAAGGCCAGTATCAATAGGCCTTCAAGCAGCAGAATAAATTTGCTATTTGGACCTCAGCCTGTCCCCTAAACAACTACGAAAATCCCTACAAAGGTGAGATTATTCATTGGAAAGAAAGTAAGGTGACTCTGTATCAACCACTCATCTTGTAAATAGGCTGAGAAATTAATACAAGTAACAACAGAGCAACAATTTGCATACCCTCTGCACCCAGTCTTGCAAGGAAGAAGTCTATTGCAATTCTATAACAACCTTGCATGGTGACTTAAGGATGCTCTGTAACCTGAGTACCACGGTGGTGGTATTTGTTCTTCCCACTCATGTATTTGTCTGAAGGGTTGGATAGATGAAGGAATAAGATACTAAATCAGTAATACAGATATTTATGTGTTTCTTATACAGCGGGCAGATGTGTGGGGGAGTTTGCTAAGCAGGGTGCTCACCAAGATGTAGTATCATATTGGTTCAGTAAGAGACCCAAGAACCTAAGCAGACTTGGGTTTGAATCTAATAGGTTCCAGTTTTCTGGATTATTTCTAGGAAGATGTACCAATGAAGCCAACTGGGGCTTCATCAAAAGTTGGAGCATCGTGAATTTTGATTCTGGTCCATTTAATCCTCTTTTGTACTGATTTTTACCCAGAAATGGGCCAAAACCAGCTGAGCTAAGTCATAGAAGTAGGAATGGAGCATTTATCTGAAGATAGTGAGAAATATTTTGTATGTTAAATACAGAGTCTGGGACAATTGACTGCTGTTCTGTATGGACTTATTGGTAAGTTAAGGGAATGGCCTTAACTCTGTCAGAACTGTCTGATTTGGAATGTCAGAACTGCCAATTAGTGACGCTTAACTGTACGACATTTTAGGTGAACTGCGCTGGGGAATTCTTCATGTAGGGTTTATTTATTTTTGTCTACCACCTTTTAATAGTGTGACAAAATGAATTTGAACACTTAAAAATTATGCAAAATGTTGGTGACATACACTGACCAATAAAATAATATATATGAGAGATTGCACCAAATTATAACCTTTAAGAAAACATTTGTCATGCAACAGTTTCAGTAATGATGGAGGTGAAGTTACCAACAGTGAATTGAGTATACCTTTGAAATTCAATAAATTTATAACATTTAGAAGTATTGAGATGTGACATTTGTTAAAAGTTAATGGTTAGAATAATCTATAAATTAGAAACAGCAAAAGAAAAGCTTAATGAATTTGAAAATATAGTAATAGAAAGTATCTATGTTGAATTCAAGTGATGTATATTAAGAAGCCAGTAGCCTGACACATATGTAGTTGGATTACAGAGAGGAGAGAAAAGGAAGAAGCAAAAAATGATTGCAGCAGTGGGGAACAAATATTCCCAATATTATATTATAAGAATCTAATTCTGAACCATACAAAGAAATCTAAGCAGCACAAAGACATGTTGTAATTAAAGTATTATAATTCAGCACATAAGAGGAATTTTTAAAAAGCAATAATACAGAAATATTACAGAACTAAGATTTTAAAAACTCATGGATTATCAAAAATTGAAGGCTAAAATATCATACAACTACATCTTTAAACTGTTAAAGTAATATAATTATCTTAAAATTATCTAGCCCGTGTAAGTATTCAAAAGAGTAATCTAAATAATGTCTCAGTAAAGAAACATAAGTTAAAATAATGTGTTTTATCTATTGATTTTTCATATTAGGGATTCAACACAAGGCTTTCGCGTTGATATACCTATTAGCCCTTTTTTATTTTTTATTTTGACATAGAATTTCACTAAGCCGGCTGGATTGGGCTCGAACTTTTCTGATCCTTAAGAATGTTGGGACTACAGGCATGCACTTTCATGCCTGGCTTAAAACTGGTGAATTTTAATTGTATATGCCTTATATCTCAAAAAGGTTGATTTAAGAAATAAAGTTTAAAAATATGGTTTGAATTAAACAATTTGCTTGTCTTCAAGAACTTAATGTTACTGCCATGATTTGACTTTTTTACTCGCTTGAACTTAGACGTGGTTAGAGTCCCTTGCATTAAGAAAATATGAGAGTAGGTCATGTGTGTTACTTGTAACGGAACAGTGAACATCAATTACTGCTTCGCCATGCTCCCCTATACTATAAGTAGTATAAAATTTTTGGTTCCTGTCTTAGTTACTTGTGCACTGCTGAGACAAAATACCTGACAACCACAATTTAAGAGAAGAAAGATTCATTTGGCTCACAGTGTCAGAAGGTCTCCCACAGTCCGTTCATAGTAGCTGGCAATGGCGGAGGTGTATGACAAAGACTGGAGAGCTGCTGACAGCATTGTAGACAGAAATCAGGTGAGCAGAAGCAAGTGGATGTCTGGAGACTCAGGCAAGGCTGGAGCTTTCCCAGGAAGCTGGTAAACACAAGGAGGGAGCTGTAGCAGTGTTTCTTCTTCCTTCCTTTACTTAGTTCATGGTACCAGGTGGGTCCCCATAGCCAGGGTGGATGCCTCTCCTTCACTTCCTGGCCCACAAGTCAGTAACACAAACCTGAAAGCTCTGGCCTCATCTCTTGAACAAATGGATGTAATCCTTTCAGGTCAAGCCCCAAGCATCTGCTCTTCCCCCCCAGGCTCCACTTCCCAGCAGCACACAGTTCCAAATACATGAGGCTGTTGAGGGACACTCAAGATCCAAACCATCGCAGTTCCCGACAGGCCAAACCATATGGCTGTGAGTTTTCAATACTTAACGACACTATTAGTAAGAGTGGTAGAGATATGGAATGAGTTGACTGAAATTGAGGGTTATCTTTGAAAGTATGATAGAGAACATAAGTGTGTCTCTAAGATAGAGAAATGCAAGAAGGAGCACCCACCCCAGATCAGAAGAGGGCTGATAAACATAAGCAGCAGAAACAAGGGGAATTATGGGTGAAATAGAGAAGAGTGTATCTCTAAAACTATATACAGCTTTTTGGCAAGCCCGTAGAGAACTACTTGAGCAAGAAAGAGATACAAAACTAATAGATAACAAAAACAGAAAGAAGGAAAAAAAGAGAAAAAAGGAAAAAGAGAAGCAGAAACCCACAGATGGGTACCATAAAAAAATACAAGTTCAATTTAATGAAAAAAACCAGCCAAAATGAACCCAAAGTCAAAAAACCAAAATGGTTTTCCTGTGTTATGTGAGTGAGAAGTCTCTACAAAGAGGATCTTTGGTCCTGCTGCTTGAGAGGGATGGTGTGACCATTTTTCTTCCTCCCGTGTCTCAGTTTGCAAAGATGCACCTCTGACATTCCTCCACAGCAACCCACCCCTATGGGCGCTGGCTCTTTTCCCACCTGTGCTGTGGGAGTGTATGAATGGTCTGGGGGAGAGACCTGTGCTTTCTGAGATCATTGTCACTGGACTCAGATTCCCTGGAGTGTGGCTTGTAGTTTCTGTTCTTGGAGAGCTTAGAATGCACTTCTGAATCTCGTCTCTGGTGGTGCCTTTTAAGCTGCTGACTAGGACGCTAGTAATATGACCTTCAATTCCGAGTCCCTAATCTGTGAGGGCTTGTAGCAACGGGCAGGGCTTTCCTTATATCTGAAACCGAATTATGCAGCAGTCTGATGCACTGGGGCCAAAGGCCCTGCTTTTCTGTGGCTCCCAGCCGCATGCTTGCCCTGCACTTCCAGGCTGCAGTCCTGGCTGTGATTGTTCCATTGCACTGGTAGCCCGTGACCCGCAGGTTAGGTAGGTGAACATGCCTGCCCTCTGCAGCCTCAGGCCCTGTGCTCATGGACGAGTCTACGGTTCCTCCCCTGTCTGTCTCTGCCTCTTTTTCACAGATCCTCTGGTCACCACTCAGGCCAGGCCAATTCTCTGCTTTCCTATGACAAGCTGTAGAGGAATTTCCTTCACTAAGTCCCAGATATCCATCCAAATTTGTGTGCAGCCATTGACAGAACAATCCTACTCAGTTGCCATCTTGGCTTCACCTTCAAAACTCAATGCTTTTTGTTTTATCTGTGAGATTTATTTGTAAATTTATGCTAACCTACCAACTGACACACAGCGATTTTCTTTGTCTTATCTGCCTGACCTAATTAATCTCAACATTGCTGTAAATGAATATGCAAGTTCATTTAGGAAATAGAATGCACCTCTCCATTTTGGCCATGATTTCTATTCTTAGATATATTTTCATACTTCTCTTTCTCCTCTGACCTGTGTGCTTCTCATGTTCTCTTCTCTCATATTCTTACATTCCTTATAGTGAACAAGGATGTGTGGTGAGTAAACATTGGTTAAGCCTGCCAAACATATCTTCAGTAGTTATGTCCCTCTGATGGCCCTCAGATTTTAATTTATATTTGTGTTAGATACCTAAATTATTTCAAAACATATGTGAGATTGTACAATGAAAATTTCCATAATATATTACAAATGAATGCAGTGCTTCTGTGCTACTCATCTTTAATTGCTTCCAGGAGGCAGAAGCACCAACAACAGTGAGGCTCATCAGGTTGTGTTGACTGGGAAGGGCAGTGACTCACAAGGCAATCAACACCAACACATTCTGGCTTACTTGTAAGTGAAGTACCAAACAAACAAGGGTATTGAGCCGTTTCTTTACGTCAAAAGCGTCAAGTACCAAATTGGATGAGTTTCAGAGTAAATAAGTACCAAGGCTTGACTCTGTATTCACACAATGTTTTGGCAATTTAGAAATTATTCTAGGATGTAGTTGTAGTTCTTGAAAATTTAGGATTCTTGAAATATAAGTTATTTGCAGGTTATAAGTTATAAGGTTATAAGTTATTTTCAGGTTAATAGATTTACATTTTTGATTCAGTTTATATTTTATTTATTATTTTTCCCACATTTTATTGATCTGTATACATGCAAAATTCAAGGTTTACAATAAAGTTGAGCATTTTGTGCACATACGCATCTTTTCAAGGTGACGAGGGCTTTCCCACTCTCCTTTCATTCCTCCCCCTACCCACCCCTCCCTCCCTCCTCCCCCGCCCTACTCCCTTCTTTCACTTTGTCTTTCCTCTTAAGTTCCATAGGAGTTGTGGTCTGGGTCTCTCATATTAGAGAGACCATTCGATGTTTCACCTTCTGCTTCTGACTTACTTTACTGAGCATGATGTTCTCTAGTTTCTTCCATTTGCCTGCAAAAGCCTCCATGCTATTGGACTTTATTGATACATAGTATTCCATTGTGTATAAATACCACATTTTGTGTATCCACTGGTCTGTTGATGGGTATTTTGGTGACTTCCATATCTTTTCTATTGTTAGTTGTGTTACTATGAACATAGGTATACATGTATCTCTGCTATGTGTTGTTTTGGCCTCTTTTGGATATATTCCCAGGAGGGGTGTTGCTGGATTGAAGGGGATATTTATTTCCAGTTTTTTGAGAGCTCTCCGTGCAGGAGGGTTCCTTTCTCCCCACAGCCACGCCAGCACTGATTACTATTTGACTTGTTGATGTAGGCCATTCTCACTGGGGTGAGATGGTATCTTAGTGTTGTTTTGATTTGCATTTCTCTTATGGCTAGAGATATTGAACATCTTTTCATGTATCTATTGACCTTTTGCATTTCTTCATGAGTGAACTGACTCTTCATTTCATTTGCCTACTTTTCAATAGGATCCTTTATTTTGGTAGGCTTACTTTTCTTTAGCTCCTGTATATTCTAGTTATAAGCTTCTTATCTGAGATGTTGGTGGTAAATATTTTTTCCCAGTCGGTTGGATCTCTTTTTACAATGTTGATAGTTTCCATTGTATGCCTGTTATTATAGACATTACTTTTTTCCAGAAGTGTTGTATTATATGGATATACTATTGTTAATACATTCAGTAGCTGCTGGATATAAATTTAAAATTATCTGCTTAGAACTTTAAGGACATTTCAGTGTTTAATTACTCATAAGTTTATTGTTTGTGATAATGTCAGCTACCAAATAAGCAAAACAGAGTGCCTTCAAGATGGATAAGAATTTGATGTAAGGAAATGTGTAGGTCTTTAGAACAGAGAATACATGAAGTTCTGTTTATTCACGCATAGGCCAAGAGATCACCTAATTGCTAAATGAAGTAAAGTCCAGTGGTGGGAAACTTAGACCCCTTGCCAGACTTGCCCAGTTTCCATCCTATATCACTACTTACTCATGAATTATTTGTGTCAATTAACTTTTTTCAGTTTTCTCTTGCCTAAAGTAACCATAATAATGGTTTTAGCCTAATATTGTTGATAAAGATTGTATGAATACATAGGAGAATTTAGAAGTTTACTAATCACTTATAAGCTATTTCTTGCATCATTGAAATTAATGATTTCAAATTACCATTCTTCATAAACTTGTGTCCTCAATTCTTTTCGGTTGCTTTTGGTCGCTCTTAGGCAGCTATTTACATAATCAGTCAAGACCGATGTTGAGCATTGCAAATAAGTTTGCCGTTAGAATTAGACTTTCTCATCTAGGGGGACTTGGAGTTGATCTATAACTTCTAAGAAAAGACCAATCATTTATATATTCTAATTAAAGATTGATTAACTGAATTTTCCATATACACAAAATATGTAGTTTGAAATTTCATGACTCATACATCTGTTTTTCAGTCTGCTTTATATAAAATGCTAGCAATTTCTGAGCAAAATTGTGCACTGGAGATTACCACTACATTTTTTAAATAAGTTAGAACGAAACTGCTAGGAATAATAGATTTTTGCTTTATTAAGTTCTGTTCAGTCTTTGATTCTGGGGATAGAAATTGTTATAGGCTAAGTTTAATCGAGTCAATATAAACTCTTGACAATCAATGTTTGTACAAAACTCAAATTGTAATAGCTGTCTGAGAGTCAGGCTGTGCCTGTGGTCTCTTAATCAGTTAGTGATTTCCAGGGTCACTTAAAAGAGGGATATTTTCTGTCTTTCCTTCCAAAACATTTTCCTTACTAAGTCAATACTTTTTTTAATGAGTTAGTTGTAGTGAACAGAAAATGTATTTTCTTATAACTTAAAACTTTGAGGAAGAGACTTCAAATTATGACTGAACCTTAAAATAAGAAAAAAATCAGATAAAAATATTAACCTTTATGGAGTGATTTAGGCTGTATTTTGCTTACTAGAGCAAAACGTATCTTCATTTGTAGCTCAGAGTATTTGCTTAGGATCCTTTTTACACACTGGCTAATTAATAAAACCTATGAAAGTCTTCTTTTAATTCATCTGATTTTTCTAAGACTCAATTTATTTTCTTGGTCAAGTACAGTATTAAATAGATGCACAACATCACGTGCATCTGGGCTTTGAAGAGGACAGTGGTGTGTAATGAAACTTAACAATTATCTTTATAAAATCGTGTCATCTTATTTCACTGCAGATTTATCCATCATTATAAGGGAACACAATTATTTTTAGTGGTACAACAGCAAAACCTTTCCTCACTTTCTAATTTCTAGCCTGAACTAATTACTTCCTCTTTTAGAACCACCAACTGGGCTGAAATTTCAAATATGAATTCCCAGAACCAACTTTCTTTTAGGTCTCCTAATAGAAATAGAACGTCTTTCTCGAAAATTCTGTTTCAAACCTGACTAATAGGCTGTTCTTCCTCTAAAGGTTCATTTCCAAAGGTACAGCCTGTCTGTCCACATTTTTTGGGGGGGATTTTTTTTATTTGGAATAAATAGATATGCAACCTGAGCCTATGAATGACCTGTGAATTGAAATAATTTAATCAGCAGTGCTGTGAGATTTCTCTTCTTCCTAGTGAAGTCAGAAGGTGTCCTACGTTGAAGAAAATACACTATCTCAAGAATACCATTTAAAACTGTCAAAATAAAACCCTTACAAATATAAATTGGTAAACATTTTTATAAAATAAAGACACCTGCACTTGAGATAATCGCAAATGTTTGCTCTTGTTTTCTTGACTTGCAGTTGATCACCTTGTGAGGCAATTACCAAGATCCAGTAGTTAACATATGCTATATAGTTTCTTAGACTGAAAACATAGAATTAAATTACTCTAGAACTGTCTTTATTTTATACCATTATTCATAGTGTTTGTGTTGCCTCAGTATTACAGATTTGAATCTCATATACTTTACATACATAAAGTTTTAAAACTCACTTCTACTTTAGTAGCTGACATAGTGAAGTTTATCTCGACTGTTCTGTGTCTGGACTGTTCAAAGACTGGCTTCCTCTGGGGGCTCCACCCACAAGGAGGGCTTTTCAAAAGGTTGCAGTCCTTGGAAAATAAAATGGATCAAAGGTCCTAGTCAGGTTCACAATGCCCTCAGTTGTTGGGACCTTTCAGTCATAGGCACTTGATGATCCCACTCACTTTACAACTCTGTCTTGCTCAGGAGTTGAAGAAGTTAAAGAAAAATGGTAAATGTATTTCACTCACACACACACACACACACACAAATAAAAATGGGAAAAATGCCAATAAAAGAGAAAAATGGTCAATAAAACTTATGAAATTTATTCAATAAGATATAAAATAAAATATTTGGTAATAAAAATTAAATTCAATGATTTCAAATTCTCATTAATCTGTTCCAAATAACCTTACATTATGATGTGACTAGTCCTTATCTCCCTGAATATAATTTTATAAAGACTGTTGATAACAGGTTCTGAATTCTAATTAGTGTCTTTCTTCAAAGCTGCTTCTTAATTTGTCCAGAATTTTAAGATCTCATTTAAAATAAGCAATGAAAGCCATTCATTAAAAAGAGGCGAATTTAATTTTAATCAGAATAAATATTCTTAACTAGCATTTCTTAGGAAAATTATTACAATCATTATATTTTTAATAATGTTACCAAAAAGCATGATGTTCCTCATTATCTTTACGTAACATCAGTATAAGTGAGCACTGTTCAGCAACTGTTCTTTCTATATGAAAACTGTTGTGTTTTTAAAATGCTGAGATCGTAGTTTTCTCTGGAACGTAAACCATTAGTAATTGATTTCATGAGCACACAGACTAAATGTTTCCCAATGACTGAGATTGTGTCTTTACCTAACAGTATATAATTTTCCTGTGGTTCTCTTTAAAAAAGTTTCTATAGATTTCTTTGCTTAAAATGTGATAAACTGGGCTGGAGGTTAGCTAGGGGGTTGGATCACTTGCCTAGAATGCACAGGGCCTAGGTTTGATTTCCCAGCACCACATAAACAATAGCCAGAGGATGTAGGAATAACAAAGCAGTTACAGTGTCTACCTAGGAAGGGCAAGGCCCTGAGTTCAATTTCCCAGAACTACAAAAACCAAGCATGGTGGCACATGCCAGTAATCCCAGCATTCTGGGGGAGGCTGAAATAGGATTGCTGTGAGTTCTAGGCTAGCCTGGGCATAGTGAGTTCAAGATCAGAATGGATTGCAGACTGAGACCTTGTCTCAAAACAAAGCAAAACAAAAAAGCCAAGTGTGATATCTCATACTTAGAATCCCAACACTTGGGAGGCTGAGACAGAAAGACTGCTGTGTGTTTGAGGCTCAACTGGGCTATATAATAACTCAGGGCCAGTCTGGACTATCAAGCAAGGCCTTCTCTCTCTCTCTCTCTCTCTCTCTCTCTCTCTCTCTCTCTCTCTCTCTCTCTCACACACACACACACACAAGAAACAAAGGAATTTCTTCACAGTTCAGGAGGCTCAAAGTCTCCAAGTGTTGGCAGAATTATTTTCTTCTGTAGATTCTGAGGAAGAACCCCACATCTTCCTCCTCATCTCTGGCAAATTCTTGCAGTCCTTGCACTTCTTGTTTGGTAGTTACCTCACTCCAAACTCTGACCCTGTTGTCACTGAGCATTCTTCCTTGCGAGAATTCTTTCTCTGTCCAAATGTCTGATTTTCTTTTATAAAAACCCCAGAGGCTGGATTTAGGGACTACCCTAATCTAGTGTGAACTCACATTAACTGAGTTATGTCTTCAAAGATTGAATTTCTGAATAAGATTAAAGTTATATTTACAATAGGAGATAAAGATTGTTTATATAAATTTTGGAGGTATAAAGTTCAACATAATGTAGAGAATATAGACAAAAGTATATTACAGTTTAGGTTTTAATAACCTCTCACATATTCAGAGGTTGACTTTTGGAAGATGATTGAATCATGAGAGGTCTTTCTTCTTCATTACATTAGTCCTTTAATGAGTGTCATTATCAGTTTCCTACTCCTGGGACACAGTGCTTGAGTTCCAGAGTATAAATGATAAGAGGCTTATTTTAGCTCATATGTGCCTAGGTCTCAGTCCTTGCATTGTCTGCCAGCGACAGTGAGAGGCTAGGGCAGGCTGGCCTGATGGAAGGCAGCTGTTAGTTGCA
Organism: Ctenodactylus gundi; assembly: GCA_004027205.1. Classification (NCBI taxonomy): domain Eukaryota; kingdom Metazoa; phylum Chordata; class Mammalia; order Rodentia; family Ctenodactylidae; genus Ctenodactylus; species Ctenodactylus gundi. The sequence goes on along the minus strand of PVKB01001384.1, from coordinate 397,870 downwards.
TTGTAGCCAGGAAACAGAGATAAAGAGTGGTTATTACGGTAAAGATATCCTTTCATATCACACTCCTCCAATCACTAGAGGCCCATCCTCTCAGTCCAGCTCTTCCTTTTAAGAGTATATAAAATCATCAATGAATCGATATGCCAATATATATAGGACCTATGATTGAACCACCTTATACGCATAGACCTTTTGGGGGATATTTTAGATTTATACAATACACTATGTTCATAGCTGAGTGTGTATTAGGATTTAAAGTTTTATTGGAACAAGTAGGTCCCTGCACAGGTGACCGAATGTGCTTTCTTAGCCTCCCTTGCTTCCTCCCTGTTTTCTGGAAACCATGGTTTGAGTAGCTTTTCCTCCTTTGTGTGCATGGGCCTTCTCCTTGCTTCCTCAAAGTGCTTAACTGTGGGCTTAATTCTCTGAAACTGTGAGCCAAAATTAACATATCCTCTTTAAGGTGTACATGTCAGGTGTTTTGTCCTAGCAGTGAGAAAACTGACCAAAGCATAAGTCAAAGAATCGAGTGGAGCTGAAAGTACAGTTAACTCCCTGTTATGTTATATGCTTAAACATGTTGCTGCTGGAGTTAACATGAACCCTCACCCTGGTTCCGATGGAGAGTCCCGGTGGACTTAGTCTGCCAATCCCAGAAGACTAATCAGAATTCAGTATTAGCGAAGGCAGGAAAGAGCTTTATTTCACTGGTGCCACACAGAGAGGACAAGGCTTAATTATATAGATTAAAAACCTATAAGCAAAAATGCTTATAGCAGTTTGAATTACATAGAAAAAGAGTGGCATAAAATGAGAGCTTGCACTGTTAGTTTTCTGGGTGGCTTCATTTTTGGCTGCTATCTGATTGAACAGTATCATGGGTCCTGGCCTTCGAGCCAGTGGTGCAGAACTTTGTTGGCACCAAGGAGGATGCTGTTGCTTAGGGGGTTATTGTGATCCCACATAATAAGGTAATAATCAATGAGACCTATATTTTTCTGGGATCTAAGGTAGTTATAAGAAGAGGATGACTTAAGACAACTTAGATTAAAAAGTCAAAAGACGGAATCAGAGAAGCAAAATGAAATGAGTTAGGTCCATGACTGGGCCCTATTTTAGTTTTTTATTAATCATATAATAGGCTAAAAATCTAAACATCATTTTGTAGATAGTTTATAGACATATCAGTAATACTTTTGTGGCTGTTCATTCCAGAACACAGATGGTTTAAATTAGAAAATAACAAAAGGCACATTATCATTTTTAGTAAGTCGCTTCAAGTACAAAGCTAATTTTAGTGTGAAGAATTATTTTTTATAAGAATAGCTAAGAATTTGGGTTTTTTTAAACGAAGTATAATCTCTTTGTAAAAGTGCCTTCAGATAAATATTCTGATACAAAGCAGCCAACATTCCTAATTTGCTGGGGGACATTTCAACAGTAGAATCTTTTTTAGAATAGTCATTGCCATTCTAATGTAAATCAAATTTTGAAGAGTGTTATTTTTGTCCTAAATGTCATCAGATCATTATGTAATGTTCTTCACCTTCTTTTCTTCTTCATTTGCTTCCTTTATCTTACTGTGTGGATCCACATACAAAATATTCTATTTGTAATAGCATGCATTGTATTTCTCCAAAATATATAGAAGGTTTAGCTTCAAGTATTTGTGACTGTGACTATATGTGGAAATGGAGATTTTGCAGATGATTGAATTAAGAAGAGGTTTTTAAAGGTAGGCCCTAATCCAATGTGACTAGTTGTCTTATTGATATAAAAAGGAGATTGGTGGAAAGGGACAAAGCCAAAGAAGAGAAAGATGAGATGGAGAAGACGGGCCGTCTATGAGCCGAGTACTTTCAAGGCCGTCAGAAACTAGAAGACAGGCCTGGAGATTATTTACTAGAGACTTTAGAAAGAACCAACATGCTTTTTCATTGATTTCAGACCACTCTTCTCCAGCTCTGTAAGATATTAATTTTCTCTGTGTGAGCCTTCCGATTTTAGTACTTTGTTACCATAGTCCCAGGAAACTAAGCATACAGGGACTCATACTTGAGTGTTTCCAAGTCAAATGTATTTATATGTATATATGTCCACACAAACACATGCCCTCCCCGCATATATACATTCATCTTTGTGTATGTTCATTTTTATTTAGAATTTTAACAAGCCAAGCCTATGTGTGTATCCCTGTGTGTATACATTTGTGTACATGTGCATTCATTTTTATTTTCAATTGTAACAGATATTTCATGTTTGTTGCCCTCTTTCTCTTTCCCTAGGGATTGCTCTCTCCATGTAAGTTGTACTCTTTATGTTAACATTTGAATCAAGATTACAGTCTCTAGGTAAACAGAAAGAAGGCAGGAGGCATTAAGGGATTTTGAATGCACTCCCTTTCCTGGTCCATGAGTGCTGGAATCTTACATGCAAACCAAGAAAAGTTAACTAAATTGAGTAGATGGTGGGGTGGTGGATGGGGGGATTTTGTTGAGTTGCAATAAAGTATATATGTTTTGAGAATATATGAGTTTCTGAAGATAGAACTTGATTCTGCCATGACCCTTATCCAAGAAATCATTTGCAGACTGTTCCGTTAAGAGATTTTTCTTTATTTCCATCTAGAGAAGATATTCTACAAATTTTTATTGGCTGCTTTCTGTGTTTTTCACTTTTGTTGATGAAAAAAATACTGATGAAATTTAACTTCTATGATTTTGTCGTTTATATTTTTCTTTGCCAGAAACTACACTGTAAAGTGGTCCTGTATCTACTGTTTCTATAAATGTGTGTGTAATATATTCTAAAGCATTCTGCAGAAAGACGTAGAATGACTCTTACACTTGACTTAATAAATATTGAGTATGTTTTATTTTAATAACAGAGCATCTTCTGCAGAACTAAAGCCGGGAAGCTTTTGCTTAAAAAATAATCCTTGATATGTAGTCAGGTTACTTTTTATCCCATTTGTATTTATCTGTATTTCATTTTACTGTCTTATCAAAATCTAGAAATGGCTTTAATCTTTTTTTTTGAGAGAGAGAGAGGGTCTCACTCTGTGGTCCAGGCTGATCCCGAACTCACTTCAGAGCCCAGGCTGGCCTTGAACTCGGGGGAATCCTCCTGTCTCAGCCTCCCAAGTGCTGGGATTACAGGCGTGTGGCTTTAATCTTAACTGGACATATTATTATTTTCCATACGGATTAATAGAACTATAAAAAAGGCACTTTGGTATTTTGGGTGGTGTCATTCCATCTCAAGATTATTTACATAAAATAATGACACATAATAAAGTCAATATTTACAAATACTTATTTTCCTTAAAGGCTTTTTTTTTTCAAAGATGAGTAGGAAGTGGGGCAATTTACAACTTGAAATTCTCTGAACCCCTTTTCTTGGAAATTTATTTTTTGGGGTAATCATATGGCTGCTTCTTTCAGACCTTTCAAGCTAAAATTCATCCCTAATGATTTTTTCATTTCAAATTTGTGCAAATAATTTTTAAACACGTTTTTTTTCTTGTCCTTCCATAGCCACTTCTCAGTTTAAAGATTAAAGTTATGGTAATTTCAGGTTGCTTAAAAAGAAGTTTCCTTCATTCCTACCCCCAACACTACTTTTAATCCTTCAGTTAAAATGACAGTGAAGATGTAATTAAGTAAATGCACCTTGTAGCAAGACATTTGGAGCACTATCATGCTCTAATTAACGCGCTTAGTTTCATTTCTTTGTACGTAACTAACATTTGCTTATTCCGAACAATCCGTTTTTTAAGCCATTGAATTTTCAAAATGTTCCCACTCTGTTGTTTGAGCCTTAAGTTGGCAGCAGTTGTGTCCCCGTTTGTCCCGCCTGTGCCCAACCATGTCTCTGGGTAACTTTTGTACAATAACTTGTTTGAGTGAGAATATCACAAAAATGACTACTAACTCCTTGATTCTAGTACGGAGTAAGTGTGTGTGCACACTATGGTTATAGTGGACACGTCCTCTGTTATAGCATCTGTGACACTTTTGATGTTCAAAGCGGGTACAGTCCATACATGACACTGGGATGGGTGTTTTCCTACGTAGAGCGGGAAGAATGGTCAAACTATGGTGTGCCTATCCTGGAGTAACATGCAGTGAATAAATTAATAAAAAAGGAATTCAAAAGATAAAATGCAGGAGTAATTTAAATTTTAAAGAGTTGTACATTACTGTTTCAATGAATTTAAAAATCTACCACTCTAGTCTCTTGTTACCAGGGTTTGGGGGCATTGCCTAAATAACCCAGTTGTTGCATTTAGGATTGACTCTGACCTGTGAATCTTAATTCTCAGGTTGCACCTGGTGGAGGACTGATGCCAGGGTGCTGATGCGGGATTCTCCAGCCAGGCTACTCCTCATGTTTGTTCATCCCTTGGTAGGCTATGCTGGCCTTGAGGCTCTCTGCAGATAGAACCAAAATTTTCTTGGCACTGGGTTGCCATCTGAGAATAATCCTACCTATGTTTCCTTTCCCATTCCTTCTCTTTCATAGGAGGCAGCCTTGTGTGACAGTCTGTTGTTCTTTCTCTGTATCTATCATGGGCCTTTCCCTTGATAAAGTTCTCCCACGCTGTCATAGGCTGAAAAATGTCCCTCTAAGATCGCCCAGGATATGATTCCTAGAACCTGTTATGCCATCTGATGTGGCAAAAGAGATTTGTAGATGCGATTCAGTTAAGAAACTGGAAGATGAGAAAAACACAGGAACCAAATCTAACCTAAATTGTCTTCCACTTAAAAAGAAAAAAAAAAGGAGGAGGGGTAGAAGAATAGCAAAGGAGTTAGAGGTTTTCCCTGGATTATGGGATTACACTCACGGCAATCCCAGGGTCCTTATAATATGGAGACAGAGGATGAGAGAAAGAAGATGCGTTATGAGAACAAAAGCAGAGCGAAAGAGGGAGATGGGAGACAAAGAAGCCGAGACCGAAGTGTGCAGGCAGGATGCAGGAAATCGAGTAGCTTAGAACTTGGAAGTCGTGCATGATGAGGAGATTTTAGGTGCTTTTTCCACAGGGTGTCAAATTAATAGCGATGTAGAAGATGACAATGATAATTTGCTTCACTATCACAAGCATTTTATTGTATAGTTGTATCCCTTAATATCATGTTGTACTCCTTAAATATACACAGTAAAAATTAAAAAGAAGGAACCTGGAAAAAAAGTAAAAATATTTTTCCTAGAGAATAGGAATACAGTTTTTTAAAAATAAGATCTGCTTCCGATTTTGACCTCTGGAACTCTAAGATAATAAATCTGTGTTAAATCCTAAATTTGTGATGGTAATCTGTTCCAGCAGCAGCAGGAAAATGACACATAACCCGCAAATTCTATTTTGACACCTGTTTCTTGAGTGACATAAACTAATACAAATGGGAGTGTTGAATGTTCAGTTTCAGATGAGAAAAATACAAATACTGATTTAAGAGAGTATTCACAGAACTGTTTTATTGGTTTCTCGTTTTTTGAAGCCCTTAATTTGTAAATAAGCAAAAGTTTCCAGAAGAAATAAAATTCTAAAGAGGAGCTAGCTAATCCTGAACTTCAAATGGTAAATCATTTAGAAATATATTTATGTAATATTCATTGTTCAGGGAAGATGTCTCAGAGACTTATACATGCATAAAATATTAAGAAATCATCCTAAATAATGGATGACGCCAGTTGGAAGGAGAAAACAGTGGTCTAAATCTTACGGAATATAGTGTGGAGTTTTGTCTGTTTATCAGATTGAAAAGCCTAAGCAAGTTATATGAAGGCTTTTATTGTCCAGACAGAGAAGGGCAAAGGGAATCTGAGGGTGCCTGCCAGCCATTTAAGATACATGCACAGCAAATCACTGAACCTACACTACCATGCTTTCATGGTTAATATCTGGGCCTTTACTGCACTTGAGAATTTACACAAAACTGAAAGCACGTTTTTTCAAAAGAAGTTTTATTATGTATGCATTCAGGTTGGCTGTTTTGGGGGGCTTTCTTAGTGATTTAAGATTCACACTTTCTATTAAGTCTAAAGAAAAGGCTATTCAACATGTTTGCTTCATAAACTTCCATTTTTTTTTTGTTTGAATTTGACTGGTGACCAGCTTTTCATTGAGACCTTATGTATTCTCTTGCACTCTGTGTCAGATCCCTGCGACACTGACAGTCTAAACTGAATTAGCCTAATCAATAATGGCTTATATTGGCCAAGAAACCACAATTTAAATTGATGGGGAATAACAAGATGAGCTTTTTCTATAAGTGAAAGAAACAAACACCAGGAAAACTTGGATTACCTATTACGCTCAGGGTATTTGGGAAGATTTCTAGCTCAGTTTCTCCTGAAAACAATTCAATCTTCCAAATACTATTTTAATGTCCCTGGGTTTTCCTTTTAGCTGACCACAAATTAAATGTGATGTGGTTCCTATATATTGTGTATTACAAGAGAAACTAGGAGAAGTGTACAATGGGCAGATTGACTCACACCCATCTTCTTATTAACCCATTGGTTTATTAGTTTATTGCTGATTTAGTTTTTATATTTTAAAACATAGATGTTTTAGAATTCGTTTGCAAAATATTCATGCCAGGAGAAGAGAAAAAGAGCTACTGCTTTGGTCTGTCTCACATCGGAGGGAGGGTTGACGATTACATGCATATGTAGGCAGAGCATTAAGGGCAGCTGGAAACTAAGACAAAGATGCCAAAATCTGGCGTGTCTGGTTGGTGAGAAAACCTTAGAAGTAGCTGTGCCTCAGCAAACATACAGATAATAGTGAGTGAGTTGAACAAAGGAAAGAAAGAGTTGTTCCTCTGCACATGGGAACAGAATATACAAGGTGAGAAAAACAATGCTGGGTTTGGAACATAGCTTGGAATTGCTATTTCTGTAAAGGATGCTTTTGAGGCTTTGGCAAGATGCAAAAACGAAGTAGCAGGTAAAGATTTATTATGCTCATGACCTCAAAAAATGTCTTTTTCATTGTCCCAAAACCATGTATTTCTTAGCTGTGTTTGTATTTATGCTACATTTCTCATTTCTAATTTTACTTGATTTTTCTTTTTTTGAGACAGGGTCTCACTCTTTAATCCAAGCTGGTCTTAAACTTACCGGGTAGGTAGCCCAGCCTGGCCTCAAACTCATAGCAATCCTTCTTCAGCCTCCCAAGTGTGCTGAGAGTATAGGTGTGCACCACCACATCCAGCTTATGTGGTGCTGGGAAACTGAACCAAGGCCTTCGTCTTGCTAGGCTCTAACCCCTTTGCTATTCTTCCAGCGCCCCTCCCCCCCATTTTTTCTTTTTAAATGGAAGACAATTTAGATCAGATTTGGTTCCTATTTTTGTTCTTATCTTCCATTAAATTCTTTTTTTTCTTTGAGTCTTGGATTACTGACTTCTGATTTCTTTCATTCTCCAGTGTGCAATATTGGCACTTCTGTGATTTCTGAGATCTGACAACTCAGGATGTGTGGGCTCCATGAAGAAAGGGTAGGGAAGGTGCGTTCTAAGAGGATGTGTGTCTTGTTCTCACATTTACTAAAGGACAAGATATGTGATTTCCATGTTCACAAGCTTGCCCTGGTGGTAACATTTGACACAGATGGGAGTGACAGTGTCAGGACAGTGGAAAGCAGGACACTGAGAATGACCAGAAGATCCTGATTGAGGACATGTTAACACTAAGCATGAGTAAACTGAGTGGAGCTGGACTTATAGATGGCACTAATACGATTCTTTTCTCAAGCTCAGTTTGTTAAATTTGTAGTTTCGCATTCTGAGATGATACTTAGGAAGTTTTCTAATCAGGAAAAAACAGAATAACAGGTCTGGAAGAAAGCTGGTACCTACTTTTTGTTAACAAATCAAATTTGAACTCCTTTAGATACACTGAAATTGAATACATAGCTCTGGAACTTAAAAAGTCAGCTTGAGAGTTGTCATGTACATTGAGTGTTATCAGCAAACAGTTGTGGTTAAGACAGACCATACTGATGAATTACTGTTACATAACTGACTGTGCCAGATAACATTTTAAGTGCTTTAGATATAACTCATGAAGTTATCACTGTCTATGAAGCAGGTTCTGTGTTATCATTCCTATTTTATAAGAGAGGAAATGTAGACACGGGGTAATTTACTAGTTTATGATATAATTAGAATGTGAGGATCTTGGCATTCAGACCCAGTTCATCTACATCCAAGGTCCCTTACCCAGTGTAAGAAGCAGGATAAGAGACCCTTGACTGTGATCCCAGTGCTGAAGCAAGAAGATAGTAAGTCCAGCCCAACTGGGAAAACAGCTACTAAGTGAGACTGTTGATTTCAAAATCAGAAATAAAAACGGGCTGGGGATACAGCTTAGTCCAGAGGCCCTGAACTCAATCTCTGGTACCCCACACACAAGCACACATGCACACGTGTGAACACACACACACACACACACACACACACACACACACACACACACACATCATTTGAATATCAGATTGCTGGGGAAAAAGATTTTTAAGTCAATAAAGATCAGAAAAATCCCAAAAGAAGCTCAGAAGAACAGAAAATAGCAAACAGGAAGAAGGCGAAATTATTTTTTTTGAAATAAGTGGGAGGGAGGGACTGTGTGTTGCAAAGACGAAGAGATCAGTAAGATGATACTGGCGGGCAGTAAGGCCAAGCTGTAGATTTTTTGTTAAGATGACCACTTTACAATGGGGTCCTGCCTGGGCACCTCACAATCTTTTTGTTATCGACAGAAAAATATTATGTATATAGAAAACAGTGATTGTCCAAACAAACACAGGTTTTCACTACTAGGTTGAGATATCCATTTCAACTATTCACATATGCTCACCATTTTTTTCTTCTAGGCACTTGGTGGTATTTCACTTCTTTGTATGTTTGAAGATATGTAAGACCATATGACTTTTTCGGACATAAAATAGAATCACGAATAATCTGTCAGTTTTATATTTAATGACTGGTGCACATTCCATTGTCTCGCCTTCCTCTGTTTTGACAACGGAGAAGACACTTTTGCTCTTGGGCACTGAGTTGTCCCACTCGGGTCAAACCGCACTGCACCCACCATGTGAGAAGTTATGTTCATCTGACTCAGGGTGGCTCGTCAGGGGATCGATGGCTCCTTTCCTTCTCTTTCTTTTCCTCCCTGTCTTTCTTGTTCGCTCCCTCTCTCTTCCGCTCCCCTCTCTCTCCCTTCGAACCTCTCTTTAGCCCTCCTTCTGTTCTCCTTCCCTTCCTCTTTGTCTATGAAACCGGAACTGAATAAGGGACTTCACACTGAGCTACGTTCACAGCCTAATTTTTAATTTTTAAGTTTCTAAATTTCCCAGGTTGGGCTCAACTTTGTGATCCCTCTGCCTCCGATTCCCACAGTGCTGGGGTTATAGGCATGTGCCACTGGCCTGTACATTTTTTTTGTAGTTATATTAAACTCATATGAAAGAATGCATGACTGTAGAGATTAAGAACATGGATAATTCATATGTACTAAGGATTAAAATTAAATACGGATATATTTGATTACCATGTCCAAGAAATTAATTTAAAAATTAATAATGACATATATCTGAGTCAGATGTCCTAAATATTCTAAAGTTTATAAAGTCAGATGTGTATAATATGAAGTGTGTAAAAATTCATGTATAAGACATAAAGTATTGTAGCTAAAATTTTTATAAACCTGAATTTTAAAACTTTTGTTCTGAGCTGAAAATTAATTTAATTTTTGGAATTCTACTGTGATTATAATTGAGAAATTTTTAAATGCAATTCATAAACTATATGAAATTTTATGAGTACATGATATTTTCAGGTACCTTTGTTTTCTGCCTGGGATTTATATAGAGCTTTTAAAGTTACAAAACACTTTTAATGTGTGTTATTTCAATTAATCAACTAATATATAAAGTGCTAGAGTTATTTTAATAAATGAGAAAATTGAGGGTAGACCTTTACATATTTTGTTTGAAAAGCCTTATGAAAATTGTGTTGTTCCAATTAATTCACTTATAAATACTTTTCAATTATGTGCTAGTACATAAATACACGTGCCACTTTAACATTGTAGTTCAAATGGGGTAGCTGTTATGGGTAAAGGGCCACAGAATATCTTGTTTTAAGTGTAATAACTTGGCTGATATTTATAACTAAAAAAATCTAGACGGACAGAATTTCTAGATAAAATAGCAACTATAATAAAGAGGTGATTCTGAGTTCAGATCCATAACAATAACACACAGATCAACATTTTAGATATGTCTTCTCATCTATCTTTTTTCCTCCTGCCTTGAATTCTTTTACATGAGCATTTGATTAAGATGTCCAAAAGTCACACATATTTACCTTCATTATCTGCTTTCATATATCTTTTTCTTGGCTATGTAAGACAACGGTGATTCATCCAAATTCAACTTTTTGTGAATTCCATTAACACTGGTATTTTTCTTCTGGGAAACTGTGAAAGTGGGCAGAAGAGTGGGCAGTTGGGACCGTCTAGCGAGGAAAGTCATCCCCGTGGCTCACAAGCCGGATCTGGGAAGGAAAATGTTTGAAAAAATTCAACAAATTACATTTCTTTAAATAGAATCCATTAGAAGTGAACCTAAAGGCTTGAGCCATCTCAAGGGCAAAGAAAAATATCTTCGATCTATAAACAAGCAGGTTTCAAAGCACATACCCGTAGAAGTCCTCTGGGTGGGGGGTGGAGTTTGATTGGTGCATGGGGACCAAGTAGTAATGACATACAGAGGGACTTCAAGCGGGACTGCACCTGGGTCTGTGCTAGAGGTCACCATGGGTCAGCCAGCTGCTGAGACTGTTCTCACAAGTCTGTCCTCAATGAGGAACGTGATAAAGAAGCACAAAGTCCAGAAATTCTTACCACAGCAGTAGGAAAGAAACCGCCCCAAGGTTTAAAAACCATGTCTTGTGCATCTTTAAATTATCAGTGCATGTATCGAACAATTGAGTGGGAATAAGTGTTTGATGATTGAAATACTAGAATTTATCTAAGTCAATAAAATAAGTTACTGATGCCAAAGTAGTGAAGAGAAAGTAACAATTTTAATAAAATCATTGACATTGAGCTTTGTGGCGTTTAGAAAATAAAAAAAAATAATACTGGTAAGAAACTGGAAGCTCAGATGAACCTCAAATTTTGAGTGTCACGTTTTCCTAAATGGTCCTGTGTATATCTAGCAAGCCTAATGACATCAACTTACTTAATGCTCTCTCATCCTCAGCTGTATTTTTGACAGAATTTAATGTCCTTTTTTATTTTCTAAACATGTCTTGAATAAAACTAGTTAAAGGATTACAGGTACAATTTAAATTTGATATTTGTGAACAAAAATTCTAGTGAGATTTTACTGTATCTTTTATATTTTGTGTGCTATACCAGAGAGAATAATAAAATCTCCACTTTTAACAACAAAGTAAATTAATATATTATTACGATCTCATAGAATCAGATTGAGCTCACAGAATACAAATAATAATATCAAAATAGCATGAATCCTATCTTACTTTACCCTACTTAGCCTCACAAAGGGGATTTATAGCTGCAGCTGTCTTTTCTTTATTTTGATATTTATTCCTTTTCTTAAAAAATAAGTACCGTCTCCTTTTATTTTTTATCTTGTATCCTGAAAGCTGAAACTCATAGGGTCACTTCTTCTTGCACCTAGTGTGTATATAAGATTTTCTAAATAGAATATAGACGTGTACAGTAAGTTTTATTTTTAATTTCTTTTTGTAGGATGAATGGATTTCTGAATATTTTGATTATAGAAATCATGAGCACATATATTTCTTTGTACTTTTGGAATCTTAGTTATAGGAAGTACTCTTAATATCTATTGTTAAAATGAATACAACTGATTTTTTAATGAATTGCTAGCTCAGGCAATTTATATTGATTAGGCTTTTATGTTTGCGTAGTCTAAACATAGTTGTCAAGCTGACTACATACATGCAATACAGTTTTTAATTTAGATCTTTAAATATGAACAAATGAACAAATTCATGTGTTTATTTGCTATTGAAAATTTATTTTTAGAGATTTTATTTTTTAAATTTTGCTTTAATTTTATTCTTCTTACAAACCAGTAGCTTGACAATTTGACCAATAGATATTATGTCCTATTTTATTATTATGAAAATTAGGCTGTGTGTAATAAATACCAGAAAAAATAGAGGCTTACAAGATTTAAAAAAACAATCATTAGTAACTTCATGCATCAGAAATCTTTAGTAGTTGGTTCAGTGTTGCTCCATCAGCTCCATGTCATCCTAGGGAAGAACCTCCTCAGAGAGGCCACCTCTGACATCAGATTTGTTGCTTCATGGTTCCAAGTTGTCTGCTGTGTCTCCAAACATCACATCCTTGCTTTAGCAAGTAAGGCCTATGTAGGTGGGAGGGTAGGAACAACTAATGGATGCTCTCAAAATGGTTCTCTTTTAATCAAGGAGCACAGTGTCTCCCAAATGTTCCCCATCAGAATCTCCTTTTTGTGGGATGGATTCAGGGTACTGAGCGGAGCTTTCTCACTTTCCTGAGTCCTACCATTCAGCTTTACAGGCCCCCGACGCTGCATGCCTTTTACCCTATACTGAGGTTTCTCTCTGGTCTTCTCAGGTGGACTCAAAGAAATGAGACTGGATGGAAAAGTCACACACCAAACATCAATAGACATTTCTTTAGTTCTCAAATTCTTGTGCTGTGTTGTTTTGAATGAAACACAGTGTGTGATGACATCATTGAGTTGAACTTAGTTTATTTCTTTTTCTCTTTTTTATATATGCAATATATCTTGTTTACATTGAACTTGAGTATTTTGTGCACAGGTATATCGAGTCAAAATTACAATCCCTTCCGCTCCCTCCTTTTGACCTTCCCACAACTCTCCCTCCCCTCCCCCAACTCCCACTGTCACCTTCAGTTGGTTCTCTTTTTTCTTCTGCATCTCCCTCTCTCCTTCCCACACTCCCACTCCCCCTTTCCCTTTCTACTCAACAAAGTCCATCTTCTTTCTTTCTTCCATGCTTAACTTTTTTATGGTTTCGGTTTCTCATGTTAGAGAAACCATATAATATTCAACTTTCTGGGTCTGATTCATTTCTTTGAGCATCATGGTCTCAAGGTGCATCTGTTTTCCTAAAAATGACTCAAATGTGTTCTTGTTAATGTCAGAGTAATACTCTATTGCATATATATACCACGTCTCCTTTATCCAGTCTTCTTTGGTTGGGCATATTGGCTTCTTCCAAAGTTTGGCTGTTACCAATTGTGCTATTTTTCAAAAGACATTCAGGTTATCATTATGCCTATCGGATTTCTTAGGCTAAATGTACACCAAAGACTGAATAGAGAATCACTGCATTAAATGAAGTCTGTATCTTAAAAGTGGTTAACAATAGATACCAATTCCAAAATTTGATAATTATTAACATTTTCCTTATAAAAGTTTTGCTTATTAAAAGTAGTTTTGTCAGTTAAAATGTAGCTTTGCATTTTCTTGGTTTTTAAGTGTAGGTCATTTTTATCTTATGTGATTTTATATTCTTGTAATTTGTGTTGACAATCAAAATGGCATGAGATTGTTTAATGAAGCTAGGCATAAAGAAAAAATGATTTCTTAAACATTTTAATCAAGAACTTTTCTTCATATGTCCTGGAAAAAAATGATGTTGCCATTATTCTGGATATAAGTAGCTGTTTTTTTTTCACATTGTGCATCAGAGCTTTAAATTAACCATCTGGCAACAGGATGGATGACATTTTGTTGGCACAGAAAAGAAGTGATTGGTTGCCTTCCTGGGCCGCAGTGGAAAGCAAATGAACACGTGAATGAGCAAAATAAACTAAAGCATTCGTCTAAATAGAAATGTGAGGGGTCATTTTAGGGTTGGAGATAGTTTTATAATAGAAGATCAATAATTAGCAGCCAAAGAGTATAAGTAAGGAAATTGAATAACGTTACTACTTTTTCAGAATGTTAAATTCAAATGCAAAGAGCATGAGACATTTTCTCATGTAGTATTATTTGACAAAGACAATTCTGACCAAAAATCAAGTTTAGAGAATTAAGTATCCATAATAATTTTTGATAAAATAGATTTTGGAAAGAACTATTCAGGTTAAGTTCTAAATTTTAAGTTTTTACTTTATGGAATTTTTATTTTTTGTTTTAATGGGAATCTTAATTTTGCAGAAATGTATCAATTGATAAGAGTTAGATGTGTGTTTTAGGTCTAACAATGTGTTATGGACCTATCAGAATACAGGAAGATGCTGTGGCTTCTCATCTGAAGTCATTTATGGTTAAAGAGGGATAGGCATACAATTGATGGCTTTACACTGACCTGTTAAGCTGTGAGGGACAAATCTGGCATCTTTGCACTGGTCTTTTATGTTCAGGACAAACTCTGGAAGGTTCTCTTTAGATTGAATATTACATTCTTTAAGACAAGACAACATATTGTGAAATATAATTTTCTCTCAGAAAGCATCTTAGACATAGTTGTAATGAGTGACATGACAGTGAGTGGAAAGTAACAAGTGGTATATTACCCAGAAATATCTGAAAACCAAAGAAGGAGCACAGGTGAGATAGGTATAGATTTTAAGAAAGAAAACATTTGAAAATGTTAGGGAATATTTTGGTAAAGACTTTAATCACTCAAAAATAATATTTTAATAGATAGATTACAAATATATGAGACAAGAAAAAATAGGACATTTGATGAAATTGATTTAACGGATTAATTTCTTAGAATAATGATGTCATCAACTAGGAACATTTGAGTGGAGATGGCACATGTGCCACTGTGTTACTAAGAGTACCATGAAGGAAATAAGGAGGCTTACAAATATTAAATACAATAAAACACATGTTTGGAATTTTCTATCAATCAGAGAAAAGACTCAGTAACTAAGGCCAGTAGAATGAGACCTGTGCCATCTGTGGGTAGTTGTTAATGAGAAAGCATCACCACTAGAATTTTAGGTTCCTTCAGTTGTGTCCCTTACAGAAACATCGCCCAGGTTGTCAAAGCAAGAGGTTGATGGCAAGACAGGAAAAAAGGCTTAATCTAGTTAAGAGCAGTTAGAGCAATTACTTATACAATAGATAGATTAATTTCTTTGAAAGGAACTGGACTTATTTCCAGCTTCAGAAAAATTGCGGATGAAATTACTGATATCAATTATTGTTATGGCTAGTGGTAAATAAAAGGCTTTCCAAATAAAAGATAGATCAAATTTTTATTTGATCAACTGAATATTCAAATATGCCATAGAGAATGGTACATCATATAATGGTTAAAACACAATGAAGGTATAAATTACAGATCGCATAAAAATGTCAGTCTAATCCCAAATAATGTTTTCCTTATTTAAAAATTCTTAATAACTACTAGAATATATTAAACAAGAAAGCCTGCTATCCCTTTAATCACCTGTGAGAAACTTTGAAGACTTCTTCAGTATGCAAGAGGGCTCAGACCAAAGAAACAATCAAACATGCATACCTTACAGCACGTACAACCACTGTCCTTCTGTAAGAGCAACATAGCATAAAACCACCAGCTTTCTCTGCGTAGGAGAGGCAGGCAGCAGAAGGCACGTGGTAAAGGTCATGGGACAGATATTGTGATAATTATTCTTCTTGCTAAAATCTGTGTACGTGTACCAACTGATGGAGCCCACGGTTAGAACCAAGGCTGGCTAAATAAAGCAGGGCCACTCTGAATTAGATACGAAAGTAAAATTATTCTCAACAGTGGCTTCCAGTTTTAATAGCCTCCCTGACCATTGCGTCTTCGGATAGGGAAATTTACACTGCAGTAATGTCTATTCTTTTGTCATTTAAGCTGATCCTGAAGTCTTTGGTTAGAGACTGCAGGATATTTTTTGGAAGGGGTGGGGAGTGGGACGTGAGACAAAAGCAATACCGAAATTATCACAAAACTTTAGTGTATAGAATGGACAGTGGAGAAAAATAGTGAATATAAAAATATTGAATACTTCAAAATATGGGGAAGTTGTTTTAAAAAAGATTTCCTCCTTTATTATGGAACTGCAGAATACTTTTTCTCCAATATCTGTTTGTGTGTGTGTGTGTGTGTGTGTGTATGTACATACTGCTTTAACATGTGTGTGTTGCATATATTGTGTATATGCAACATATGATTGTTAAATTGATTTTGAGGGTTTTGTGCACATATACATCTCAACAACAATACAGTCCTCCCCCCTTATTGTCCCTCCTTCTCCCCTCCTCCCTCCCTCATCCCTCCAGCCCCCACTATCTCACCTATTTGCTTCTACAAAATGTATTCTGCTTCTATGGGTCTGTTGATGGGTATTTTGGTGTCTTCCACATTTTGACTATTGTTAGTTGTGCTGCTATGAACATGGGTATACATGTTTCTCTGTTATGCTGAGTTTTCTGTATTAGAAAACCCGTGCACTGAGTATTTCTGCTAGGGTGCAAGGGTATATTTTTTCTTTCAGCTAAGATAGTTCAACTTCAGTTCTGGACAGTTTATGTTAGTGTATTAAAGAAGGAGAGGCCAAAGCCAGACATGAATTTTTCCTTGATTTGGTGTCGATCTCTGCTCGAGTCTTTAGAGAGTGTTAATTCTGGGCACACAGTTTTCCAAAGACAATTGCTGTAGAATAAGAAAGTTGTTCATGTTTTCCACCCATGGTACACTGAGCCAGGGCTGTGATCTTTAAAGAGTGAACCTGGACTTGAACCAGTTCAGTTGGTGAAGCCCTAAAGGAATTATGTTTTTTCTGTGGAGTCTTGAAAGAACCACCAAGAAGGGGAAGAGGGGAGATATTCAGGAGCGAGGCTCTGGATGTCTAGACTTTATCTACCCCGCTGTTGTGTCATGACTATTAGGTGTGTGAGAAGATGGTGCATTGAGTACAGGCCTTTGACTTGAGAAGAAACAATTCCAACAGATAACATGTAATTTTTACAATGAGAGAAACAATACCTCACCCTTTCTTTGTTAATAAGATCTCACAACATAAACCTAAACTTAATGCTGTGATGGGATGAGGATTTGGCAGTCCTTAAAGGGGGATGCATGATTTTCATAAATACGAAGAAAAGCAAGTATGGTTAGAGGATGTTGTGTCAAATTAAAGATTAATAGATATTATTTGGTATTCCTCTCAGTAAGACACAGGGTTTGTGTCCCTTCCAATTCATGTGGGGTGGGCTGCATCTGTGTTATCAGTAACATACGGTGGAACTGATTGTAGGTCTGTCTTCTAAGAGTTCTGAAAGTTTTTGACTCTTTCCTCTTGAAATGCAGAGCTGGGAGCTCCTGTAGGAGGACTTTATCCTGACAAAGGGACCATGTAGGAGAGCTCTGAGCCTCTGTACAGAGGGAAGAGAAGCCTGCTGACCTTTGGCTTCTAGCTGACTGTAATGCAGTCCTGGGGAGATCGCCATGAAGGGAGAGTCAGAAAGGTGGCTGCTATTGATGGAACCTTGATGTCTCTCCATATTTACATGTTGAAGCTCAAATATCTAATGTGAGAACTGGAGAAGGACTCTTGGGTTGCAAGCATGTCATGACCATGCAGTTTTCATTCAAGGGAACCTTGCCCTTAGAAGAAGACAAGAGAGATACTATGTCTCTCCCTCCCGTCCAGAAGTAGGATACAGAAAGCAGGAAGCTATCAGGAAAGCAGAAAACCAGCCCTTACCACACTCTGAATCTGTTGGAGTTTTTGTCTTGAACTTCCTAGCTCCCAAACTGTGAAATATAAAATTCTGTTGCCTAAACCACCCACGCTGCTAGGTTCTGTTAGAGCAGCCGACACGTATGCAGATAGTGGCTCTGCCGGCATTCTTACCTTCGGTGTGTCTCCAAATTAGCCGTGCACCTTTTCAGACAGAGACATAGTGGTTAAACCTAAATGTGCCCAGAATGTACGTTGGGGGAACAAAAGTTGTGTTCCTTTTTAGATTTCTCTCACATAAGATTTTCCTTGTAACCCTCTGGCTTTCCTCGGCATGGCATTGTAATTGGAAATGTTGCAGAGTGATGGGATTTGCATAGCTAGGTCTCTTTTGCCTGTCCTTGCTTTGTGTAACAGCTGCCTGGGAGAAAGCGCATGGTTTGGTTTGCTTCTGTGTTCCCTAAATGGAGGAGGCCTCCTTTTGTTCTAATTGAGAATTTTATTAATGAGTCGGTGTATGGAAGATCATTGCCACTGTGGCATGAGTCACATTCTCCCGTGTAGCTCTCCTCAGGAATAAAGCTGAAAGTTTGATTTCTAACTCCTTGTTCTAAGTGTTTCTTTCAGTCGGTGCTAAACTCTTGAGGCAAAAGGATGTTTTTATTGTCCCTGTTCAACACTAATAGGTGTGTGCTGGTTTATCAAGCCTTACCTGCTGAGCTTTTAAATTTAAAAAAAAAGAACAATCCTAGTGGTGCATGCCAGGCTAGGGGCTCAGAAACAGCATCTGAGAAAAAGGCATAGACCTTTTGATGTATTAAAATTATATATTTTCAATAATATGGTTGCAACTTCAGCTCAGTAGTAGGAGTAGATCATCCAGAATATGTTTTTTTGGTGGTCAAATTATAGTTAGAATTATTTTGTTAAGCTCACAGGTGATTGATTAAAGTAGAATGGATTTAAAATAAGGCAATTGGGAAACTTTGGTCACTGAAGCACGAAGGAGTTGGGATGCTTAGCTCTAAGAAGATGAGACAAGTGAGAATGAGGGAAGTTTCTCCTCACCCTAAAGGTTCACCAGGTGGAAAAAGAACAAACCTTGTTAAGCAGTCCCTGACTATGTTTGCAAGTTTCAAGGAAGAAGATCATCCTCTAATCGATTTTCCTCAATTTCCTCTTCTATTAAATAAAGAAGGAGTACTCTGGGAGGTGGTGGAAAACCTCCAGAGCTTTTCAGTTGTTGCCTGGGGACCATTTGGTGTGATATCTTAAAGGGCAATCAAGCACCAAATAGCAATTGGGAAATCTTTAAGAAATCTCTTCAAACCATTAGCTTTTTAATCTTTTAATTCCATGGTTAGACTTTGTGATACAGGCTTTCGTGCCGTGGAAGGCTGGGTTGGGCACATAGCAACATGTCAAGACAGAGGATTTTGCTAATGGAAAGTGACTGAGATATTCAAAGCAGAGGCCTCACCTCGCTGCCACCTTTGACATCCACTCCAGTCTGAGACTCAGCTCTGCATAGCAGAAAGAATTCTAACATTCTGCCAGTGGTTATCAAGTCTGAATGCTCACATACTCTAAGAAAGTGTGTCTGAGACTGCGATCAAGACAAAAAGAATAAACTCTAGAAATGTATTGTTTTATGGTATTGGGCCATCGGAGCTTGATGCTTCTTTTTCTGTATTAGTGATGTCAACTGTCCCTGGACGTAGACGGTCCTCTGGTGTTATTACAGCCCTTTCCTGGGTTTACATTTACTGGAAATGCTTGAGCTTCTTGTTCGGTTACTCCTTTTATCATTGGCTTCCTGGAATGAGCCACTGTGGTTGCTTTTTTTTTTTTTTTTTAACTTATCTTAGTGGTTAAGAATACCGAGTGCTTCTATCCAGGTTCTAGCACTTAACTGCTATGGTTCCTTGGGCAGTTTCTTAACCTTTCTGTTGCTGTTGCCATGTCTATAAAAGACATAATAATAGGATCTACCTCAGTATTTTGATTAACTGAGAAAATGTGTATAACATTAAAGAGTTTTGAATAAAACCTGACACATGCTAGGCACACAGATGTTAGCTATCATTATTGAATTATTTTTACTAAGATTCCAGCTAAGGTACAGTTTTGAATTTTGTTTTAGAGAACACAGATTTAAAAGGTTTATGTTGGAAAAAATAATTCCATCAGTTTTTTTCTTTACATTTTGACTTGATTTTGTGTGAACAGAATATCAGCTTTATTTCAATACTCTTGAAGAAGATTTTAATATTTACTGTCTTCTTGCACATATGCCAGCATTAAATATACAGATTATCAGAAAAAGAAATGTTACTGGAGGCTACAATTAGTCAAGGGATATTTTAATATTAAATAGTGGAAATGAAAAATGCCAAATCATATAAAATATATCACACGTTTTTAAAGAAAGGTGTTCTATAAATAGGTCTTCTCTTCTTTATCCCTTTTCTTTCCTTTCCTTTTCTACAGGGGCTTTCTCTGTAGTCTTAGCTGCTCCTGAACTCACTAACTCAGCCTGGGCTAAGTGTAGTATTATTATTGTAGCCCAGGCTGGTCTCAAACTTACTACAATCCTCCTGCCTTAGTGTTCTGAGCGTCAGGATTGCAGGAGTGCACCATCACACCCAGCTTAGAAAATGAGTTTTCTTCAATAGTCATTTCTTATTTAAGTCAAATGAATAAAAAATAACAGCAACCCTGTAATGAGGAGTTTCTGCCACTGACTTATTTAATATTATACCTGGTAGGTGAGGTTCTAAGCGTGCCATCTGCTTTACTCAGGACAATGACCCTCACGTCTTTTGTGGACAATATATGACTCACCTCCTTTTCCACAGTGAATGCAAGCATGTACATGTGTATTGCATATGAATCGGCGTGGAGGACATTCGGTATACACATTAACTGCCCCGCCTTGTTACTAGAAAGAGAAAAGTTGAGGTTCAGGAAATTTAAAAAAGTTATTTAGCATGAGATTGAAGATTCTCCCCTTCTTTCTCTCTTCTTGTATTAATTTAACAGGAATTTTGATATAGTGTAGCAGCCACATTCTAAAAGTTCTGGCCTTGGGTATTTGGAGATAACTTCCTGTATTAGTTTCCCTGGGCTTGTATAACAAATTGCCATAATTGTGTGGCTGAACATACGAGAAATGTGTTTTCTGCTACTTCTGGACCAAGAAGGCTGTGAAATCAATGTATTGGAGGAAAGTTCTCCAACCCCCTAGTCTTCTGTTGTGCAACTAGGAAGCAAAGGGTGGGTGCAGCTGGGGCTAAGTGTGCTAACGTGAAGCCCTTTCTGGTAATGATTTCTGTTTTTCTTGTATATGACATAGCTTCATATAAATCAGGGAAACATGTAGATTTCAGTGCAGTTGGTGGGAGGCTGGAAATGGCTGTTGTGGAGAATCGTGAGAGCTAACTGGCAGAATGCGTTACAGTTAAGATGTGTGATAATAAATTCCTTGTGGCCCCCATGTGCTACAAGGAAGTTCAACATCAGACTCCGAAGCGTCGTCTTCAGAGCTTCTGTGTTGCAACTCAAATAACAGCTTCGACTTTTCAGTTTGACTTTCAGCCCATAGTACAGCCACATGGAAGTTATAGCTGTTCCATAAACTTTGTACTGAAATCATACCGACACGCTCTTGTAACCCCTTATTTTCCCTAGTTTGTAATTTCTTTTTTCCTCTAGTGACTGTCTATCTTTAAAAAAAAATTCCCTCACATGTAGTTATCTCAGGCTATTTTAAGATTTGCTGTATTTTGGTTCTCAGAATGGTTCTTAGACAGTTTATGGCATCTGTGAATCTCTGTATCTGTTACAAATGAAATCGCACGAGTATACTGTAGAAGATGGACTGAAGACGCAATGAGTGAGGGAATTGGTGGCCACTTTTGATTTTGGATTTGCCTCTTTTTCATCGAGTGCATTGCATCGAATAGAATACATACTTGATTAATACTCTGAAAATTGAGTTGGTGACACTTGGTTATTATTTAGGTTTTATGATGCATATATGGTAAATTCACTGGTCCAAAATTGTTACAGTCCTCTGGTTTTCTTGTAAAGGAGCAAGGCTTATAACAAACAGTATCCTTTATATTGCAAACTGGCCATAGCTTGCTCTGCTGATCATAGCCTAGCAGAGTTTAGCAAATGGACGCTGAGAACTTTGGTACAAAACGAAGCAAGCTGGTTTATGCAAGAATTTATCTCTTAGCTCATTTTTAAACACTGCGTAATAGATATTTATAAACAATAAAAGATGCAATATTTAACCTATATTTATATAGTTGAAAAAATGTATGGAATCATCAATTTGTTCCTGCTGTTCTGTTGGTAAGGTGAATCAGAACAATCTGTGCCATGCTGTTCTCTGCCGAGTGGGCTCTCAAATACACACACTGATAATGACTAATGTGAGAAAACTTGCATGTATGTGCTAAAGGACATAAAGACATTCTTCCATGATGGTGCTAAACAGCTGAATTCATACAAGTAGAAAGTTAGCAGATAGTGGAGGGTGGTGTAGGGGCAAACCTGGGGACATTGTGATCAAAAGGCGCAGTTCGAGTGAGACAGGAGGAATAGACTGTAGAAATCTCTTGCACAGCATGATGACCAAAGTTAATATTGTAGTTTTAAAACTTTCTAAATGAAATTTAGACCTTCCTCCTTTTAAAATGATAATGATAAATATTTGAAGCACTCTAATGTACAGTGAGAATTGTCCTCCCAAACCCAGCCAGAGTAAAACATCTATTAGTGAGCACCTGCTTTGCTGATCTGTGGGCTCAGGCCAGAGGCCGAGGAGGCTGTGTGTGAGACTGCAGCATATCAAGGTCGTCCACCAGGACAGTTAGACAGAGCTAGCTGCGACCAGTGAAGTTTCCTTGTAAGGATGCAATGGGAAAGGAGTACACATAGCCTCACTCGAACTCTTCTTGTTTCTGATTATGAATTTATTGCTTTAGTTAGTGCTTTATAGACCAAGTGACCTGTAGCTCAAAGAGGTGGATGACTTCAGTAGTACTGTAGTCTATGAGTCCACTGTTCTTTTACCCCTAATAAAATCAAAGACAGGCCAAAGTGGACTCATCCGTGATCTTCTTGGACAGTTGGCTCCCTTTCGGTTTGGAAGCAGATGCTTCCTCTTATGTATCTCTGGAAAATTCGGTTAACAATGTATTAATGAGCTGGATATAATTACCCCACAATGTGTACCTATATCCCAAACATCATGGTTATACCCCAGAGATAAATACAATTATTATTTGCCAATTTAAAAGTAGTCAAAGTATTTTAACTCATCTAGGTACACATTACATATCATTCTTCCTACAAAAAGAGATTCTGGGGGGATAGTGGGAGTTGGAGAGAAAGGTAAAAAAAGGGAGACAGGAAGAATACGTAAAGCTGATGCAATATATATGTACGTAAAATAAGTCCAATATAAAAATTATGTAACACACACATTAATAAAATGGGGAGTAAAAGAAAGATTTTTATTTCTGTCATTATCTAAAAGGAAGATAATAATATATATAGTCTCCAGATAATTTTTAGTTCTTAGAAAATTAAATATACTAACAAAAAATGAGTATTTTCTTAAAAGTAGGAAAAACTATACATTTTCTTAGAATTCACTCAAAACGGAAAATGTTGAATTAAAAATAGTGGTCTAAGAAATCCAATAATTTTTCTTATAAACTTAATCTAAGTCTTTAAAACTGTTTAAAAAAACCTCAACATTATTCCTAAAATAAAAGCCTAAAAAGTTTTAGATAGGTTTTTGTTATTATTTGGAGAAAGACACATTTAGATATTAATGTCTAATGGCTAACCATTCACAAAAACCTATTAAAAATGTTCTTTGAGCTTAGTGAAATCTTTTCTCAAATCTAAAATGAAAAATGAGCTGGGATGTAGCTCAATGTCTAGCTCAGTGTGTTGGTTTTTTTTTTTCACCAAAAAACAAAAATAAACATTCTTTTGAGACTTGGACTAGTATGTAAAACAAGAGAAAACAGTCTGAGTAATATTTAGTGTTTTGAAATTTTCTTGAAAGTAGTAAAAGGTTTGTGTCTCACAATTGGCTTATTTACAAATGTCCTAATCTCTTAGAACTCAGTATGAAGAATGTTTTTCCTCTTGAGAATCTGCAATCTAGCAGCAGAGGATGGTGTAATTACATTTTATACAAATCTTATTGCTAAAATAAATATGAGAATATGGTTGAGTGTAATAAGGAAGCCTATCTGTTAAGATACTCATTTATCATGAAGCTAAGACCTGGAGGTTGTGAAACAGCCAAGCTTGTAAAGAAATAAGGAAGAACAACGCTATTGAAAGTAGCTTCCCCCCCACCCCCATTTTATTGATATGTATACATGCAAAATTCAAGGTTACAAAAAAAGTGGTTTTTCCTCCTTCTGCATGTACAGTTTGCTAAGTTAGATTCAGAAATACTCATGCAGAAGTGTGTGTATGCTTTTGTGAAAAGTAGAAAACATTTCATTTGTACTTAGCCTTATTTGGTATGAACACAATGTTTTTCCCAAATGAATCATATGCTTAATAAGGTGAAAAATATGCATTTTAAAATGAAGAGTAATTTGCATTAAAATAAAATGAAGCTTGTAAAGTTCAATTGCCTATAATCTCACTAAGTGTTCTAAAATGTACTTTTATTGAGTTTCCATGTGCTACAGCATGACTGCATTAGGCAGTACACTCTCAGTGGGAGAATAGTGCAGACTTTAAAAAAAAATGCATCCAGAAAAATATAAAGAAAGTTGAGGATTGGAACACAACATTCATCAAAAATAGGATTTTCTTTAATTATGCACTTTTTATACTGCATATTTCTGAATGTAGTGTTGGGCCCATATTCTGTATCATGGTTTCTAATTTCAGTCTTTGTTTCACAATAGATCTATTGAGAATATAAGAAAAGAGTTGTGGTAGCTGTGGAAGTATCTGCCTGATATTTCTCAGTGAGAAGTTTCATGATATCCTTCTTGAAAAAAAATGATGAAATAAAGGCTGAGAGAAAGTGACACTCTTGGGCAGATATGACTGATTAGTAGGCTATGCATCAGATAAAAGCTCCTTGTGTTAATAACCTTTGGGAGACTTCAAAAGTTCTGACAATTATGAAGACTGAATAATACTTTTTGAATACATGGTTATTTACTTAAATATTTTATCACATATATAATTAATGTCTACTTGTTCAAAGCACCTTTATGCAATTCTTTAAGATAATAGAATAAGATATAATCTATTCAATTGTATAATCCTAGAATAAATTTATGAGATAAGAGGATTCTTAAACTTTATTAATTACTATATTGTTAGACATCTACTTTCTGCTGTCTTCGCCCAAGGTTGTATTTGTACATCTTTTTTTTTTTTAATTATCTTTTTTTCTTGATTGCTCTGAAGAATTGACTTGAATATTTTTTCTCTTGGACATGACTTGAACACATTTTCTAACCTCTCAAATATCTTTTCACTTTTAAGATATGGGTCTTAATCTCTAGCATATAAAATTTTATAATATGTAAAATAATATGTAAAATAATTACAAATATGGTCATGATGAACAAATGTAATAGTGTATATGAAACAGTGACTACCTCGAGAGGTGGGCCTTGTAGTCCGTGCCCTCGTGACCTGCCCATCTGGTCAGGCCCTGACTCTTAGGAGCTCATGAAGTAGTGAGTGGATTAACCTACTGAGAGAATCCGTAATCTATTCACATTCCAAACACATGAGGCCTGGGGGAAAGTCCAGATTCAAACCATAACAGATGAAATCTTGAGCTCTTTCCGACTTTTCATATCTCAGTACACTTCCAATAGCCACTAGATTTGTCCTTTTCCATTACTACATATAAATGAATAATGTTATATTAAATCTCAGGAGATGAATGGCAATTTTGTTGTTGTTGTTTCTCTTAACTACTCAGGTGCTTTTTTTTTTTTTTTTTTTTTTTTTTTTTTTTTTTTTTTTTTTTTTTTTTTTTTTTTGAGACAGGGTCTCTCATCTTGTATCCCAGGCTGCGTCTTAACTCACTATGTAGCCCACGCTAGCCTTGCACTCAGGGCAAACCTCTGGCCTCAGGCTTCTGAGTGCTGGGATTACAGGCCTCCTGGCCTTGTGTGGTCTTGGAGAATGGGACTCATTTCTAGGCAAGTGCTTTAACAGCTGTGCCATTCCCCTACCCTGCTCAAGTGCTTTTTAACCTTTTCACTCTTGTCTCTTTCTTGGAAACAATTCCCATCTCACTTAAAGACTATTTGAAACCACTGTGAACTATTGTGACTCAAATCTTATGTCTCTGACTGTGGTCTCTGAAGATTAAGTAAGTAATCTTGGTGGTAGCTTACTAAATGAAGTGCATACTTCTTATTTCTGGAGCATGTTTTCAACTGAATTCCAAATGAAATTAACATGTAAAATTCACAATGATTTTCAAGATAAAACGTTGAAATATAGACAAAAAACACCATGTAATAAAGCAGTACCACTTAATTTGAAGCCATAAAAATAAGTTTTCAATCAAGTGGCACTTCTGAGTATATGATTTTTATATTTTATTATTATTATTTTGTTTTGAGAGAGAGTCTCATAAATGATTTTTATATTTCATGTATTATTATTATTATTATTATTATTATTATTTGAGACAGGGTCTCACTCTGTAGCACAGGCTGGTCCTGAACAAACTATGGAGCCCAGGCTAGCCTTGAACTCAGGGCAATTCTCCTGTCTCAGCCTCCTGACTGCTGGGATCACAGGCATGTGCCACCACGCCTGCCTTATGTGGTGCTGGGAGACCTAACTCAGGTACCGCTGAGTTATTCCTCCAGCCCATTATATTTTATTATTTATTTGTTTTGAGAAAGGGTGTCTCTCTCTCTGTCCCTAACCCAGGCTGCTTCGAAACTTACTATATAGCCCAGTCTGGTCTTGAACATATGACAATCCTACTGCCTCTACCTGCCATGTGCTAGGATTCCAGACACGCACCACCCTGCCCAGTTTATTTAGTGCTGAAGAATTGAACCCAGGGCCGTGCACTTGCTAGGCAAGCATTTTAATTGCTTAGCCGTACTCTCAGACCCTATGTTAGTTTGTTTTAATAAAATATAATTTATCTTACTCTTGACAGGTGATAGGAGGTGACTTTCAATTAGGGAGTGAGTGGTGGGGATAAAGTGACATAAAGACACCGAAAAGTCAACGCAGGCTTTCAGATCTAACTACACATGGTTAGTAAGCACTTGAAACACAGTGGTTCATATCGAAATATGATATACAGGGGGAAGCCACATTGTATGTTGAAGATAGAATTAATAATGTTCTATATGGATTTTGTGATAAAATTACATTTTAGATACTTTTGAATTATGTTATCAAAATTCATATCAAAATTTATGTTTTATTGTATATATTATAACATTTATAATCATGGAGCTCACATTGTGTTTCCAACACACAGCACAGTGGTTGTGCTTATGGCTAACATACTTGAGGCTAACCAGCTCTTTGTCCTAGTTTCTCCATTCCAAATGTGTAAGTCAACTCGATCTCAAAGGCTCCTTCACTTCCTCAAAGGGCCATGATTCAATCATAAGTTCAGTTTCTTGCCTTAGAGCTTACGGAAGTAACATCTTTTCTTTCTTTTTAAAAATAAACAGCTATTTTACTCCACTTGTGTATTTAAAAAAACAACTTAAATTAGTTTCCTTAAAAAACATTTTTGTGAAGATTTTCCGAGCTAATAGATTTAAAGGGAGTCTTTTTTGATGTTGCAAAAATAGTTGCATTGATGTATAAAAATATTAATCATATTTATGCACTGTATAATTATATTACCATGCCAAAAGTAAATTTTCTTAACTTTTATTATATATCCTACTATATTGATATCATGTAGCACTTGCAGTGACAGTCATATAGTATAGGAATATTTTCATTAAACCTATCCTCTGTTTTTGATATTGATATTTGAGCTATTAATAGCAATCATTATCTTCCTTGTAGCTATGGTAAGAGCCAACTGGCATAATTGTATTATGAAGTAAGTGCCTCCATACAATTACTGATAGACTTTAGTTAGCAAAGAACTATGATTAAGACATTCATTGAATATTTGGCAATTTTGCACCATGGACAGAGAAAAGCATCAAGAGATGATATTACCCTCTGGCTACGAAGTTCAGAGACAGTTAATAGATTTCTTAAGTGGATAATAAAATTAATATTACATGGTTGTGGCTCATGGCTGCATAATGGAGATTCCACTGCTTATTCGATGTCATTATTCAAAGGGAAATAAAGTCAAGAAGATAAATTGAAACAATTAGACGAACTAAAGTATTTGGAAGAAAAATGTTTCTATTAAGTTTCCTTCTGTTCATACTGGTGTACTTATTTCCTATCCTTCCACTTTTGGGTAAAAAACTGAGTGTGATCCCTCACACATCTATTGATCACTGAAGGTGTCGGCATATGTACAATGGAATCATATGAATTAAGCGTGGTCCCATTTTGGGCTTCAAAATACCATTGTGGATACTACGCATGCTTTCAGTTAGGAAAAAAAATATTTCCCTCAGTGGAGTTGCAGGGGATTATTAGATCCAACACAGGAAGCAAACTTGGAGACAGGGCTGAGGTTTGATGATGTTTGTCCTTGAGAAAAATCCCGTGGAGGAGAGAAGAAGGGAGCAGAGCACGATGGAGGGAAACCGGTGGAAACGCGCTCTGCTCTGACCTGGCTCCTGGGTGCCTCGCAAACCAACGCAGTAGAAATGGCTGTGCTAGACCCAGAGAGTCAGACCATTTCACAGCCATGTGGATTATTTACAGCATCTGCGCCACTCTGGCAGGGGTAGGACTGTGGTGTGACTCTGACTCTGTGTGTGAGAAGACTTTTTGTGGCTGAGGGTAAATCTGCCAGGGCTGAGGGCTGAAGGCTCCCTGCTCCCTGTGCTGTCAGTTGTTGGGGCCACCAGTCACACCTCCTAGAAGGTTCTGGGCAGGGTGCTACCAGGTCCTCCACTGATCACATTTCCCTAGTTTACAACAAGGATTATGACTTCTCTTTCTTAATGACACTTAAATACTCACACCGATAATAAACATATTGAGTGTTTTGTGTATGCCAGAAACTCTCATAATTTTCAGAATACAAAAATGGTAGATGAGGTCTCTGAATTTAAGATTCTGGCTGTCCAGTTCACTGTCACTGGTCCCCCTGGGTCAGCAGTTTTCTTCATCAGACCTCTAATCTATTTATCCTATTATCCCATGACCATATTCTTTCTTTCCTACTCAGCATTTTTGCGTTTGTTCATTATTTTAGTCATCCCTCATTTTCTTAGCTCTTCGTGCTCTTGGACTCAGCCAACAAACCACATCTTTGCCTCGGTCTGTCACGGTAGAGCCTTGTCACAGCAGCTAGACATGATTGGCGCTCTCTCTCTCTCTCTCTCTCTCTCTCTCTCTCTCTCTCTTTCTCTCTCCCTCTCCCTCCCTCCCTCCCTCTCTCCCTCTCTCCCTCCCTCCCTCCCTCCTTCCCTCCCTCCCCTCCTGTCCATTTGACTCTTTCCCTTCATGGCTTTCCTTTTCTATATCCTCACCTTTTCCTTCTTCCATTTTCTCTTTCTCCTTGCTGACTTTTCTTTAAAACCAAGACTGAATTTTCAGTAACTTCTACATGCTGCCACCCAGTCCAATTGTATTGTATTTATTTCCCTAATGACTTCATTCCTCTTGCTGACACGGATGGCTATTTCCTGTAGGGTTCTGATAAATGTTTGAAATCTAGTGGGGCTGGGAGTCTGATGTGTGACATTTGCTGGCTTTGGTGGCTCAACTATTTTGCACCAAGGACGATTTCAAGTTTTCAATGTGCCATCACTGAAGGTGAAGATCTCTCGAGCTTCAAGAAGGGACCTCTAGCATCCTGTGGAAATAGTTCCCACCTTTTCCTTTCTCCTCGACTGTTCAGCAATTTCCTCCACTCCTTTTATGTCATGCTCTATTATGTCACTGAGAAAATAATAGCAACTTGTAAAAAAAGAATTCTATATGTTTAGATTGAAAGGATGTGACGGTAGTGAGGACAATCCCGACAGCGGTGAGCGCACTACCGATTCTACGTATCTACTCCTTCCCCGTATACTGTGTCTCTTTCTAATTCCATGATGGAGCTAAGGGCAGCTGCACTCGTCACAGCAGCTAGACATGATATTCTCTCTCTCTCTCTCTCTCTCTCTCTCTCTCTCTCTCTCTCTCTCTCTCTGTGTGTGTGTGTGTGTGTGTGTCTCGTGCTGTGAATCCTGCTGGGTCGCTTTCCTCCTGCAATGTCCCCCCTTTCCCTGCATCTTGGCTGCTTTCCTTTCCACTGGATTGTGCGCGTTAGTATAGAACAGCATGCGACGTGATGAAGAATAATACTGCTTACCCCACAATTCTAGAGCTAAATTATATTTTTCCTTTGCACAGTAAAACTTAAGAGACTTGGCTTACACTTTTTTCTTTAGTATGTCTACTCCCAATTTTATTGGCTCCACTACAACTAGGAATTTTCCTTGAAATTATTCTTTTCAAGCTCAGTAGTGGACTCTGTATTGTCAAATCTGCCAGTCCATTCTCAATCTCTTTTCTGCTGTCCTGGACCCTGGCCCCTTGAACCCCTTATAAATCAGATCATAGCAAGAACCTTCTAACTGTTCTCCTTGATTCCTCTGTACCTTCCTACCCATGCGCCTCCCCAAACCAGCCACAGTGATGTCTTCATAAGCATGACTGGTCATATTTTTCCCACCTTTAGACAATTTGAGTTACCATTTTACTCAAATTAAGTCTAAAGTTCTGAATGATGAGCAACCAAGAAGGTCAGATGTGGGCCTCAGTTCCTGGGACTCTTCAGCTGTCAGCTGCTGTCCTTTAAATATGCTAAAGACTCCACTCTTCTGAAGTTCATTTGTTCTTTTTGCTTTTCTTTTGTTTTTCACCTGTTACAATCCCCTACTTCATGTATCTACATGACTCACTCTTCTATTTTGTTCAGGTAGTTACATAAGTCATCTCTTTAGTCGCTTTCATGGATGATGAAATCATACCTGTTCACCATCTTTGTTAGCTTCTCATGCCTTTGTTCTGTACAAAGCCTCTTTTGGAAAGTCTATAGGCCCATTTGTGGGGAAGAGCTTTGTGAATGAAACACCCTGTAAAGCCCTATCTCTTCAGACTATGGCACTGAGAAATAAGTTTGAGCATGGATTTTGGAGGAAGACAAACATTTAAATCATAGTAAAGGGTCACGGAAGCCAGAAGAGGAGGATGGCTGTTACGGTTTAGAACTGAAATGTCCCTCCAAAGCCTCATGTACTTGGATGTTGGTAAATACCAATGGAACCATGCGCTGTTGAAAGATGGGATCTGGTCATGGGGTGGAACACTGGGGCAAGAGGACTGGATTTCCTGGGGCAGGACCTAGAAGGGTAGCTCTGGTCTTCCTCACTCAATTGGCTTCCTATCTACCATGTTATGAAGAACTTTTCTGCTGTGATTCCATTATTTGCTTCTACAATTGCCAGCCTCCTATGAATGGGTTGTGTTAGACTTTCTGAAACTTTCAGCTAAAATAAATCCTTCCTCCCTTGAGTTGTGGATGTCAAATATTCTGTCCCAGAAATGAACAAATAACTATGACAATTACCCATGAAGAGAAAAAAAAAAACCAAAGGGAAAGAAAAAACAGATTCTGAGTTGCTTGAAAACCATAATTAATGAATAATTTGAAGAGAAAGGTCTTAGCAAATCTAGAAAATTGCTGTTTGTTCCTTGCATATTATTTTGTCCTCTGCCTGAGATCCATTTCTAAGAACTAAGTCACAACCACTATAAGGAGTTGTTTAAAGATTACAAAACTGAGATTCTCACCAAGTATATTTACATCTCCTCGTGAAAAAGCAGAGACTGAACACAGAGAAGCTAAGTAAAGGGAGGATTTTCAGAAACAAAATGAATGGCCAGCAAGATGAAGAATTGCAGAGGTCAATGAGATAAGCTGGGAATAGATTGCCAAAGTTAGCAACAGAGCTGTGTTCTTTTTGCGAGTAGCATCAGAACAGAAATCGGAAAGGAAACCACAGTTCAATGAAGTAGGCTTAAAAAAGTAGAAGCCATGAGAAAAATGATTCTTTCAAGAAGTTTAACCACAGAGGCTAAAGGGAGGGCAAATATCTGAAGGGAGATGTGCCTTCAAGAGATAGGTTATTTATTTTAAGATTAAGAGATGAGCAAGTGTTGAAATCAAGGAGATAGCTGAAAGGGAGAGGGTGAAAATATTAAATTCTGTGATCAATGAACAATGCCTTGAAAGGTCAGTAAGGCGTGAGATGCAGAACAAGCATGGGGGAAGGAGCCTCAGTTTTCCTGGTATTAGGGGGGCAAGTTATACCACCTTACATCATACCCAATTTCTTTAGAGAAAGCTTGACAACGCATCAACAGTGCAATTGGAAAATGAATCCTAGCCGTTTTGGAAGCTTCTCGTGAAGATGAAGGAACCCTGGTCCTTCTCTCTCTCTCTCTCTTTCTCTCTCTCTCTCTCTCTCTCTCTCTCTCTCTCTCTGTGTGTGTGTGTGTGTGTGTGTGTGTGTGTGTGTGTGTGTGTGTGTGTGTTTTAAATCAGCATCCTGGCTATTTTCTGAGGTGATTAGGTGATTAGCCTGAGCCAGGATTTCTGGTCACTGCTTCAGAGTACCTGAAAAAGCTCATGTCTCAGACACCAAAGTTCTGTGATATTTGTGTAATATTATTCTCAAACCTCTAGGATCCACCCAGATTTTCAGTTTATTTTACATGAAAAATAGCCTGTTATTGTTTGGAATATAAAGGACGTTTGTCAAGACTCTCAAAACTCCAAATAGGTCTAAATGGAGCCTCACTCACTTGGAAATATTGTTGTTTTTTCTTCTTTCTCTTTCTTTAGCACAAAGACAATGTCTTCTTCAAGGTGAAGAAGTAGCCAAAGTACAGCTGAAAAAGTGAAGCTCCGCCAGGATTTGATGAGGCTGTGTGTATTCAAAGTAGCAAAATGCAATTTAGGTGCATATGTTTAGGGGAAGATACTTCTTGGATATACAGACATTGTGTCCCTTGTTCTATAACTAAAGATAGCACCGTTATTTCTTAATAGTAGCAGGAAATACAAGAATAGAATGTGGAAATGTTGTAAAATATTTTCTATTACTGAAGATAAAATGATGACTATGAAAAAATATAACACTCCCTGGAAGATACTCTCATCCAGGAAATGCTTATGACTTTGGAGGCAAATGCCCTAAGTGTTTTGTTGTCCTTTCACTAATGCTCAGCAGTTTCTATTTAGCAGTGTGCCCCGGTTGGGGTTTTGCCAGGAGCATTTGGAGAAGGAGGAAAAGGGACTGCAAGACCTTGGCATTGGTAAGGTTGCTGTGCCTGATTGTAAGTACAGTTAACTCAAGATTTGAATAAAAGTAGTGAGTGTAAAGCAAATGAAAGAATCTAGGATTCACTGAGTAAAGGAAATGTTGGGGAGGAAAGGCGAGCAGAGGACCTCGACCAAACATTTGTTCAAAATGGAGTCTGCCTTGAGTAGCAGTGATTTTCACTAAGAGTAAAGAGAAAATGACCTTTAAGACCCAGGCCCTATTTGGAAGAAGAGTTTACACTCAAAAGGAGACAGAAAAGAATGTGTGTGGACACAGGAAGGCTTGGCTTTCAACTAAGTGGTGATGATAAAGGGGCTGGTGGCAAGATGGGGAGGAGGAGTTGGTTCCCAAAATTTAGAGATTCCCAGGACATTTTAGAAAGATTTGCGAAAGAAAGAAGCAGTGAGAGTTTGAGCCAAGTAATACAAGTGCAGAAGGATGGGGAAGAACAGGAGGAGTGACCAAGAATAACATTTGATATGGGGGTTCCTAAATACTTGATCTTCTTTGTTTTCTGGTCCATGATTAAACAGTAGGTGCTAGTTGGAGTTTTAAGAGTGAAATGAAAATTCTGATCTCATCTGCTTTCATAAGACTGAATTTTAATGGAATTCTATTTTAGAAGAGCTGGCTTCTTTACTTGGCTTCTTTACTCTTTCAGCATGTGCTGGAAATAGCAGAGTTCTTTGGTAAAAGGCGTGGCAACTGTGCTTAGCTGACAGGGGACTGACTGGCTTGAGAAGGTTGGGTTATGCACACTTTCAGTTGAGTTCTGGACTTTTACAGTGATTTTACAAGAGCAGAGTTGGATTTCACAAAGTTTGTTCTGTTTATTTTTATCCTAATAGAAATACTGTACTATTGAATTATATAAGTGGTAGAAATTGACCTTTCTGCCACTTACAATTTTTATCTTTGCTGTGTACTTGGCAGCAGCTTTATGATGTGGTTTGAGAAATGCTTGGAAATTCCTTCTGTGTCCCTGGTTCTTGTGATGCCTAACGCCCTCTAAGCCAGGTGAGTCAATCCTCTGGCCTTCCATTTCTTTGCCGTTGACTTTTAGAAAATGTTACAGAAAATCTATTTTAAAAGGAAGGTTGAGTCCTTGTACATGCACATTGACTCTATTATATATTTTAGGTGGGGCGCAAGACTGTTTCTCTTCACATAAAGAGGCAATAAAACCACAGGCTGAAGGGTGGGCACACCTATTGAATTTGTACATTGGAGAGAAATTTCTTTGTTCCTTATTTAAATTCAAGTTTATCATGAGTAGAGGAGCAAGTGTAGCTTTACCGAGCATTCATATTTTAATTTGCTGACTTCATCGAGTCATTTTGGGGGCTGAGAGAGTACTGCGGGGACAGATTGGGAAATACCATGAGTACAGGAAATAGAAGGCCTGAGATATTAAATGTAAATTCCATTAGATAACAAAAGATCATATAGGTCTTGGCAAGGCTCTTTTCTAAAATGTTCTGCAAATATCAACACATTCAGTCCTCATAACAATCATGAGATGTGAATACTACTTTTATCCTATACTACAGATGAGAAAATGAAGCCAAGATCAATTAAAGAATGTAACCAAAGCCACACAGCTGAGGGGGCTGGCACTTATCTTAGGCTAATTGAGGAGCTGGTGAGCATCGCTGTTAACTAACACCATTCTCAACATACTCTCTCATTCTGATAGTTAATCAGTCTTTGGTTTCTAAGCAATTTATAAGGGATGATTCAGAGCACTTTAAAAGAACCAATAGCATCTGCATAATTTAGAAGAGAATTGTGAGTGATAAAACTGTCAGCGCCCTGTCCTGTGGTGATTATGTAGGGAAGAAAAATTCAATTACATCCAATCAAATATCAGATTCAAACTGTAGTATGCATAGTTATTAGTAGTGGTGAATGCAGCAAAGCACACATTAGAGTTCTGAATATCAGATTAATAAGATGCATTAAAATAAGCAGAAAAATTTCAAGCCTGTGTTCTAATTATTTTCCTCATTATGCCGTAACATTGCATGTTTCCAAATCATGTACTAAGTGATGGAGTCTGTTGCTTTGTAATATGCCAAATGGATTGGGAATATACCACCTGGAACTGATATTATTCTCTGATCATTTATAAAATAATCTAAACAGTGATATTTAATCTAACAAACTATTACATTTAGTCTCATATACATAAACAAATTTAATGATTAAAGCATTGTAATTTATTAGATGGTAAACATGCAACTTCCTGTCAATGAAAGAAATTAAGACATGATGCCAAGATAATTAACCTACAGTAGTACAGGTAGAATCCTTTCTTCGTTCTATACATCAAGGTATATGTTATGTTTTACTTCAGTTTTCCTAATGACACCTCAGACTCAGTGTATTAAAAAATAAGACTGAGGCAGAAAGATCATGAGTTTGAGCCCAGACTGGGCAGCTTAACAGAAATATCCAGTCTCAAAATAAAACTTGAATTTTAGGCTGAAATTGTAACTCAGTACAAAAGCTCTGCATTCAATTTCTAGTACCACAAAGAAAAGAAAAGAAAAGAAAAGAAAAAAAGTCTTGAATTGGTCCCCAGGACTCAGGAATAGGTGTAGTCTCGTCATGTTTCTAATCCAAAGTCATGCAGCGTAGATTTCTGATCTTGGACTGTTGTGTTTGAGACTACTAGATTAAATATTCATATAAGTGAGAGCTAAAATGTTTTTACGGACAGAGCTGTGACACCTGGAATTGAGATGTCCTATGGAAGGTGATTTTGACTGAAGAAGCCCTGAGTAACTGTGTAAATCATGAGAGACTTTCTTCAGGAATTGGTGTAGCAGCAATCCAGGCCTCAGCCCTGTCCCAGTCCACACTGCCCAAAGCCCTGTCTCTGCCCACATTTACTCCTTTCTTGTCTGTGACCAGTGATCTGGAAGGGCAGTGAATAGCCACTGCTGCTATACCAGAAATAAAATAGCAATGCTATTTGTAATCTGCTGAATGATTCGGGAAGATCCCACCTGTAGTTGATATTATTCTCAGATCATTTATAAAATAATCTAAACAGTGGTATTTACTCTAACAGAAATTATTACAGTTAGTCTCATATTCATAAACATATTTAATGATTGAAATATTGTAATTATATATATAATATATTATTCAATTAATACAAGCAATCATAATAATTTGGATCCGTATGGAGATTGATTGTTGAAGGATCTCAATTCTTGTACTGAAAAATTCCAATAGATTATAGAATTTCCTGAGGTGAGTGGTGGGTGGTCATGGATTACTGTTGCATGGAATTCCCCAGAACCGTTTTGGACTTCCCACTAATTTGGCTATTAGAATTATCATCAAAGGAAGCGTGACTTGATTTTGACTTGCAGGCTTCTATAATGACTAAGAGTTCAGTTAGAGATGGGCTTGGTGTTAAATTCAAGTTCTGTGACTTAGTAGTGGTGTCTTCCTAAGTTTCCTAAATTAAATCTTTAATATTTGATATCCCTTAAAATAAATATTCAACCAACCATTCTCCTAGTAAACTTAAAAATATTCTAAAAATTCAACTTTCTGTTTTTCCTGAAGTTTGTTAAGAGAAACAGAGTTTAGATATTTTAGGCAAGGACGGAAGAATCCATGATTCTGCTAGTAAGTGCATAAGGACCAGGTCATCTCTGTCCCCACTGCATGCTTTTTCTAGACTGCACATCTCTCCTCAGTGAGTCACCTGTAGGAATCGTATTGCTGTGTTCCAAGCAGGCATAGGCACTGCATCCTCAAACTGTGGCCCCAGGTCAGATGTGACCCTGGACCTCTCATGTATCTTCTCCCTGCTCCTGTTGGAAATCTTTCAGCCCTTCCCTCAATCTGGTGTTTGCTTGGGCTGTTGATCCCTTCCTCTCTCTGTTTCTCTGCCTTCCCTTGTATTATCAAGATTATTTTATAGGGGCATGAAATTTTTCATCCAGAGGCAAATATAATCAATCATTTAGGTTGGTGGTTAACTTACAGAGTCTAGAACAAGTTTAGTGTGTTTGGGTACACAAACTCAGTAAACAAAGTTTTCAGTCTTGTTCATGGTTCCCTAATGCTCAGAGACTTTCATTTGTAAACTCAATGTCAGACACGCTGCTATATGTTACACACGATGCCTGTTCTACTAAAAACTGGTTCTTATACCAAAAGTGGGGAAACCAAGGCTGACAACTCAAACCAAGTGAAAATTCAGATCAAGGCAAACTTTTTATTTTTATTCCAAGTACTGTACTTTACTCTTTAAGTTTTTCATTCATTTTCCTCACTTGTTGTATGTTCTCTTTTGGATTTTTTCAATATCAAGCACAAAAGCTCACTTCATTCTGGTAGATATCAATCATATTCTGTTTTATAATCAGAGAAAATGAATTAAATGTTTAATTGACTGAATTTCTGATTTTATTTTGACTACTGATTACATGAAAATATAGTAAACAAATCTTGTGAGAAAACATGATTTTCTTTTACACTGATTAATCAGATCAAAAGTTAAAGAGATCTATTCATAAAATAACACAAATTTTAGAAAACATTTGAATTTTAATGCACACTGAGTAGATAATCACAAGTACTCTTCAAATATTAAAGTACAAGAAGTTGTATTTGTACCACATTTAACAGAGAAATTTCTTTGAGCAATTGTCAATATGAAACTAACTTATTCTGAATATTCATGTATGACTGATGTGTTCCTCTCCCTGAAATAAAGATGTTTTAACTATAAATATCTCCTGAAAACATTTGACTGATAAGTTTGTTCAGTTGTGTTTGAAGTTTTATATTTTATTATAGTTACCTTTCAGTTCATTCAAAATGAGAAATTAAAAAGTGACCTTCAAGTCTGCTGCATATAGCAACATGAATGCTTTTGTATTTTCAGTAATGCTTAAATGGTTGGAACAAAGTTATATTTGCCACAGTTGGAAATATTCCAATATAATCTCATTAGACGTATCATGGAACTAAAGCTCTGTGAAAAGTTTTCTAAAGCAAGGTAATACTCAGATACTCAGTTCAAATTTGCTTCTTGGTTTTTGATTTGAATAAATATTTGTAATGATATAATTTGATGATACCAGTTTTCACTTATTGTCACAGAGAAGTAATTTGACCTCACTATGGAGCCCATGCTGTCCTCGGCCTCATGGCAATACTCCCACCTTAGCCTGCTAGCCTACTGAGTGCTGGGATTACAGGCATGTGCCACCACGCCCAGCTTATGTGGGAATCGAACTCAGGTAATTAGCACTTGATTTAGTGCTTGCTAAGCAAGCACTTTAATCACCGAGCCATTCCTCCAGCTCCTATATAGCTTCCCCTCCCTTCTTCTTTAGTGTTGTTGGAAAAAAGAGCCCTTGTGTTATTGCGCAAGAAATCTCTTATGTTCTAAATGATATACTGGATTACATCACAGAGATTTTTGCTGCGTTAATTACCTAGTTTTTCCTACATTTCACTTTCTGTACCTGTTGGATTTTCATTTGACTAGAGTATCTGCTGGCTAAAAACAGCCCTCTTCAAAGCTAAGCAACTCTAGTGACCAGTTGCTCTTCATTCTATGGTCAAGTATTTGAGAAGGGGTTATATCACTGCTCCCTCACCTGCATTTTAAATGTAAATTTCAATTTGAGTTGGCTTCTGCATTTATTACTACATGAAAATTGCATTTCTGACACCAGAAGTGATTGGCTTATGAACATTTCTCAGCCCTATTTTGCTTGTTTTTCTTTTAACATTTACACTCATGAACATGCGGTTTTATAGTTTCATAGTTGTGGTTTTATTCATCTGGTACTGAAAATTGATGGAGATTGAACCCAGGTTCTTCACTCACTAAGGTGTGTTCCCAGTCTTTGTACTCATTATTATTATTATTATTATTATTATTATTATTATTATTATTTTGAGATGGGGTCTTGCTAAGTCACTAAGTTGCTCTGATTGGGATTGAACTTGCAGTCTTGTACTTCAGCTTCTAGAGTGCTGAGACTATAGCCATCTGTCACTACTCCTTCTAACCATGGATTTCATTTTACATGCTACCCTCGCTACTTTAGTTTCTAACCATCCAGTTAATGACAAATTTGGTAGCAATGTTCAAGTCTTTCCTCTTCATTAGCACTAAAATTAAATGGCATTCTAAGAATTCTTGGCTCTTCTTACACAACCTTTCATGTACAACCTCTTACTCATCAAAATATCTTTTATAAAAGTATTGCTTTTTGTCCTGTTAGTACCTATTCTTATACTTGAAAAACAGAAATGATCTGATTTATGGTAGTATCATTCTCCAAATGTCTACTGATTTGGTGAAAACATCAACATAATGAGGATTGTGTCTTTTAAAACTACTTTATTCAGTGTTTACCAAATATTGGTTCAATGAATTTCTATGTGGTAGACGCTATCAATTACAAGTGAGATATCCAACATCTTCATCACAGCAGAATTGTGATTGTAGTCATTTTTTAAGTACAGATATTAGGTGCCCATTTATTTCAATGAAAGCCAGCTACCTGTTCAAGAACAAGAGATGGATATCGATTAGCATTCATGGTCCATTGCCTATGACAGTCATTGGTTTAAGAGGGTCTGTCTGGTGCAATTTTGGGTAATAAAAGGAGAAAGTGTCAGCTGGTCTCCAGAGGCATCTCTGTGATAATTTTCCTTACCTACAAAAAAGATAAAGAACAAAAGAGATGATTTATTGCTTTGGGCATTACTGTATGAATATACAGTGCCAGGGCCACCAAAGCTATTTCAGGTCAGGAGGAACAAGCACACTGTAGCCTGCAAATCAGAAAAAAAGAAAAAAATCACAATGCCTTACTGATATCATTGGGCCACCTAATTATTCAACAACAGTACTATCCAATTTTGGAACTACTTAACATATGAGATTATAGTATCCTTTTTAAGCCACTTCTTTAGTTTTCTTTTACCTGCAGTCCAAAACATCTAAACGTAAAACTGACTTCGGAGTCACCGGGGAGCTTGTTAAAATTGTTTGCTTCAAGCTGATTCTGTTGTAGTGAACCTGGAGATTAGTGTCATCCATCTACATACGTAAGTGTTACATGCTACCCTTGATACTTTGGACTGTAGCCATCCAGGTAATGTTTGCCCAGGAAATTTTGATGAACAACGAGTTTTGGAAAGTACTATCATTTTTTCTTTTAAATTTGTATAGCTAATACCTTCTTTTACCAATTTTTATTGGCCTATGTTGTCATTTCATTGTAACTACTTTCATCTTAAGGAACTGGTACATTTATATGCTTCACGGTGATTGGTTTTTCTCTTCTTCCTCTTCTTGCCCTGCCATCTCCTGTCCTCATACCCCCTTCCTGTCTCTGCAATAGCTACCTCCCAGCTCCGTTTCTTAAACAGGGCCTAAGGTAGGAACTTTGATTTCTCTATTGTTTGCAAACTTATGTTTACTATTTGCACTTATAAAAATGTTCAAGTTATGCTGAGCTACTTGAAATTTGTGTTTTTCTTTTAGTCATTGTCAAGCCTAATTCTACAATGTTATTTTCTTGTCCTTTGATTGGCAAAATGTTACTCAGTTTCTAAGTCTCAGCTTGAGGTGTTACTTCTTTTCTGTTACACTTAGGTTCACTTATAACTCTGTTTTTGTGATTAAAAACACTCCAAAATGATGTTTTTATCACTGCGTATAGGTTACATGCTGTATTTGCTATAAGTGGTAGTGATCCTAGAGGGAAAAAGTGATGTTCTGTTTTAATTTGATTTTCTTCTAATCCTAGTAAATTAATTGCTTAGAGGGGTGCTCATTAAAAGTTTATCAGAATAGAATTAAATTGAGGAAACCAGAGCCCCTTCTACATGTTAAGTGACATGTCAGGAAATGGTGGTTAAAAATGAAAGCACCTCAGTAAATATTTTTGCAACCAGGAATTAGGTAGAGGACAGAATCAGTGTTCATGAAACAATTAAAATCTTCAATGAAAAAAATTAAAATTTATGATTGTCTTTACACAGCTTAAATATACCTATAACCAGTATATATTTATGTGTGTGTGTTTGTGTGTACATACACACATTACATAGATAGTATATATAGCCAGTCTAATAAAAAATCATTTGGTTATTGACTTATCTTCTTTATTAAAATTAACAGATGTGAGCCTATTGAAAATCACACTGCTGTGGTATCCACCTTGGTATTATAGTGTGTAAGTTAGCCAACATTTTTCTTCAGAACTCTTAAAAGTTACAGCAGCATTGCACAACATATGAATCGATTGGGCTGCTTCAAATGTTAGCAAGTGTGTGAATTAGGGAAAACATGTCAGGAAAACTCGAGGAGTAAACGGTTCTGAAACTAGTTTTATCTTTGAGTGGATTTAATAAATCTGGTGAACTTGAGCTCCACTCTTCAGTGATTCTTAGGACTTACAGGACAGGAAAGGTAAGTGCCCACTCAAAAAAAAATTCTACTATAAATCTCTGTGTGATAGTTGGAATAATACTCCATTTAAAAGATATCTATGTCCTAATTCCTAAAATAAGTCCAAGTGTTATGCTACACAGCAAAAGAGAATTAGCTAATCTTAAAATATGGAGATTGTCCTGAATCATCTAATTGAGCCAGGTGTGATCACTCTTCCCTGGAGTACAGCAGTTGTGGGCAGAAGAGTCATGACTTTGGGAAGGACTCAACTAGCCATTTATCCCTTTGCCATGAGCTAGGGATGAAGCAGTTAGAAAGGAGAAGACATGAATTCTTCCTAGGGTCTCTGGAAAGAAATGAGGACACCTTGGTGTAAATACTTCTAAGACCCATTTTAGACTTTGGATTAGTAGAACTCAAACATGAAATGTTATTGTTTTACTCCATTAAATTTTGCAGCAATTGGTTCTATATCTAGAGGAAACTATTGTTTGCCTACAACCTGATTATAGCTCAAGTACGAGGCATATCTCTCTAAGACAGGCATCTTAGTCAGTCTGGGCGTCTCTAACAAGATATCCATAAACTGAGGGGTTCAAAAAACAAATACTTATTTATCCCAGTATTAGAGACTACTAGTTCCAGGATGTGTGCTCTGACCAATACGGTGTCCAGTGAGAGTCACCTTCGTGGTTTGCAGACAAATGTTACCTCACGTACTGGAGAACCAGAAAAGCAAAGCCTACTTCTGTGTCTTTTCTTCATTACTTCCGGATAGCTCCATCTCTCAGTTTTATCACATTTGGGGTGCCAACATGGATTTTGAGCAGACACGTTAAGTGAATAACAATAGTGTCAGGCTGGAATTAAACTAACCTTGTTAATATAATTTATGCATGAGATCAAGAATCTTTTTGGTAACCAACTTTCCCATCCTCAATTATTAATCATGCTGCTGGCTAGCTGACCTTAAAACCTTGAAATCCAAAGAGCTGGTTTAATTTTAGTTAGTTGTCATATCATGTCCAAAAGCAAATAAATACTTTCCAGAAGAAGGCACATTTAAGCCTTGGATCATCTCAAAGATAAAGGTCAAAAGAATAGGAGTTCACTGTCAAATATTATGAAATTAAAAAAATTCACTTTCTGTGCATAGATGTGAGCAGGAGAGCAGGTAGAGAATTAAGCTCAAAAAATAGCACAAAGCAAGAAGAATGACACAGAATGGAAAATAAGTAAGATATTGAATGAAATAACAGAAGGGAGTGGCTTCCCAACAATGAATAAGCTTAGGAGATACATTTGGAAAATATTGTAAGAATGAAAAACAGTATGTGGAAACTTGGTATCTTAGTCTATCTTCTGTTGCTAGAGCAAAATACCTGTAATCTGTAGCACGTGTTTATTGGAGAATGGGAAATTCACGACCATAGAACCTGCTCAGCAACTGATGATGGCCTTGTTGCTGCATTGTAATGTGGCAGAGGTGCCCTGTGGTGAGAGGAAGCACGCATGCTTGAGAGAGCTTGCTTTCTCTATCAGGCCGCTCCCTCTGTCGTGAATTAATCTACTGCTACATTCTCAAGTCCCCATATTCCTGTTTCCAAATATAAATTTAAAGGTTTCAACACATAAAATTTGGAGGAT
Organism: Ctenodactylus gundi; assembly: GCA_004027205.1. NCBI lineage: Eukaryota > Metazoa > Chordata > Mammalia > Rodentia > Ctenodactylidae > Ctenodactylus > Ctenodactylus gundi. The sequence continues at coordinate 354,509 of PVKB01001384.1, read as the reverse complement.
ACTTTGGAACTCCATCAATTAGGCTGAGTAGATCATAAGAGAGTTTAAGGAAAGATTTAAAAGATGTCTTCTTTATTTGGATATGAGAGATCACAGAATAAACACATTAAAGGAATTTTATTTGAGGAAATGGAAAGTCTAAGCATACAACATTTGTGTAATACAAAAAAAGCTGTTGATAACTGATCCAATTCAGACTGTGCTAAGTTTTGCGTTAGGTAAAGGGAGGCATGAGGGACATTTATTTCCTGTTCTTGGAGAATTCTCATAAGGATTACACTTAGGAATTACAGTTCGAATTGATATAATATTTGAGACATTATTCTTAAGTATAACTGAATTAAATGATATTTTAACTAATATAGTATGATATAAAATTACATTAAGACTATACCATCCTTCCCTTCTGCCTTTCTTTCTTTCTTCCTTTCTTTCTTTCGAAAGGTCTCACTCTATAGCCTAGGCTGGCCTTGGACTCATGTCAATCCTCCTGCCTCAGCCTCTGCAGTGCTAGGATAATGGGCATACGCCACCATGCCTGGCTTTACGTGGTGCTGGGGAATTGAACTCAGGGCCTTGTGCTTGCAAAGCAAGTGTTTTAACCTTTGTGCCATTCCTTACCAGTGAATGAATTTATTGGCCAAACTGAGTATTTGGAATTATACATATATCTAAGGTGTCTATGCCAGTTCCTTTTGTATTATTTATGAAAGAACGTGGACCCACATTAAATTATTTGTACTTAATTACTTCTGATATATTCCTAGGGCTACAGACACAGTTAAAAAGAAAATGAAAGGTAATATGCCACATTTAACTAGCTCAAGGTTAATGCGATTTCCTGGTAATTTGCTGACATGAGGGTGGCATTTTTATACAGAAGATGATAAGTATACATCCCAAGTGGACATTCAGTAAAGCAAATAGAATTTTAGTGGATTTTGCCATGAAATCTTCCTGCGTGATTGCATTATTGTACCAGAATGTATTCAGACCAGACATTTAAATTTATTTGCCACTTAATTAAAAATAATCACAAGTTAGTTGCAGGATAACACAGAGAAGGCTTCGCTGTGCCTGACGTGCTTCCGGCTTGTGATGTATCACACAGGGCCCTCTGCTCCGTGCTGTATATTCTCTGATTGCCCTCGCTTTCAGAATCTGAAATGAATTAGGTGATTGCCTGTGCTCCCTGGCTTCTTCTGAACAGCCCTGTGCAGCTTTCATAAAGCACGGCAATTACTCATTGATTCGCCGCTGCAACTAACCTGTGGGCAGTTTATTGACGGGAGTTATTTGTCTTTGACCTCCCCAGAGTTTAGTTAACTATAACTTATTGGTTAATATTTAAATAAGTATTATTTACAAATGACCTGGAAATTGAAATTCAGTAAATCTTTAATTTGGATAAAAACATTAAACAGAGCCAATTTCTAAGTAAAATATAAGAGACAATTCAAAGGTAATTTTAGAGAGAGTAAACATGTCTCAATTTCTTGCTTAAAGTTTGAATTTTTTTCTTTTTTCCCATTTTATTGATATGTATTCACGCAATATATAAAGTTTACATTGAACTTGAGTATTTTGTGTGTAAACATACCGTAGCAAAATTACAAATCCTTCCCTTCTCCCTTTTTGAACCTCCCATTCCTTCACCTGTCCCCCAGTTCCCATTATCCCCCACACTGAGTTCTATGAAATAATTGTGATCTGGGTTTCTCACACCAGAGAAACTGTTCAATATTACACCTTCTGCTTCTGACTCACTTCACTAAACATGGCGAATCTCAAATTGCCTTCATTTACCTACGAAAGCCTCCAACCTATCTGTCTTTATAGATGAATAGTATTTCATTGTGTATAAATACCACAATTTGTGTATCCATTGGTGTGTTGATTGGTATTTTGGTGTCTTCCACATTTTAGCTATTGTTAGTTGTGTTGCTATGAATATGGGTATACATGTATCCCTGTTATATGTTGTTTTTATCTCTTTTGGGAAAATTCCTAGAAGAGGTCTCACTGGATAGAAGGAGATATTGATTTCCAATATTTTGAGAAGTTTCCATACTGCTTTCTATAGTGATTTTGCCAGTTTACGTTCCCAACAGCAGTGCAGGAGGGTTCCTTTTTCCCCACCACTTTGCCAGCATTGATTGCTGTTTGTGTTCTTGATATACGCCATTCTCTCTCGAGTCAGATGATATCTTAGTGATGTTTTGATTTGCATTTCTCTAATGGCTAAGGATGTTGAACATCTTTTCATATATTGATTGGTCATTTGAACTTCATCTAAGAACTGTCCATTTCTTTTGGCCATTTTAAAATCAGATCTTAGATTTTGAGGCTTTTCTCTTTTTTTCCCCCATTTTATTGATATGTATACATGCAATATTTAAGGTTTACAATGGAGTTGAGCATTTTGTGCACATACACATCCTGCCAAGGACACAAGGGCTTTCCCACGCTCTTTCTATCCCTCCCCCCTTCCTCTCCCTCTCTTCTCCCCCACCCTACTCCCCTATTTCACTTTGTTTTTCACCTTAAGTGAAAATTCCTCTAAATGCACTCACATATGAAGGATACTTCATTGAGTATTTCTCTTGGTTAAATTTTTTATTTCCCGTGTTTTAGATTTTCTGAAGTTGTTTTTAATTCCATTTTATAAACATTCTCTCTAAAATATGTGTGTGTATAAGTTATTGCATATAGTTCACATATGAATGTGTATTTGTGCATGTACTTACTCACATATAGACATATATTCCAGTTCAGTATCTGTTTCTAGTTAATTGTTGACAGTCACTTTGAATAACATATTCTATCTTTTTGCATTTCTTCTAAATACCTATGTGTTACGCTATTAACTGTGTATGACAGTCTGAAGTCGGTGAAAACACTCTGGTACTTTCCACTGCCAGTTACAGTTACAGTAAGGTGTTGTTTTTTCTTTATGTTCAATGTTTGGTTTTGTTTTGATGTAGTGAATTAGTGGTTTTCAGTTTGTCTTCGGTTTCAGATGCTGTAAGGATGGGACTGGGCTGCTTCCTCTTATACCATTAGACTCTGAAGGTCCTTTTGTCCAGCTGTGCCATTGTGCTTCTCTACTACCACCTCCTTCCAATGTAAAGTTAGCGGATGAGGAGGAAAATCCTGAGTTTCCTTCAGATTTGTGTCCAACATACCAAAAGATTTAAGGCCGTTAAGATTCTGCTGGTTTCTCCTATTGCCAGAAGATTCCCCCTCCCCAACTCCATGCTAATGGTAGCTCCTGGATGGGATCTCTGAGTTAACTAATATTCCAGGCACACAAATGGCAGGGTTGCTCTAGAGCAGCAGCTTTAAAGAAATACATACTATTGTGTCCAGAGTTCTCTGAAAATAAAGTAGAAATCGTAGTCTTGTGAACTTGTGTATCCTAACCAAGTATTTTACAAGCTACCTAAACTAGAAAAACTCTGACAATTCTATTTGTTTACTAAACTTTTAATGATCTGGGGTTCTCTACCAAGAATTGTTCTAGGCTTAGGTGATAGAACAGTGCACACAATACACAGTAGTTAAAACTGTCACATTTTATGATGCATATTCTGTGTGGACCATAAAGATACTTTTTGAGATGGTTTCTAAGTATGTTTTAATTACTTGGTTTTGAAGCAGAACTACTTTATCCTTTGACTTTCCCAATGCAAATATAATAGTCTGTCATTTGCTATTTTTGAGACCAATGCTCTTATAATCAGATGTTATATTATTAAATGAACTGTTTCAATGGTGAACACAGTTCTTAAGCTGTGAATTCTTTTATTCAAATGGTGTTACTCAAAAGTTCATTGATGGGCACATAGGCTGAGGTGCCCTGATCGTGGTAGATCTGAATCGTCTAAAATGTAACTTTCTCGGCTGCCCTGTTCTGCCTGCCGATTTCTTTTGCCTGAGGGCTACCTCTGAAATCTCCAAGAATTCCCTCTGCTCTCCAGCGATCTAAAGAGCGCAGTATGAAAACCATTAAGTAGCTCATCCAAGCAGGCAAAGGATTTTTTCTGTTTCCTTTCTTATTACCATTTTCTTAAAATTTCTGAAACAAATTAAATGCTTAGGTAAAGTTAACGGTTGGTTTGAAATTAACTGCTGATCTATATATATGGGCATCCAGAGTTAGTTATTAGTCCTTTGGAATTTGCCTCAAGCATTTCTTCTTTGAATTATAGACTCAGGAGTGTGGAAGAAAAAGAAAAGCCTTGGAGATAATTTAGCATAACCTCCCGCTCAGTGAAGGGCTCCACAGCATTCATGGCAGATGGTCTTTAACTTCTGCTTGAGCACTTCCGGTCACTGGCGTTCATTAGTTTCTGAAACTGTTGCACTTTCACTTTCAACAGCTGTCATGATTTAGAAATTTCTTTATACCTATTTCAAATGTACATCCTGGTGATTGTCATTGATTAACAAAATTATTCCTTGGTTCTCTTAATCTCCTCTCCACCTACCTGATTTATATTACTTTTTTTTTTCTTACTATTCTTACGTTCCTCAATGTGCATTTTACTATAGCAGCATAGACTTTCTTATTCTCCACTGGGAATTGTGGAGACTGTTTTGAAATCAACAGATATATGTGAGAATATACACGATGATAAACCACTGTGAAAGCCTTCCCCGGGGGCATATTTTTTGGAAGCTTGGCTGACTCCAACATGAGGGACCATTATAGGTACCCAGCTGAGATGCTTCTGATGAGCTTTGTTTTTCTGTTAGCTACCTGTTTGTATCTTTCTGATTTATATCTTTAGTAGAGAAGGAGATATATGAAAACTATGCCATCAAATCTGCTTCTAATTATGCTCACTTTCTTATAAAAACTAAATTTGAAATGCTTAGAAACTTTTTTTTACACTTACATTTCATTTAGATATTACTGGCATAAGTAAAGTTTAGCCAATTATTTATGCTAACTAGCATCAGAAGATTGGGGATATCACAGAAGACAGATATCTTTTAAAGAAGTGAGGCCTTTTTGTGAAATAATCAGATCTCCTGTTTGATTTCTAAAAACTCAAAGTATAGTGATTGTCCATGAATCTATGTAGGTCTTAACATTTCATTAATTCTTTCTCTAAATATTGTAACTGCCAGTGAACTCAGCTTCTCTAAACTTCCTGTATAATTACAGCTTAAATATTTCATATCTAATGGATAACCAGACCAGTTACTATGCACGAAAAATGAAAACAACCTTCTAAGAATTTCAATTCCAAAGGACACACCAAGACAGTTAAAAAAAAAAAAAACTGTGGAAATAGCAGTGCTCGGTACAAGCACGTGTAGAGCTGTTTCTGAAGGGAAGGTCACTTAACTTTTTCCATGCATTTCTTTTTGGTAGATACAGAATGATCCAGCGTAGTGATGGAGGGAAGGGTTCCTGTATCCTTGAAAACACAAGCTTTCTTATTTTATTGTCACCACGTATTTATACAACCATTTTAAAATACCACTGCTAGCAATAGGTTAATAGTAATGGTACAGATCCCTTTCCCCAGTAGAAGTACAGTTTCAGTTTATCTTTTTATCTTTGGAAGTTTTCAAGATGTTTCCAAACACATTAAACATTGAGTATGATGTTGAATCTGCAAACTTTGAAGTCTCTTCTACATACAGACAACTCCAGTTTTTTCTACTTTATATTCCAATAGAATTATATGTAGATCTTTCTATTGTTCGATTAATATTGTGGCTTCCAGGGGCTTTTGAAGTTATAGTAAAATATCATTAGTGTTCCAGCTTTCTCCAGTCTCTCCTACATTTCAGCCATTCTTTAAATGATTTCTATTTTATCAGATAATCATGACAGATTTTCTCTTTCATGTTACTCTTTCTCAAATATTTGGTATGAGTTATCAAAAACTTAACTATCCTTCATCCAGAGTGTATATATTTGAACACATAATTTAGCTCATAAATCATTCAAAGACATTTTAGTTGTTCCTATCTGAAAATCTTTCAGTTTTCTTTCCAACAACTTTCTCATTTTGTGATACTCAGATGAATGCATTTTATCTTATTTACATATCTTCTGTATTATTTTGCATATTGCTTTTTGTCCTGTAGCTGCTTGTTGTGGCTATATTGAGTTTTAAGTTCCAGGAAGCATTATGTAGCTACTCAGTCAATACCCAGAGTGGGCTGGCATTTTCTTAGACAGATGGTGACAAACAAACTCTTCACTTACAGTGAATGCCAGGTCAATACTCCAAAAACAATATAACAGATTTAAAAAAATTAAATTACAGCTACTAGCTAACTCATACATAGTCAAATAATTATGTAGAAAGGCTTCATGTTGTGTTCACTAGAGCTCTCCATATTTATTTGAAATCAAACAGTATTTCCATAAATATTTGTTGTTCTCATTTGACCAAATAAAAAGTGAAAGTTAAGCTCACTTTTTCCCCCCATAGAATGACCTCTATGTGGAAATGCCTCATCAAACAACAGATTTAAAATTTAAAATTTGCCAACATTTGAAATTCCCCAAAGCTCAGGTTAATTACCAAATGCTCCTGCAACCTCAGCAGCAATACAGTTCTAAGCTCTGTAGACTTTTATTTTCGTACAGAATTGGCATGTTTTTGAACTTTGTAAACTCTCCATGGATTTCTTATTCACAGCCTTTTTTGCTCTTTTATGAAAAGTTTATTTTGCAATCATGTTTTAGTCTATGTCTGTATTAAACAAATCACAAGGAAATTATGAAGACTTGACTATTATAAATGAATTGCATCATTTATATCTAATTTAAAAGTGAATTCACTCGATCTCACTATAATGAACATCTTTTCATTTGCACCATGATAAAAATCTATTAATTCCTAAGAGTCTGATATTGTATCCCTTCTTGGCACCTGATAAGAGTTTATCCCAATTTTCATGAAATTCATAATTGAGTGTGTAGCACAATGTAAGTGTTAAGTGAGAGAATAAAGATTGGCACAAGGTGATACATGAGCCTTGAAGAGATACCCAACATCTTCTAAGGATGGGTGCAGTTTAGGGAACTCTTCAGAGAGAAGTCAAGACTAGAACAACTCATCTTGAGGAAGGACTGAAGAATTAGAAAATTAGAAAGGGGAGTATGATAAAATGATGTGGAGAGAGGGAAAGAAAAATGTCCAAAGAAGGAACATGGAGTATGTTGTCAATGGTCTAAGGAAAGGTGATGGTGTCACTGTAGGGAATCTGATATGGCTTTTGCTGAAGGTTTATATTGGAGAGGAGGGCTATTAGGTAGACCAGTAGTACAGGGATTTAAATTATATACTATGGGGATTAAATTTTTATTTGATGTACATCAGAGTCATTGGCAATTTTAAAGTAGAATTACTTCCTCAATAGTTAGTGCTGAGCTCATCCCAAGGGCTCTCCACCTTCTCTCTCTGTTGTTGTACTGTCTTACTGCACTCCTCCCACACTCCCCCCATCCTTGCTAGCTCTCTTCCTTTGCCTCTATCCTCCTTTCTCCATCCTATTTTGGCCTTTCTCTCCTCCCATCCTCCTGCTTCCTAATTTTCTCCTTGGTAACTTATATTTCTTTGGTTTTCTCTGTCAAAACCATTTTAGGTATTTTGCGTTATGCCAGCATATATTTGAATTGAATAGTTTGAAGTATTTTTGAACCTAAGTAGTTTAAAAAAACCCTAGTTCTTCTAAAATAGAGTTACTGCAACCACTGTTAGAGATGTAGTTACTACAACCCAAACTATATGAAAATACAGAAATAATAAAATATTCCACTATTAAAGCAAATATTTTTCTGTGAATAGACAATTTAAAATTTCATATAGATTTAGAAATAATCATCCTTTCATTATTTTCTAATATACTACTTTTCTAATACTTATTTTAATATTAAGTATATATTCAGTGTACCAGTCATTCAGTACTTCCTGTAGATTACCAAAACCTGTTCTTAAGTTATGTTTCTGTATTATAAGAGTTTATTGTACTGGAGGGTTAAAAAATGTAGTCATTTCTGTTAGAATTCAGTCACTGCAGCCTAAAGACTTTCAAATATTCAAGATTTGATGGGAGAATTTGAAAAGAAATTTCAGAGTTAAGAGGTTTTTGTTGTAGAAAGGAAACTAAGATGTTACTTTTGAAAGGTTGTGTGGCTTTCACTTATTATGCAAACAGTCATTTAATTCTGCCCTTTTATTGAACCTGATGTCAGATTTTATACACATAAACACCATTGTGCTTATATTCATCAATGACTATATACTTATATGGTAACTTTTCTCCAGGTATTGTTGCTGAGTCTTGGAGCAGATTTTTTGGCAAGTTTGCATCTGGATACTTTATTTCCAAATCCTGTAATGAAGTTGCCTTTTAATGTGACAATTGTGCCTGATAAGAACTGGATAATGTCTAAATATTGATTGTAATGTCTGTCACTGCTTTTGAAGCACTTGTATTCAATGCAGTTTAAAAGCAATCAGGAGTTGAAAACTGGTAGATGAAGACAGTGCATTTACCTTTTTAGGCATAGTTCATCATACTTGTAATACTACAAAATGAGAATGTAAGCACTTGATAGTCATATTATTAATGTTGTTCATTTGTGATTCCAATGACATTTCTTAACCACACTATAGTGCCTCTGAGTATTCTGTATATTTTACAGTATTTATTTTCAAGGCTCAGTGTCGAGTGAATAGAAAAGTTTTATAAGCATATTTATCTTGAAATCTGGATACTTTTATTAGCAATCAATAGTTAAAAACTAGTAATTCTACTCATTATCTGAATTAAAATATTATAATGTAAATATACACTGAAGGGCTTAAATAACATTAATTTCTCATAGTTCTGAAACTTAGAAAGTCTATGTTCAAAGTACCAGCAGTTTGAGTCTCTGGGGAGGGTTTTAGTCCTAGTTTACTTTTAGGAAGCCATTTAGCTTTCCGGTTGTCTAGTATTCATCAGTGTATTGATAAATGCTGCTTTGTGTCACTGAGTGACCAATCTTATGACAAAATACTTACCTTCAGCAATCAAGCAGGTTATGTATGTATTTAATTTTGGTTTTGATTTAAAGACAATCCTATTAGTTCATCTTGTTTACTGTTGGTTCTTTCTAATAATTATGAGAAACAAATAGAATTAGAAAACATTGGTCCAACTGAAAGGGATGAGAGAATGATATGGAATACACAGAAATTTAAAAAGGTAGGTGTTTATTAAGTCTGGAGTACTTATGTCAAAGTAAGAGACTAAAAACACTCGAGAAAAGTTTGAGTGACCTTGCCTTATTAAAGCTTGGTCCCGTGTCAAACACCAAATTATGGTTTGTATACCTCCTATTAAATTACCCTCAATGGCTTATTGAGCCTTAAGGCAATGTTCCAGCAAAAGAATAAGGCTAAATTAAAGTTCTTAATTGAGTGAAATCATTCAGAGTCAAAATTTCTAGGTGGTATCTGGAACCCTACAAGTTCAAATTTATCTGACATTAATTTGAAAAAGAGAGACACATGAAAGCAAAAGAATAAAGAAATACAGTTCTAGGCAGGTAAAATAGATGAAAGTCAAGTAGCTAGGAAGATTATGGCATTTTTGGAAGGTTTGTAATTGCGAAAAGAACCCTAAGTCTGTGACATACACTTCCAGTGATGCTTGTATCTCTCGTGTGCCTTGCTTGGACAAGGATCCACAGCACACTTGCCCCAGCTGTCCAGCAGTCTTGCACTAGAGTTCAGTCGCAAGACTGAGCAGCCACTGGACCCTCTACCTCCCGCACATGCATGCAGCCATTTTGGACTCTCTCTTACTCTGGACTTCTCCCTTCATCCATATATAATTTACATTAATAGGCCTTTCTAAGAATCTTAGCCAATACATTTCACCTCAGTGAGGCTCGACTATCCCACTTCATTTAAAAATTCAGTCTATCTCTCTCCCTCATTCATAGGTGGGCACTCCAGAGCCTCCTTCCCTGGGCTGCTTTCCCTTTTCTTCTCTTAGTTATGATATATATATCCTTAGTTCCTTCGTATGCTGTTCAATGTATATTTGTTGAGTGAATAAAATTCAGTAAGGAAATATAGTATATGCATTGGGAAAAATAAATATTTTATACAAATGATATAAAAGATTGGGGGAAGTTAAACGTTAACAGAATGTTTCAATTATGACGCTGGACTGAAAAAAGTCAAAATTAAATACTTTTTTTCTACATTCCAGCACCTAGGGTTGGGGAAAATAAAATTTAAAGATTCAACATAATTTAAGAAAGCATTTGAAATACACATTTACATAAACTAAATCTAACTGAACACCTGTCAGGTCCTCCTTGAGCAAAATTTAAATTATCATGAGAGACTGTAAGGAAGAAGTTTAAATTGTAAGAAATTATTACAGAAAGTTACACATTGCTACTAATTCCCTAAAATGCTTTCCTTTGCTTTGAACACACTTATTGCCTTGTTCACGCCACTTTGAGAGGCAATTTTGGAAGTCTCTTTTGTGCCTTTAGGTTAGTTGGCATGGGTGCTTTGGTGTTTTAAGGTGATTTATGTACAGGTTCCTAGAAGTTGAATATAATTATGTATCACAAATACATACTATTAAGAAGAATAATTTTGGGGGCTGGAGGAATGGCTCAGCAGTTAAAGCACTTGAGCAAGCGCTAAGCCAAGCACAAGTACCCGAGTTCGATTCCCCAGTACCACATAAGCTGGGCATGGTGGCGCACGCCTGTAATCCCAGCATTTGGGAGGCTGAGACAGGAGGATTGCCGTGAGTCCAAGGCCGTCCTGGCTCTGAAGTGAATTCAGGACCAGCCTGGACCACAGAGCGAGACCCTGTCTCAAAAAAAAAAAAGAAGAAAAAATTTTGGGAATAAAACCCTTTTACCTTTCATGGTCATTAGATTTCAGGGAAAATCCCAAAGTTGCAAGGTGCCAGATCAGGTGAGTGAGGTGGAGGAGGAAGCACCGGGACTGATGATGACCTGGCTTTTCTGTTAGATGACACTAGGCAGCAGCACTCTCTTTATCTGTGATTACCTATAGCAAAGGCATTCAAGAAAGAGGACATACAGACCTGCCTCGCAAAGTGACAGAAACAATGGCTTAAGTATTTAAAGCAAGGGGTAATATTTTGAGGAGAATTACTGACAATATGCCTTTTACTGCAATATGTTTTTCAAATTTATATATCTGCTATGTGTTTGGATCATGTGTCAAGTAGAGACTGAAAAAGGTTAATGATGATGAGCTATATATGTATGCACAAAATACCCAAGCTCAATGTAGATGTTGTTTATTACATATATATTCTAATAAAATGGGAGACAAAGTTAAAACCTGTGTAAGCAATATAGGAAGCCACTAAAATATATCAATGCTTACTGTAGACTTATTATAATTAAGATACATGACATTAAAAATGCTTTAAAAATGAAAGATCATATTATTAAATTCATAAATGTGACCGTCTGTGACAGGGGTGGATCACAGAGCAGCGAGGTGACTGTGAACATGTAAATATATAGGACTTGCCACAGTCAAAGCTCCCTAAGCAAGAAAAATGGTAGATCTTCCCTCAGGACTACCACGTTTTAAAAATTATGAATTAAACAATGAGACTTGAAAGGTAGAGCTAGAAAGATGTTCAGAACAAAATAGTGAAGAATATTATGGGGATATTAAGAATATTAAGGGAACTAGAACAATTTTTAAGCAAGCAAACAAAATGTACGTTAAAACTTTCAAGGATTATCAGGGGCTATAAAACAGTAACTGACAAGGGTTCTACTTATTATGTGCTGTAAAGTTCTACAAACCCATTAGAGTTCAAAACAAAGTAAACAGAGATAGACTAGGTCATTGTATTAATTTTGATTGTTCAATAAAACAACTTGTTGGGCTGATTCCCCAGATATTATATCTGATTAAATTCCCCAGTTTATTCAATTTAATCCAGATTCCATTCATTCTTGGAGATAATTCACTTGCCTGTGGGGTTAGTTAGAGTTCTGATACACTAACAAATACTTGAGATAATCTACTTAGAAAAGGGTTATCTCGGTTCACCCCTTTGGTCCTGTAGGCCTGTGGTGTGAGGCAGCACCCCTTGGCAAGGAGGTCAGGCTGAGGGAAGCTTTTATCTCATGGATAACATGCAAAGGAAACAATGGGCAAAGTTTCTTTCTCCTTCTCTCTCTGGCTCTTTCTCTGAGACATGGTCTCACTCTGTAGGCCAGGCTGGCCTGAACTCAGGATAATCCTCATGCCTAAGCCTCATTTGTGCAGGAATTACAGGCATGCTGCATTCAACATTGGAGGAATGCAGAATACACCTTTGATGCCTGTATCTATGCTCTAGCTAAAGATCCCAAAAGGAATCAATGATTTTCTATTTTTCATAATTTTGGGCAGTGACAGACTCTTTAAATTGTCACTTTCTCTAGCCTGGGATCCTTTATGAGACTACCGTCATCTGATGGCTTAGAGTGGCTTTGGAAAGTGGAGAAAGTGTCCTATTTTGTCGGTGACCTATCGCTGTGTATTGGCTGGGACAGTGTGAATGCTCTCCAGAAGGCATTTTATCCACAAGTAAGCCATAGTGGGATTTTTCACACCCCTTTGATTGCATACTTCCAAAATGTGAGGGAGAAATCCACAAGGACCATGAAGTTCTCCTGCAAACTGCTCCTAGAGAGTCATCTATCCTGGATCATTTCCAGCAGAGCAGAGTGAACAAAACATGACACAAAACTGATCAGTTTCAAAACATGGGATCATAACTTCTGATGGGTAGGGAGAATTGAAAAATATTGTGGAGATGCGGTCAATCAAACTATAACTTGTAAGGACTCTTGTTCTATAGTCTGCTTTGTCTGATATTAGCAAAATATATTAGCCTTTAAAACTTTTGGGGGTATTAATATGTGCTTGATACTGTTTTCAGTTTCAAATTTTTATTCTCAAATGCTGTATGGTCTAGCTTTAAAAATTCATTTAAATGTGTTTAATTCTTCCTTTTGTTTAAACTCTTATTAGTAATGTTTGAACACTTTTTTTCCTAAGGAAAAGTTTGGCTATTGGAACACTACTTTTATTTTTAAGTGTTAGGTAATAATTTTACATATTATAGAGTATAATGTGGTATTTTGATGGATATAGATATTGTGTAATGATAAAATCTGGATAATTAGATTATCTGAACACCATTTATTGTCAGAATACTCAAAATTCTCTTGCCTAGTTATTTTGAAATACACATTATTGTTAACTACAATGTTTACTGTTGTTCCCAGTGCAATAAAACTTAACTCTTCCTAATTTTGTACCCATTTGCCACATTTTCCTATTCTTCTTCCTCTTCTATCTTTCCTAACTTCTGGTAATTACTCTTCTATTCTCCACTTCACAAGATCAACTTTTTTATATCCCATGAATGAGTGAAATCTTGACATATCTGCCTGTCTGGGTCTGGCTTATTTTGCTTTGTCTAGGTCCCTCAAGTTCAATCATGTTTTTTGTAAAGACCTCAAAAATTCACATTTCTACCAACAATATGTATGGGTACCCTTTTCTCCTCCTTCTTAGTAGCAATTACCTTTTTGATAATAATCTTTCTGTTTGGAGTTAGATTATGTAATAGTGGGTTGGATTTACATCTCCCTGAGGTTTCTTCATTTTGAATATTTTGTTTTCATACACATTTGATCATTTCTATGTCTTCATTTGAGAAACGACTATTCAGATCTTCTGTCCACATTACAATGTGGGCATTAGGGAATTTGTCTTCATTCGGTGTTTTATGCACTCTAGATAGTAATCCCTGTTGGGTGCATGGTTCACACATACTTTCTCCCATTCTGCCAATTGTCTCCACCCTGCATTACGGGTCTCCTTTGCTCTGCAGCAGCTTTTTCAGTTGATTGTAATCTTTTTGTCTTATTGTTGTTGTTATTGCTGCTGCTTTTGCTTTGGATGTTTTTTTCCCAAAAAATTCTTCCCAGTCTCATGTCATGAAACATTTGTTCTGTTTTCTTCTAATTGTTTTATAGCTTCAGCGCTTACATCAAACCTTTGATCCACTTTGAATTGATTTTTGTGTATTTGAGAGGAAGAGGTCTACTCACACTCTTCTTGTGGATATCCACATGGATACTTCCATTCGTGAGGAGTATACTATAATATATCTGTTACTTAGAGTCACTTGTAATTTCAATCTGCCATTAAATTGAGCAGAATTGTAGTAAAAGTGTGAATTTTTGTTCTGGAATCCTGCAGACATCTTATCTAGTAGCAAGGGCAGAATAACATAGGTAACTGTATTCTTAAGCAATGATATGGATTTTTTTTATCTTGGAAAAAAGCGCAACCAAAAATTCCAGTTATTTTTTCTGCAAGCTCATATTACTTTTAATAGTGTGCTAAGTGGAAGCAATACTACTCTGTACAGCAATTTTTAATTTTTATATTTTATTGCTAAATATCAGCATTTGAATTTCTTGAATAATATAAAATATCTTTTTATATTGTATGGGGGATTGAACCAGGGTCTTCTCACTGAGCTACATCTCTATCCCTTTCTAATTTTTTATTTCTTATTTCTCATTTTGAGACGGTATCTTGGTAAGTTGCTGTTGCCCAAGCTGGTCTCAGATTTCAATTCTCCTGTCTGAGCTTCCCCAAGTTCTGAGATTAAAGGTGGGCACCGCTGTCTATGCCAAGGTCTGACAGCATGGCATTGTTCATAGCACAGTTTCTGCTTTCTTTAAATTAATCTTACCAGAATTGATTCTTCAGTATTTACCTGATTCACTTAAAATAACTTCTGAATTTTAAATAGCATATCTTCACCATTTCCTGTTATATTTTTATTTTCATCATGAATTTAAAGCAAAATATTTTCTTAAAATTATGTTTAATAATAATATTCTATAATATATTCAGTAAATGCTATCTGTATAACAAAAAGCTATTTTTACTTTGTTATTTTTCTTCTTAAACCCATCTTTCTCAACTTAAAAACAGTGAGTATACTAAAGTGAACAATTGAGGTACCAAAACAGACTCTGTAAGTAGATGAACTATGATAAAATTCTCATTTAGCATGGTTTTTAACTGTGAAACAATTATATCATGAACACTAACAAAGTATCAGAACAGCAGACCAGAGGTTGCAATACAATATTTTCTCTTTAATATTATTGGATTCTTTTTTTTTTCTGAAGACACACTTGAATATATTCTTTGGTTTGTTCTTAGTGAAAATACAGCCATTGTTTAATGAGTGGGTAGGAAGAGGACACGTGTCACAGAAAAATGGTTAAAGTAAGCTGCCATTTTGTTTCTGTGGCTATGGTTGAGTGAGTTATCAAATCTGTGGGTGATCTTGGCTGGGTTACAGCAGTCTGGGGGTTACTTTCTTCGGATAAGCTTACAAATGGGAGTGGCTGATGAAAATAGAAAATGAGAAACACCTCACTTTCCTCCTGGACAATTAAAGGCACTATTAAACGCTCTAAAGGCAAGGAAAAGTATATAGACAGTCAAGGAAGCCCGGCAGCTTGTGCATGCCAGTAGAAGCCACCGAGTTTGCAGTGGCTTTGCCTCATCTCTGCTTCCTGGCCAGGCTCTTTGAGGAAGGTCTCATACTGCCTGGCATTAAGCTCTCTAAGGAGAAAAAAAGACATTGCGTTATTTTGACCAACAGTTAATTCACAAATGAATCTGCTGAAGCAACTGAGAATTGATTGGCAATGATTATTTATTTCTATGATTATTATCCTCACAAAGAGCCTTTTCAAAAATGTTGCTCTAATAAACTCCATCCTCAATAGCTTCGAACACACATGTACGGGCTGATTGCATTATCAGCAAAGCACAGGCTTTGCCAGAATCCCTGAAGCAGGTGACAATTACTTGATTTTTAAGAGCCTCGCTGATACTTTGCATTGATATAGCATCATTCAAACCAAATATCAAAGTGCTCACTAAAACATTAATTAATGATAGCTCATAATAGCCCATGGAGGATGGGCCGTTTTGTAGCTACCCATTTAGAGATAAAAATTCCAGTAGTCAAGAGGCCTGGTAAATGTCATATTTCAACAGCATTTCTGAAACTATGAACTGAGTTCAAAATTTAAAACTATCAATTTCTAGTTCTGTAAGCTAGAATTCATTGTCCCTTATTGTGTATCAGTTACTAAAATAAACGGTATGTTGTTTTTGAAGATTTTAAAGCAAAAGTAGCACAATTCAGAAAGTAAACAGGCCAATGCTTCAGAACTGCTTTCTAGATAGGTTTGATAATGGCATCACGTTTCTACCTGTTACAGAAATAGTTGAACCTTATAAATGGAAGTCTGTGTTATAAATGAGACCAAGCATTTGGAAACAGGATCTTCTTGGGAAAGGGCAAGGGTAAATTTGGCAATTTGATGTTAAATAAGAAATTGAAAGCTGAGAACTGGTGTTTATAGATAACTAGTTGTAGCTAAGCTCTAAAGAACATGTGCAATGGAGTGTTTGAACCACAGGCTTTGTAGCTGAGTTATATCTAAATACAGCTTAAATACAGCTATTTAGTTTTTTTTTTTTGGGGGGGTGGGGGGTGGGGATATAGTCTCACTTGTAGTTCAGGCTTGTCCTGAACTATGTAGTTTAGGCTGGCTGAGCACTCACTGCAATCCTCCTGCCTCAGTCTCCCGGGTGCTGGGATTACAGGCATGAACCACCATACCTGGTTTATGTGGTGATGGGAAATCAAACTCAGGGCCTTGTATGTGCCAGGCAAGAGCTCTAACTGGAATGCTGTTCTTCTAACCCTGCTTTTATACCTCAAGAAACTTAGAGATTCTTTCTGAGTTTCAGTTTTCTCACTTGTAAAATGAAGATGGACTCTGACTCAGTGAATATAAACACACACACGCAAACGCACATACAAAGAAGACTAGATTTTTATCATAAAATTTTAAACTTCTCTGAGCTATAAATCTGGAAAAATTAACTGGAAATTTTTGATTCTTTATTTTTTAAAGAGTATTTAATTCATATAAATAGTACAAAATTTAAAATTTGTAACGGATGATCTTGAAAACCTGTATGACGTCTTCTCATGGAATTACTTCTCTCCCAGCTACCTATGTGTTCCCCAAAGGAAATCTTTAATTTTTTCCCCAATGTATATGCCCTAAGTTATCTGTGAGTTTAGAGAGATTTTGTTTACAGTTTTCATGCAAAAATTATATACATATTGTGTATTAGATTTGCATTGCTACCAGAAAATAATTGAGACAGGTAAATTTGTGAGGGGAAAAGGTCTACTTAGCTCACAGTTTGGAAAGTTCAAGAGCGTGGCATTCATCAATGTCACAGCAATTGGCAATAGCAGGAGCTCATGTCAGGGTAGGGATCACACATCCAACCAGGAGCCAAGAAAAAAAGGGTGTTGATTTCACAATAACCCACCTTGAAATGTATAAATGCAATCCAAGCGAATGTGCCCAATGACCTAAAGACCTACCAGTAGGAGTTGTCTTGTAGAAGTTCCACCACCTTGTATTTGTGCCACCTAGTGGATCTTCAGTTACATTAGACCATTGGGGGGTCAGTGACTATATATATAAGTCATAGTATGTGATTAAGATACTAAATTTGAATTCTCACTTGCTGTTATATCTTAGATAGCATAAATGTTTCTTTGTTTAGAGCAGTTACCTTTAATTGGCATGATTTCTTTTTAACAATTCATTAACTAATACCATATCAAGGAACATTTCTTTTGTCCTTTGCTAGCATGACTAGCTGGAATGATTATATTTGTAGACATTTTCTTTCATAAATATTCAAGTATGTTTGTGTATGTCAAACAACTCTAGCAAAGTTGCAGAGTCCAGCTTGTGTGTGTATGAGAGAGAGAGAGAGACAGAAAGGGACACACAATTTTGAGAGATATTTCTAAATTGTTACAAATTTCAAATATGGCAGTCTCACCACTTTCTCCTTGCTTGTAGTAGATGTGTAGTATCTGTATTAGTTTGGGTTTTTTCAAAAGGGAGAATTTACAAAATTATAGCAAAAAGGGTCTATTTGGAAGGCTCACAATCTGAGGATAGAGATAGTCCAAGATGGTGGTCTGCACATGCGAGAGCTGTAGTGTCTAATGGCTGCTCAGCCGCCTTCTGTTTGACTGTGAGTTACCACCTGAGATGAGGTGTGGAACTTGAAACTTGAGGCATCATGGCACTATTGAATGTATTTTAGATTAATTAGTTATAGATGGTTCATGTTAACTGATTCTTTAAATTTTGTCTTACAGGTATAAAAATATTTTATTAGTTAGAATGCAAAATAAACATAAAATTGTGGTTTTAGATCAATAACAACCAAGAGTGAATAGATACTTAATTTTAACTGGATAGATACATTATATATATATTCTCTAATATTAATATTTGATTCAGCCAATTTCATCCCATGAACTGAGAATAAAGTTGGTTTTTTACTATGTTGGTAAATATTTTCAAAACTCATTATAACATCCCATCAATTTTAAATGATATAGTTCTCTTTTAAGGTTTTGATTGATTTTTGACTATTACCATGCTGTAAATTATCATTCAGCTATTAAAATACTTCTAATTTCATGAAGAGAAAACTTGACAGGCTTAAATTATATTATCATGAGTACTACATGTAATATTTAGATGTAGATTTTTTGAATATTTTTGCCATTTTGCAAAAATAAGAGTTTGGTCCTCCTAGCTTGTTTGCCCATATGCATTTGACTGTTTGTTGGAAGCAAGTTGTTTTAGTAATAAATGCGGCCTGTGTGTGTGTGTGCGCGCCTTTGTGTACACACTCTCAATGTTTATACAGTTATTTTCACGGCTTCCTAATTGAGGTGGTAGAAGACATTCACTTTTGTCACCTGTGTTTACATGAAACAATATTTTAACATTAACTATTTTACTGACAGATTGGAGTTGACATTTGTGAAATTGAAGCTGATGTTTATTTTACATTTTACACGAAAGAGATTCTTTCAGCAATTATTATTACAATTTTTTTTACCTCAGTTATCTGACAGTTCAGAGTATTCTTTACAGTGTGGACAAGCTCAATAATTGAATTATTCTTCTACTTTATCATCCCATCTCCTAGAGTGAGAGCTCACGTTTTTCTCTTTGCACCTGAGTTGATAATGGAAATTTACTTAATAGAAACATACAAAGGTGAGAGTGGGATGTCCAGGAGAGATTGGTGGAAAAATTTACAACAGCCTACATAATCTGATTTACTTAACTATTGCAATTATGATACATTTTTTATTAAATAGGTTTCCACCCACAACATTGAAAAAAGAGATGTCTAGCATCATATGCTGTCTTTTTTTTTGAGTGGGGACTGTGACTTCTGTTATGTTTGTTACACACAAACCTTAAGTGCAGTTTGAGAATGAACAGAATATATTACCTTACTTAAATGAATGGT
Organism: Ctenodactylus gundi; assembly: GCA_004027205.1. Lineage (NCBI taxonomy): Eukaryota > Metazoa > Chordata > Mammalia > Rodentia > Ctenodactylidae > Ctenodactylus > Ctenodactylus gundi. Next base: position 334,995 of record PVKB01001384.1, on the reverse strand, counting down.
TAGTTTGATAATTTATCAAAGCTTTTTTGAGGGCATGATCTTTTTTCTTGTTAGTAATTAAACATAATTGATTAAAGATATGTTTTGGTCTTCATATAGAATTTAGCCTACTCAACTCTTGTTTGGGTCAAATTTTGCACATTTAAAAGGAGAAAACCAATTTTCATGATATTTCTATGTATAATATTTCTAGGTTTTTACCTTGAACCGTCATGCTGTGTCAGTATTGCAAGATCATTTCTTGTTATGTTTGCTACTTCCAGGCATTGTTCTCTTTGTTTAGTAGTAGTGACAAGGGTTCCATGCTTGGTCAAACTGTATTCAGGATTTGAACCTTCTCACAAGCACTTTTGCATTTACTTGCAAAACGTAATTATAGCAAGTACCCACCAGGAAGTTGGTTTAGCATTAATTTTCTGTCATACCAAATCAGCCCTCATATCTGATGAAAATCCTTCTTTCCCCATCCATGGTATCTGATCACTGAGGCAAGCTTCCATCAGGAATCTCATGAAGTAGATTCAGTAGATTTTCCCTATGCTTGGTGCCTCCAAGGAGTCAGCAATTTTTCATCACAAATCCCCCTGATCACTGGCTATGATTTCTCTCTAATTTCTGGTATATTCTGATTGGAGCCGAGTGCTGTATTATGGTTACTCTTTTCCTATTGCAATAATCCTAAATTGAATTTACTTTTACCACTTAAACTTAGGTCTGGTCCAAGTTTTCTTACTTAAGTAGAAAGTAGACATTTTCCAAAGACAGTAACTACTAGTCTAGGTCTGAGTTCCTGTTTTAATCAGCCATTCATTGCCATAGTACAATGTCTGAAATAATTAACTTATCAGAGAAAATACTAATTTACCTCATAGTTGTAAAAATTCTTATTGATGATTGATTGATTCCATTGCTCTGTGTCTCTGTGGACACACAACACCATGACAGGAACACATAGCTAAGCAAACTTGGTGGCAATGGAAGCAGACAGACAGAAGGAGGAGAAGTGGTGCACATCACTGAATACTCTTGAGTACTTCCTCGGTGAGCTAAGTTCCTCTTACATAGCCCCACCTCCTGATGGTCTGTACTGTGGCCAGATAGTCTCATCCATTGGACCAAGGCTTTAAATGTTCTCTTGGTGAACATTTAACACACAAATTGTAGCAATTACCAGATCCTGAGTTCCTGAGGAAAAGGACAAAAATAAAAAGAGAAGAGTCTGTTTCTTTCTGTTGCTTTATCTCAGTGGCTGAATTTGAAGTTTTGGAAAAGAAAGGCTGTGTAATGCACTTACTGGTATAGTTGTCTTGGCTCCAGGATCTGACATTCCATGCACATTTCTCTGACCACTTAGGTAAAAACAAATAAACAGTGGAATCACAGAAATCCCAGGAAACCACGGCCCTGGACAATAGAAATAATTGCATTAACCAGCTGAAGATAACTTGAGGTCACTCCAAGAGTTTTGGTCATCTGCAATATTTCAGAAAAATTTAGAACTAATGGAGTGCAGGCACAAAAATACACTACTATAAACTTAAAATCTTCGTGTTTGAATTTGACTCCGCAGCATGCTCAACCCTCATTTTGATTAAATCAGACTGGGTGAACATGTGAGATTATGTATACATAGGTGCATATTCATAAACACATGTAGTTTACACATCCCTATGAAGCCCAGGTGATTCTAACGGTACATCAGCTTGTGAGGTTGGCCTCCTTGCTTCCTTTTTTCTCAAACTTTAGGATACGTTAACATTGAGAAGGGTCATTAAAACACACATTTATATGTGCACTTACAGGGTTTCTGATTTAGGAGGAGTAGGTCTTAAGAATTTGTATTTTTACCAAATTTCCAGTTGATGCTGAAGCCTAGATTTTGATAACTCTGGGTGTGAAAGATCAAAGGTAATTTATAGACTTGAAGTGAGAAAATGACTTTTCCAGGTTCACACAGTTAAAGGGTGGAGGATTTAAAACTTGTGTTTTGATTCTAAATCTGATTTTATACAACGAATGACAAGTAAATACAAGACAGTAGAAATTAATCAGGATGTCCATATTCATGGTTCATGATTTTCAGTTACTCTAAGTTGTTCTGAAAAGTCAAAATGAAATCATCTTATATGGTGGGTACCTTCAATATTTCATTAAGGTACAACGATCTCAACTAAATACTCATTCAGTGTGGTGATGTTAGAACTACATAGGTGCTTGAAATTTACAGTAATGTTTAGAAATATTTTTGTCTTCAGATTTTTTATTAGAATAAGTCAAATTGTATAGATCTTTTTTTTACCTTGTAAATATAACTGTTTGGAAGATGTCTAACTTCTAAAGTATCTCTTGTCTACAAGCTATTGCTTGGAGGTATGAGGATTGTTTAACTTATTTGAAACATGTAGATTATGCTTTTGAAATACTAGTGTATATGTGTCTGCTGTCTGCTGTTTTCAGGATGTTGGATATGTTTCTCTAGACAGTCAAGGTGTGCATGTCATAAAGAAGAGCTGTTGAAAGAAGGACCATCAGTTCAGGAGCAAAATTTTTCCCTACCTAGTCTTTTCACTCTTTCTTTGGATTGGACAGAACACACAGAAGTGTTACTCCTTTGAAAGCAGTTCAGTTGCTTTCCCTGCCGAAGGTGTCATCTTCCTGTCCCCAGGGTTGTACACTGTCCCCTTTTAAGGGACTCTTTCTTTTTGGCACCATCTGGAGAACACTTCAGTGAAAAATATCCAGTGTTTATATGGACCCTTACAGCTGTATGGAAACTTCCAGGAATAAAGAGACACTGGTTGGCAGCTGCTGCTTCAGTATTATCAAAGTGAGAATTGCATTAGCATCTTCACATGCATATACAGTATGCTTATAGGTCCAGAAAAGTACTTCCATTTGGACATCCATACGTAATATTTCTAGAAGTACAGTTTTGACTAGATAACTGTTGCATACACATCTTTTAATATTTACAACCAAAATGAGTAGATCCTACCTTGAGAAAAAAAAAGCAGTGATGAGTATCTAATCTAACTATATTTCTTTCTGAATATATAGTCAGTTCTACCTGGAAATATGATAACTCTTTTTGTGTGTTAATGCCAGGTCCTCTGGAAAAAAAAAACATTCAAAACCTACCTATCTGTGTTCTTTATAGCAAATGAGATACAAAGTAGCAAAGGCTTGGGGCTAGTTGTAACAGTGAGGTCTACTGGCTCCTTAGTAGCTCTGGCAATGATGGGTTGTGAAAGTACAGGGCACTGTTCCACTCAAGGCATCCCTCACTCTCTGCTACTTTTAGCTCAGTTATCCAAGTTGAAGCCATTGTTTTTATTCTCCTATTTTCTATTTTGCGGAGACATTTGGCCCACCTGATTTCATGGATTTAGGTCCCTTTCCTGACCGGATTGTCAGCATTAAGACTTCATCCTGCACCGTTTGCACCATGCCAATTCTAGGAGATTCTGGGAACATAAACAACCAACAGAGTAGATCACACATTCTCTGATTTTATTATTGTGCTTTAGGAAGTTACTGTGTCTTGAAAAAGAGTCAGCCCATAACTAGAAAGCTTATGTATTCTGTAAGAGTCTCTTACACATGTCTACAGGTTTTAATTATTTAGTAATATCCAAAGGACAATTTCATGTTAAGGAGGTTACAAAAAATCTTTCCAACAGACATCTATCACTTGCTGTAGTTATGATGCCTTTATTTCATTATAAGTGAAATAAGATTGAAAATTAGGAACATGTCACATGAAATGTTTTGAGCTTCAAAAAGTGTTTTACTTAAAATTGATTAGCATCATAATTGCTCATTGATGGAAGAATTCATATGAAATAAGATTTGTAAGAACTTTTTAATTAGAGTAAAAAATATCAGGAGTCCCCAAATAAAATTACTAATGAGTTTATCAACAAATTATCTTTTTTTTTGAGACAGGGTCTTGCTCTGCAGCTCAGGCTAGTTCTGAACTCATGATGGAGCCCAGGCTGGAGTTGGACTCATGGCAATCCTCCTGTCTCAGCCTCCCGAGTGCTGAGATTATAAGTGTGTGCCACCACACACACCTGGCTTATCTGGTGCTAGGAAATTAAACTCAGGAACTTAGAGCTTGACTTAGTGCTTGCTAGGCAAGTGTTTTAACTGCCAAGTCATTTCTGCAGCCCATCAACAAATTATTTTAATTGAACATGTGGTAGCTGAGAGTTAAAAGAAAAATTATTTGAGGACAATAGATATGAGTTGTAAGTGGTGAACGCTGACAGATTCTGAGGCCTCCTCTGTAGATTCTGTTCTCAGCAAAGTGTGTTTTTTGTCATTGCTATTTGAGATATCATTCCATCTAAAGATCTTGATATAAATTTTCTCTTTCCTTCTTTCTTTTTTCTTCTTGTCTTCCTTCCCTTCCTTCTTTTCTCCTCTGTTCTTTCTGCCTGCCTTCTGGCTGGAAAATAATTTTCTGTATACTTATTCTCAACTCTTATGTATATATGTAGGACTCTATTTGTAATTTCTCAATTTTTATTGTAGTTATCTTGAAGGGAGTGAAAATATAGAAACTGATCAGAATTATCTAGCTAGTATTCTGCAAACAAGTATTATCCCCACTTCTCTTAAGCATAGTCTAGGAACAACCCACTTGGGACCCCTCCCAAACAGTGGGAGCTTTCACCCCTTTGTCCCCTCCCCCTTTTTATTATTTATATATCGCAGCTCTTTCCCCTTCCCAACTCCAGACACCTAACAACCCCGACATCCCCTCTACCTCTCCACAAAGTGTGTCGTCTTAACTTTCTTCCATTTCTCTTTTATTTTTAACCAAAGTTTAGCTATCTCCTATTAGGGAAGCTCTGCAAGATTTAATTTGCATCTGATTCATTTTGCTAAGCATAATGGTCTCAAAGTACAATGACTCAGATTTATGTTTCATTCTGGCAGAATAGAGCTCCATTGTGTATATATACCTCATTGTCTATATTTGACTTTTCCCAGATTTGGCTATTATGAACTGTGCTGCTATAAACATGGGTATGTACATATCACTCTGGTTTGATGATTTTATTTCAGAAGAGATATAGCTGGGTAAAATGGGATATCTATATTTAGTGTTTTGAGCACTCTCCATACTACTTTCTACAGAGGTTGTACCAGTTCATAGTCCCATCATCAGTGTAGGAGGATTCCGTTTTCCCTACACTCTCATCAGTATTTGTTGTTTTTATAAGTTCTTACTAGAGTTAGATGATTGTAGTTTTGATTTGCATTTCTCTGATGGTGAAATATGCTGAATATTCTTTATGTATTTACTAGCCATTTGGAATTATTCTTCTGAGAACTGTTTATAAATTTCAGATTCCCTTTGTTTTGTTTGGGACCATTATTTAATTCAAGTTGCCAGTTGGGCTCATATATCCAGAGTGGGTGACCCTGTCTCACCTCCTTGTCTACACACCTGAAAGCTCTGCTGTGGGTGCCCCTCAATCTCAACGAGGTGGCACTATCTCGCCAGGGCAAACCTCAAGCATCTTCCCTTCCACCTCCCAACAGCACATCATTCCACAGTCATCCATTATAGTCAAATACATGAGGCTTTTGAGGGACACTCCAGATCCCAACCTAGCACACACTCAACTTCTAGAAGCCATATTTTTTTCTCATCTGAATAAAAAACTTTGAAGGTCTCATCCGTAACTTTTGTATTTTTCTCAATACCGCAAAAAATTAGCAAAAATAAGGTGAAAATGTAACTAGCTTAGTTGGTCATCTATGGAAAATTAGAAACTGCAGTAACAGTTCAGATCAGAATCTATATTATTCTGTATAATGTTTAGGAATGACTAGTTCATTCTTTAATAAAACTAAAAGCAAATATTTTGTGTTAATCAGTGTCTGACAGCAATTAACATCTAAGAGCACAGAAATAGTCTAATAATTTATGCTTTTGTGTGTTCGGGAAAGTTTGAGAAGAGAGGGTGCAGGGCGGACTTTTTCTAATCTTTGGATAACTGGTACTGGAGGGAGAACAGTATATACGTAAGCATTTCCAAAGTGTATGGATGTATGAATGCAATTTCTACCCTCTCCAAATTTTCATCGTCTTTTCTGTATACTCTTTCAATTATGGAACATACTTTAATTTTCAAACAAGTATTATGGATAGCCAAGAATAGGAGCTTTCAAAAATTGTTGTTTCTAACAAACAAACTTCGAAGTTCTTACCATATGTTTTTTTGATTGAATTTATCTAGCATAACAAGAAGTTAAGATTTCATTCAGCCAAAAACACTGTGAAGTATCACTTTGTGAAAAGCCATTAACTAAGACTCTAAAGTATGAAGTAACATGAGAAATGCAAATAACAACAATATAATTAAACTGTCAAATGTGATAGCAAAATATATGTGAAAATGCATGGAACACCAGTAGTTTTTTCCTTTTTTATCCCTAGTTTTTAAGGCAACATCAAAACAGTTACTTCTGAGAATATTTATAACCTGTCAAGAGAAAAAACTAGAGACTCTCTGGCTATGTATCCCTGAAGGAAAATGTTAGTTTCAAAGCATCATTGATGTAAATACTGCCTCTTTTCTGTTTTTCAGCATGTGTTGTTGTGCCAGTAAGTTTAATTGTAGTAGAAAAATAATTATCTAAAAGCCATTGGCATTAAAACCAATGCTTTTCTATATTAAATTATAGGTGTGGGATCATTCCTAGTATAGAGGTCAACAATTATAAAGAATATTGGTTTTGTGTGAAGAAATACTAATTATAGATACCACAAAGTTGTTTTAGAGAAAGTGTGTGTGACATGAGCACTGGGAGAATGTTTTAATAGATATTCTTGCAAATGAACACTGCAAATATTCCAGGTCTAAATCTTTATTACCATACACAGATGAGTGTACATGCAATAATTCTTCTCAATGATTTTTCACTTGAGTTTGCATATATATATATAGATAGATAGATAGATAGATAGATAGAGAGATTATTTTTTATACAAAATGTCAAAGTACCTCTACAAACAAACAGCTTCAGTAGTAAAATGATGAGATGCTGTCTTATATAGAATGTATAGTGTATTAGGAATTGTGAATAATTTAAAAACTGAAAAGAGGAACTTACTTAATGGGAAATAATACTGCTTTTCCAAAGAAATGAAAATTAAAGGTGGAAGGAACCATTCAAATCCCAATAGATGTACAAGAAAAGAAAAAGAATATGTATATCTGAAATTATGCCACTTACTTAACTATACAATTATTTTGCAGACTTCAGAGAAAAAATATATTTTTTCTTTTTATTCGCCACTATTTTTATTAATATACAGATGTAATATATAGTATTTACAATGAATTTGGGTGTTTCGTACATCTACGTGTCACATCGACTTTACAATCCCTTCACATTTTCTACCCTTCCCCCCCCCCCCCCCCCCCCCCCCCCCCCCCGGTCCCTTCCCTCGGCTCTGGCTATCACTTCGTATGGTTCCAAAGAATGTCTGTCTTCTGGGTTTTCCAAGTCCGAGAAACCATACAGTGTTTAACATATTAATCTTCCGCCCCTAAGTCATTTCACTTAAGTCACCACTCTACCTCAGCTTCCTATTCCTCTAATGGGTTCACAGTAATTAGATCTCGATATCTCTTCTCTGAATCAAACCAATCCCTTTATTGGGATATTCAGTTTTTTTTTTCCATATTTTTCTATATATTCATTGTTATTGTTACACCTGGCCTTACCCACCAGTTCTCATTAGAAAATAACTATAAGCATGTAGTTCAAAAGACTAGTTAATTTGGGAAAGAGTAAAAATAAATAGATACATAAAATTCAATTGCCTTAGCTGAATACTGGAAGGTGCATATTTGTACATTCACAAGGTTATCTTTACATCAATCAGTTTCCTTAGGACAAACTTTCATTAGTGACCTGATAAGCAAATTGTTACAATACAAAATCAAAACTATATCATACTGCTACATTAAATGAAGTCAAATCTATACCACATAAATATACTTAAAGTGACAGACATGAAGGCAAATTTAGTTATTTCAGAATTCCTTAACTTTCATATCTTATTTATTCATATTTCACTAATTACCAACATACTTTTTTCTCAGCTCATTCTCCTCTAGCTGTTGTTGCTTCTTCTCTGGGGTCATTGGTGTCGCTGGTCTCCCTTTCACTTTCCAGGTTTCCTTTAAGTATTTTCTGCAATATTGGTTCAGTGGCTGCAAATTCCTTTAAGCTGTCTCTGTCATGGAAAGTTTTAAGTTCTCCCTTAAAAATAAAAGATAATTTTGCTGGATATATCAGTCTTGGTTGGCATTTATGTTCTTTTAGTGCTGGATGACACTGCTCCAAGATCTCCTAGCTTTTAGAGTTTGGATTGAAAAATCTGCCGTTATCCTGATGGGCTTATCTTTGTAGGTCACCTTCTGTTTTTCTCTTACCTCTTTTAGTATTTTCTCTTTGTGTTGAGTTTCTAGCATTTTAATTATGATGTGTCGTGATGAGGATCTCTTCTGATCAAAGTTGTTTGGTGTTCTATATGCCTGCAATAGTTCCATGTTCATTTCTTTTCTTAGATTTGGGAAATTTTCTTCCATTATTTCATTAAACATGTCCTTTAAACCTTTTGTTTTTTCCTCAGTCTTCTCCTCGATTCCCGTAATTCTGAGGTTATTTCTCCTTGAATCGTCTATCAGCCATTGTAATAATTCACTTTCTTTATTTGCTTTGTGTTCTTCATGGCCTGTATGTTGCAGCTTAGTCACTTTATTTTCTAGGTCTGACATTTTATTCTGAAGTTGTTTAAAGTGGTTGCTTATCACTGCCTGCGTGTTTTTCATTTCCTGAATAACTGCATTTAATTTTTCTATATCTCTGCTGTGTTCTCTATTTTCTTCTTTTGTCTTCATTATCTTCTGGTATATTTCTTCTCTGGTCTCCTCTAGCTGTTTTTCAAGGCTTGCTTTTTGTTTCTCTATGTATTGGTGTAAACTCTTCTGCTGTCTGTTTTATTTCTTGCTTTAATTCCTGCTTTAATTCATTAAATTTCTGGGCCCAGAAATTGCCATCATTTTTGCCAATTCATCTTTATTTACCCTGATATCATCTCCTGGGGTTTCAGGTCTTTTTGTAGGACATTTGTAACCACGCTTCCCCATTTCTTCTTTGGTCCCCTCTAATTTCTTTTCAAGGCTTGCTTTTTGCTTAGCTAAGTGTTGTTGTAGCTGTTGCTCTGTCTATTTTATTTCCTGGCTTGCTTCCTGGTTTGCTTCCTACTTTAATAATTCCAGCTTTAATTCCTGCTTTATTTCACTGGCTATCTGGGCCCATAAGTCACCATCACTCGTGCCCATCTGTTTTTTGAGTTCTGCAATTTCAGCACCCCTTGTACCATCCGCTGGGGAGTCAGATCTTTTTGTATAAGATTTCTTACCATGTTTCCCAATGGTTCTGCTACCTCTGACTATCTCTGGTGCACATGGAAGAAAATGGCTCCTGCTGAAGTCACTGCCTGCGATGGCTGTTAAGCTCCATTTCTGATCTGGGATCCTGGGGCCTTTTCTAGGGGGGAGCCCTCACTGTGTTTGTAGTACACACACCCGCGGGTTGGTGCTTCCGAGGCTGGGGCCACCCGCTGTCAATAATTCCCACTTTTCCGTGTCCGCGCTTACCTCGGGCTGAGGTTCTGGCCTCCGGACCTTGTTTGGGGTCTATGGATGCTGGCAGCTTGGGGCCGCACCGAGTGGGCTGTTTTCCTCCTCATCTGATGTGACTTCAGGATTTCAGACTCGCCAGCAGCCTCCTCTCCTGTTGTTGTGTGCTCTGTTCTCTCCCACCTCCGCTCTGTCTGATGTCCAGGTCCCTGCCCGCTTTCCTCCGTCTGCAGCTGCCTGCCGTTTGGAGCCGGCCGCGGCCGTTTCCTTAACCGTGGGGAGCACCCCCCCCACCCCTTCGATGGTCCTTCAAAGTTTCTGGCATCCCACTGGTCGCCTTTCAGTTTTGGGGGCTGCCCCTCTCTTTCCTAGCTACACCAACCACTCTTTTTCTAACTTTCTTCTTGACTTTTTAAGTGAGTTGATGAGGAGACATTGTGCAGTGCTGTTACTCAGTCGCCATCTTGACCGGAAGCTGAGAAAAAGTATTTTTTTAAGCAAGCTGTCAACAGTTGTTACGGACCAAAAAAAAAAACCTCGTTGCCCTTCTATTTTGTAAAACTTTGTTATGATTTAATTTCATTTTGATCACTAATGAAAACTAATTATTGTTTTTACAAATTCATTGTGAAGAATAAGACACGGTATGATATAGAAGAACATACATATTAGTGCACTTTATTGTTCCCTCTAGGTTGTAGAGTACAACGCTCTTTTTTGAACATTTACAGGTCCTTAATGCTCCAGGATAATGAGAGCCTAGAGGATGGAATTGTTTTTAAGTTGTGTATCTATTACATGTCAGAGTTATCTACAAAAGTCACATACATTATTAATCATGCACAGATGAAAACAATGATACATAATTTTTCAGAAAAAACCTGATGAGATTTTAAAAAATGGAGGGGATGAGGAATGAGAGAGGGATGGAGGGATAAAGAGGAAAGAGATTTTATTTTCTCATCCTCATGAAGAACACATGTGAGTAATCTCTAGGGCAGCTGCACTTATTTAATTTACTCAAACTCAAGAGTCAGTTTTTCTCTTTTTTTCTTTATATTCACCTCCAATTTGTTTCCCTCACAAATTGCAGTCATTTCATCATAATCCTGCCCAAGAAAGTTGCCCACACTTAATGGCTTAATGCAACACACTTATCTGTGACACTGAATGAAATTTCTCGAAAATCAGTGAGATATCTTTTATTTCTCATAGGAAAACTCTCATTGATTGTCTCTTTGGTCTCTCAGGGAAGTGTCATTGAACTTTGGTTTATTGTGAACCAAGAGAGGATAAGGGTCCTTTAGAGTGCTCTCTCGCATCTCATCCAACCTCATGTTGACTTTGTTCTAATCAACACATTGTCAATTGGAGTGTGAGAAGCGGAAATCAGGATAAGGACCCACAACCTGAGTTGGTACATTCGCCAGCAGAGGACATTCTCGCCCTGCAGTCACTCGGCTTATAGGTGTATAATTTTGCTCATTTTCATAAAAACCAGAGGGGAAGCTACATTTTCTGAGTCAAGTGTACAGCTAAGTATGTATACTTACATCCACACTATAGTTCTGTACTTTGAAATTTCTAATACAGTTAAGTTTGGGGGTTTTTAATACTAGTTTAAGTCCTCATCACTTGCCATACCTCTTTACATTGTCACTAGGACAGAGACATCACATGCTAATTTGGAAAGGTCTGTTAATTTGCATACATTCTGAAATGACTTTTTGAACATGGGATTTTAATATATTTATGAAATATATTACTTTTCCCTCTGGAGTGATAAAAATGCAGTGAGACCTGGATAATAAACCACCAACAGCTAGTGATGTTTTTAGAGGCTTTTGAAAATAGTATTAGATGATCTTACATCTCCCACTATTAGAGTTTTATTGTAAGCCCAAAACTTATGACCCTCTTTAGGTGAAATACAGAAACACAGGCACATAGTATTTTTTGAAACTTTGAGTTAGTTTGACAGTCTAGCAAGGAAATTCACAGAAGTCAGTTTCTGTGCCCTCTTCTCATTTTGCCTGTCATCTAAGTGTGTTAGGATCAATATGCCCTTCATGCTTGTCTCATTCAGACCTGAGATACTCACCTACAGAAGAATAAAGTAATTACCTTCATGGGCATACTTTTTCTATTGGTGTCATGGTACTTCCATGTCATGGGTACTTACATGAGTGCTTACTTGTGTCATGGTTGCCTCCTTATGATTTGTGTTGGAAGGTTATGAGCTCAACTCAGTGAGGGCCTGCTAACTCTTACACCTATGCCCGCCTGAAATTCATAGGGATGTGTGATGATAACATCAGCACTGTAAAGCAGTGTGAAAGGAGTTATGGAGGGACTGAAATATCACGCAGATCTACAGAAAGCACTACAGTAGGCAAGATCAGATGGCACGCCTTGTTTGGGGTTCGTAAACAATTTTCAAAACAGCAGGCCTTTGTTCTCAGTTCTTTGGTTCTTGGAGGGTTGTGAACACTTTATCGAGCAGGCAAGTGCAAACTTTTGCTTTTCTGAAAGAAAAAGTGAGGATCTTTTGAAGCTGAGTTTTCTTGTAGTTGGTGAAAATGGTATGGAAGAGAAATGAAGGAACATAGCCAAGCAATTTGCGGAATAAAAGGTTATTTGGAAAGTTTGATTTCTTGGCTTATAGGACTACAAGAACTATGAGTCTATTTTGCAAAAATTTCTAAAGAAAGCTTGAGAAAGGAGAGCCATAACTCGTTATTTATGTTACTTAAATTTATGAAGAAATCTTATATACTAAGAGTTTCCACCTCTGTAATGGTTTGAATGTGTCACCCAAAGGCTCATGTGTTCAAAGTTTCATTGTTAGGCTATGGTAGAACTACTACTATAACCTGGTGGGGGAAAAAATACTGTCACTAGAGCCATGCTTTCTTGCTGTCATTAAGATGAGCAGCTCCTTGACCACACTACCCCCATGAAATACTCTGCTGCTGCAGGCTCGAAACAATGGGCCCAACCAACTATGGACTGACTCCCCCAAAACTGTGAGCCAAAAATCAACCTTTCATCACCTTAAATTGATTAGCTCAAGTATATTTATTCGGTGTAGAAAGCTGATTATCTCAATAATATTTATTTTTTTTTTCCTTTGGAAATCCTTATTGATGATGGTAGTAAGTAAAACCAAAAGCAATAACTAGAAAAGTCAGCCTACAACAAAACAACAACAACATCAATATGTCTTCCTGGCTTGTTTTTGAGTCCTAATTTTATGTTGTTTGTTTCAACAGCCCTTAAATTAATATATCCTCACACTGAATTTAAAATTATAAAAGTAGTGAAATTACCCCTTCCACATTTTTTGATATCTCATTTATTATCTGTTAAACATTAGTTCTGTTTCTCTAGATACATTGAAATTTTATATTTTAAAGATTTGAAGCTTGTGTATCTACTTACTTTTCCTTCTAACTTATTCTGTTTACATCACTTAGTGTGTAGAAGATCAGACTACACCTCCCCAAAAGAAGAAAAAAATGTTGCTCTGAGCTGAAGACAGTGTAGCAACAGATCAGGCGGGCTGACTGTCTTCCATTTGCCAAAAACAGCAGTTCATAAATTTATATGATAGTATAAAAGTTATCTTGCCTATCTCTACACCCAGACCTACCAGGAAAAATAAAAGTTGATCACTGAAGAAAGTTGCATGTAGACTCGGCCTTGAGAGAATACCTGAGAAATTTAGACTCACTCATCTTCATCTCCCCAAGTCGCTGCCCTTAGACATTTAAATTCCTTTTTCATTGTCATGGATCTAAAAATTTACAAGTCTTTGTTAGGGATGTTTTATAAGCTGGAATGCTTAGCCACTTCTTTGAAAACTCAGTCTGTGGGGGAATGTCTCATGTCCTATGTGTGTAAAATGTACATATTAATTACTTAATCTACATTTTTGTCACAGAAATTTATTTCAATTATGAACTCAGAGGTTAGTATTTTTCCCCTACAAGAGACATTTCCAGGACTCTATAGGTGGTGGTATGAACAAAAAATCTAAACTGCTAGACTAATGCATCTTTATTTCATTAAACTCACAGTTATTGTTCATATCTCAAATATTAAATTTAGTCATCTTTCGGTGACATTTTCTTGGGGCTAGGCAGCAGATATTCTCCTATTCTTTGCCTGACAGCTGTTTATTTTGTATATGGCCTTAGTAATATATTTATTACACTTTATACTTTATTAAATTTGTTCTTTTAAATGTTCTTGTTTAACCTTTAGAGCTTTCTGATGTAAATAAGATTAAACTTACGTATCCCAATTTGAAAGTGAAAGAACTGTATTTTTTATTTATAAAGCACTTGAACAATCTTATAAAAATACATTTAATAAAAAGAGGCATAGTTTCATTACTCAATTTTTAAAGTCACAGAATTTGTGATTAAAGTAGAGAAAGACTGCAGATGTCTGAAGTTCCAACATCACTTTTTTCCCTACCACTATCTTTTTCAGACAAATGAGTCTGAAAGAATATAATTATATTTTATCCTAAAATCATGAAAAAAATTATAAATGTAATTTGGTTAAAAGTTCTTGACAAAAAATTCTGATTTTTGGTTTTAATTTGAACACTTACCTCAAAAATATTTTTGGAGAAATTTTTTAAATTAAGCAATGGTGATTAACTTCTAGGCAAAGACATAAAATATAAAAACATTTCTTGATTGGCTGTACGCTTGTCAAAGTGTATGTTATGACATATGCATACATGATTTACCTATAGCATATTTTTCTTCAAAATGTTAACTCAAAATCTCAAGAAAACTCAGTTCTTCCCAACTTGGAGAGTAATTTTCAGTGGGAATCATATTTTTTATATGGATCCTGTGTTCTTAGTATACAACTTTACAGTGGACAGACATTGATTTGCTGTTAATGCCATGTAGAATAACAAGACAGACTCATGACTCATAAAACAGCGATTCTGTTTCATCATCTTTTGATTGCAGGATTAAGGATTTTTCTCCATCCCTGGTTCTTCCCTGAACATAGCATAGAAGCTGAGCAGGTTATTCACTACAACAGAATCAGTATCACTCAGTCAATTCGTATCACCCATTGTGGCACCTGCTTTTGTAAGCAGCATCTGTAACGCCTGAGATGTGTATAGTAAAAATGGCCATGATGCAGAAAAAAGGGGGTGATAGATGTGGTTTAAGACAGGGTATTCAATTCTGGCAGACATTTCTTCCAAATGTCTCTTCACAAAGGATTCGTGAGAAAGGAGACAATAAAGCGCTTTTGGAAGGTATCATCCGGGGATTTTGAACATTGAGAGTACAAAGAAGTAGGAAACTCGAGCATATACAGAGAAAATACTTTTGTTAACTTTTCATTTGTATCATTTTAAGCCACGTGATGGTCAAATCTTTTTCATCCCTTGGGCAGGCCCATTGTTTTGGCAGGAGAGGGCTTGGGAGGATTACACAGAGAAAATAAAATATCCTCTGATTACTTGTAGTTCTAGAAAAGGTTTCTTGGTGTATTAGTTATCATAGACAGTCCAGTATATGAATAAAGTTCCTTTTTTTTCCATTTAAAGTTAAAGCTGCACTCTTTTCGCAAGCTCAGGCCCATTACAGCGGCCTGAACAATCATGTTGGAAAAGCAAGTATGGTAGACTTCCTGTCCACATGTCCATCTGTCATTTAGTTCTTATTTTTTCAATGTTGAATGTTCCTTGTAGTACTTCCTGCTCCCAGGTGAGAAAGATGTCACTGTCATGGAGAACTTGTGCCTTGTGTGCTTCACATGTGCAGCATGCTATGCGTTCAGATATGTCCACCAGGTTGGCCTTCACACGGAGCTTAAATACATGAGTGATCTTGTAGAGCAGGAATAATAAAATTAACACTTATCTTTTTAGTAATATCTATCAGCTGAGGAGGATAGATCTTAGGTTTTGTTACCCAAAATTTCATGTTACAACTACAGTCACAAATTTGAAAATATCTTTGCGGTTTTGAGTTTCACAATTAAGTGCACACAAATGAATTTTAACTAACCTTCTGTGTGAAGATTAATGCAAACAGATCTGAAAGAGAATGGACAACAATAGGACTCTGCATACCTGGACTAGGATAGGTCTGGACTTAACTTGCCTTAACCATATACAAACTAAGTAAAACAATTAAGCTCTATGAGATTTACTTATCTGTTTACAGGGCAGGCAAATTGAAATGAATTCATTAGGTTGTGGTTTTAGTGACCCAAGAGAAATGAAAAATATAATCATTAAAGAAATGGTAGCTCCTATCACAATCAATGCTTTTGGAAAGTCTATTAAGAGTAAGTTTCTGAATTATGTTTGTTATTTACTTTCCTGTCATTTTCATTATTGATGGTAATATATTCAGCTTCAGAAATACAAACATTAAGAGAACAGAGCATTGTTAAGTAGCTGTCTGGAGGATCACTGAAAACTCAAAAAATTACTATCCTTTTCAAAAATAATAAACACATAACCATTCTAATAGAAGCCATAAAGATTTGAAGAATATATAAAACAAGTAAGATGGAACTTTAAAGTTTAAAAAAGTGTTCTAAGCTTATATATATTTTTTCCACATTTATTCATATATATAAGTGCAGTACATAAAGTTTACATTAATCTTGAGTATTTTATGCACATGCATATCGTGGCAAAGTTACAAATTTTTCCCTTCTCTTTTTGACCCTCCCATTTCCTCTCCCCTCCAGTTCCCGTAATTCCCCACATTAAGTTCTATGAAATAATTGTGATCTGGGTTTCTCATATCAGAGAAATATCTTCTGCTTCTGACTCACTTCATTAAGCATGATGGTCTCAAGTTGCCTCCATTTACTTACAAAAGCCTCCAACTTATCTGTCTTTATAGATGAGTAGCATTTCATTGTGCACAAATAACGACAATTTGTGTATCCATTGGTATATTGATAAATATTTTGCTGCTTTCCACATTTTAGCTATTGTTAGTTGTGCTGCTATGAACATGGTTGTAGATGTAACTCTGTTATGTGTTGTTTTTAACTTTTTGGGGAATATTTCCGGGAGAGGTATCGCTGGATTGAAGAGGATATTTATTTCCAATCTTTTGAGAGACTTCCATACTGCTTTCTGTAGTGGTTGTACCAGTTGACATTCCCACCAGCAGTGCAGGAGCCTTGCCAGCACTGTTTGTGTTCCTAGTATACACCAATTTCTCTGGAGTTAGATGGTATCTTAGTGATGTTCTGATTTGCATTTTTCTTATGGCTAAGGATGTTGAACATCTTTTTATGTATTTGTTGGCCATTTGAACTTCTTCATTTGAGAACTCCCTATTTATTTCTTTTGCCCATTTGTAAATCGGATCATTGATATTGAGGGGCTTCATTTTCTCCAGTTCCCTGTAAATTCTGGTTATGAGTCTCCTATCTGAGGTATTGGTGATGAATATTTTTCCCAACCTGTCAGTTCTCTTTTTACAGTGTTGATACTTTTTCTTTGCCATATAGAAACTTTTCAATTTGACATAATCCCACTTGTTAATTATTATGACTATTTATTTTGCTTTTGATGTGTTATTAAGAAAGTCTTTCTGTACACCTATGTCTTTTAGATATTTGCCTAATTTGTCTACTAGGAGATTCAGTGTTTCAGTTTTAATATCTAGGTCTTTGATCCATTTTGATTTGATTTTGATGCATGGTGACAGGTGTGTATCTATATTCATTCTTCTGCATGTGGATATCCAATTTTCCCAGCAGCATTTGTTGAAGAGGTATTCTTTTTCTAGTGTATGCCTTTGGCTCCTTTATTGATGATTAGGTAACTGAGGGTATTTGAGTTTGTCTCTGCATCCTCAATTCGGTTCCTCTGGTCTATGTATCTGTTTTTGTGCCAGTACCATATGGTTATTACAACTATTGCCTGATAGTATAACTTGATGTATGGAATTGTAATGTCTTTTTCCTTAGACTTGTTACTCGAGATTGCTCTGGCTATTCTAGGTCTCCTTTGGTTCCTCATGAATTTAAGGCTTATTTTTTTCAAGTTCTGTGAAAAAATTCTTGGTATTTTAATAGGAATTGCATTGAATCTGTATGTCACTTTTGGCAGTAAAGTCATTTTGACTATACTGATTCTGCCTTTCCAAGAACAGGGGATGTCTTTCCATTTTCTGATGTCATCTACAACTTTTATCTTCGGTGTAATATAGTTTTCTTTATCCTTAACTTCATTGATTAAATATACTGCTAGATATTTAATTTTTTCTGGGCTATTGAGAATGAGATTATTCTAAGCTCTTTCTTAGTGAGTTCATTGTAGAGAAAAGCTATTTATTTTTTAGTATTGAGTTTTTAGCTTGCAATTTGCCTGAATTTGCTTATTATTTCCAAGAGCTTCAAGAGTTGGAGTTTTTGGGGTCTTTTATGTAGATATTCATGTCATCTGCAAATAAGGATAGTTTGACTTCCTCCTTTCCAATTCATATTCCCTTTATTCCACTTTCTTACCTGGTTACTATGGCAAGTATTTCAAGGACTATGTTGAATAAGAATGGTGAGAGTAGACAGCCTTGTCGTGTTACTGATCTAAGGGGACATACTTTCAATTTTTCTCCATTTACTATGTCATTTACATTAGGTTTGGAGTATATGGCTTCTATGAGTTTGAGATAAGGTCTTTCTATACCTCTATTTTTCTCAGAGTTTTGATCACAAAAGGGTGTTGAATTTAATCAAAGGCTTTTTCTACACCAATTGAGATGATCATGTTGTTTTTGTTTTTGTTGATGTGATGTATAACATTTATTTATTTAGAACCAGCCTTGCATCACAGAAATGAAGCCCACTTGATTATGGTATGTGATCTTTTTGATTACTTGTTGGATTCTATTTACTTCTATTAAGAATTTTTGTATCTACATTTAGTAAGGATATTAATCTATAATTTTCTTTGCTTGTTAATTCTTTGTCTGGTTTTGGGACTAAGATGATGCTAGCCTCCAGAAATGAGCTTGGTAGTATTTCTCTTTTAACTTCATGGAACAGTTTGTGAAGACTTGGAGTTTGTTCTTCTCCGAAGTAGTAAAAAACCTTTTGTGAATCCATCTGGTTCGGGGCTTTTATTTTTAGGTAAAGTTTTTATTACTGCTTCAATTTTTCTCTGTGTAATGGCATTATTCAAGATATTTTATGTCTTATTCATTCAATTTTAGTACTTTGTAAGTGCCTAGGAAGTCATCAATTTCTTCCCAAATGTATAACTTGTCAAAAACAGGTTTTCAAAATAATTTCTTATAATATTCTGAATTGATGCAGAGTGTGTTGTAATTTCACCCTTTTCATTTCTAAGTGCAGTAATCTGTGCTCTTCTTTTTCTTCTTTTGGTGAGTTCAGAGGTTTGTCTATCTTGGTTATTCTTTCAAAGAACCAGCTCTTTGACTCATTATTTTTATTGTCTTTTTAATTTCAATTTTGTTCATTTAAGATCTGATCTTTATACTTTATTCTACTCCTTTTTGGCTTGATTGCTCTTGTTTTTCTATGGCCTTAAGATGCTTCATTAATGTTTTTGTTTGTGACTGTTCTGTTCTTTTGAATTGTGCATTTATAGCTATTAATTTCCATTTAAGTGTTGCTTTCATAGATTTTGAAATGATGTACTTCCTTCATCATTTAACTCTGTGAAGTTTTTAATTCCTTCTCTTATTTCTTCTTTGATCCATTGTTTGGTCAGTAGTTAAGTTGTTTAGTCTCCATTTATTTGTGTATTTTCTCCTATTTCTTTTGCTGTTAAATTTTACTTTTATTTTACTATGATCTGAAAGTATACAAAGAATTCTTTCTCTTCCTTTGTATTTATTTAGGCATATCTTATGACCTAGAATATGCTCTGTTTTTGAAAATGTTTCATCTGATACTGAGAAGAATGTGTATTCTCTTGATGTTGAGTAGAAGACTTTATATACATCTCTTAGGTCCAAATTTTCTGTGGTATCATTTAACTGTTGTATATCTTTATGGATTTTCTGTCTGGTTGATCTGATAGTGGAGTATTAAAGTCTTCTACTACAATTGTATTGAGGGTTATCTGTCCTTTCAGATCTGATAATTTTTGGTTTACATAATTGGGTGCTCCAGAGTTGGGAGCATATATATTCATAATTGTGAATTCTTCCTGTTCTATTGTTCCCTTAATGAGTATGTAGTGACCATCTTTGTCTCTCCTAATCTGTTTTATTTTGAAATCTGATAAGTCTGAGTCTAATATAATTACCCCTGCTTGTTTCTGGGGTCCTGTTGCATGAAATACTGAATTCTATCATTTTACCTTCAGTGTATGAGTTTTCTTTTGGATGAAGTGTATCTGTTGCAAGCAGCAAATTGTGGGTTTTTATTTTTTTGATCCAGTCTATGTCTTTTAGTAGGTAAATTGAGGCTATTTATGTCCAGAGTAATTACTGAGGTGTATTTGGTAAGTCCGGCCGTTGTTACAATTTTTCAGCATTATCTGCTTACTCTTTCGTCAGCTTGTCTTTTTCTCTGGGGTCCCTTTCACTTCCTAAGTTTTCTTCAAATATTCTCTGCACTGCTGGCTTAGTGACTGCAAATTTCTTTAAGCTTTCTATGTCATGGAAAGTTTTAGTTTCTTTCTCTAATTTAAAAGGTAATGTCACTGGATATAGCAGTCTGTCTTGGCATTTATGTTCTCTTAGTGCTTGGATAATATTGCTCCATAATCACCTGGCTTTTAGGGTCTGTGGTGAGAAATCTGCAGATATGCTGATGGGTTTATTTTTGTAAGTCACCCTCTGTTTTTCTCTTATAGCTTTTACATTTTATAGCTTTCTCTTTGTGTTGCTTCCCTAGTATTTAATTATGACGCGTTGTGATGAGGTTCTCTTCTGATCAAAATGTTTTGGTGTTCTATATGCCTGTAGTAGTTCAATGTTCATTTTTTTCCTTAGATTTGGGAAATTTTCTTCCATAATTTCATTGAACATGTCCTTTAAGCCTTTTGTTTTGTCCTCAGTTTTCTCCTGCTTTCTCATAATTCTGAGGTTGTTTCTCTTTGAGTCATTCATCAGCTCTTGTAACCATTCTCTTTTCTCCTTTTTTGTTTTGCATTCTTGATGGCCTGAACATTCCAGATCAACCACTTTATCTTCCAGGTCTGATATTATATACTCAAAATGTTCAAGCTGGTTACTTATTTTTTCCTGTGTGTTTTTCACGTTGTGAAGGCCTCCTTTCAATATTTTTATATTTCTGCTGTATTTTTCTCTAACTTCCTGTATTGCTTTAATTATCTTTTGGTTTGTATCTTCTTTGTTTTCCTCTAATTTATTGTCATTGTTTGCTGATAGCATAGTTACAGTCCTGCATAGCTCTTTCATTTCCGGTTTCAATTGTAAGTATTTCTGGGCCCATTAATTATCATATTTTGCTTTTTTCATCTTTGGGTTCTGCTATTTCAAGATCCCTGGTATTGTTTTTTTGGGGTGTCAGGTCTTTCTGTAGGTGATTTATTACCACATTTTCTCAAGGTTGTGTTACTGTGAGTTGAGGCTCTGATATTATTGATGGGCTCTGTTTCTTTTCCTGTAATTACCGAATTAGACTCTGTTTTAAGTGTTACCTTGACAGAGCATTTGTTAATGTAACTTAAATATGCAGATCATTAACAATGTTAGCATCCATAATTGGAGTAAAAGTTTACCTTTACAATACTATCTAATATTAACAATTAATTATCAGAGTCTAATAACATTGCATATATTCTCACAACACTAAGGGATCCTATATACATTCACTATTCATGTAATTGAACCTAGAGTTGACTTACTGAATTGTATTATCAATATTGATAATATGACACAGACTTAATAATGTTCTATATTGTTTTCGTTGCACCTATTATGCCACTTTTATTTACTTTAGGCACCTACTAGTTATATATTTATACTAACCCAGTGTTAATATATATACCTAGTCCCCACTTAGTATACTAATTACCATCCAAACTACTCAAGGTGATTTCTATGTACAGTTGTGATGACTTGTAAAAGAAATTTGTTCATGGCACCACTATCTTATTGGCAGAAATACACAAAACTGTGTTACTGATCTGTTTCTAGCCAAATAGTGTACAGATAATATGTCTCTTTTGGTCTGTCTATATGGATGAGGGTTATTGATAATTATCTGGCCAAATAGTAGAGGAGGCGGAGTATGGAAGGGGCAGATTAGGATTATGAGTTAATTTTAGGTGGGACTTGAAGAGCAGATAAGTGTTTGTATGATAGAGAAAAACCTGGAGATACTCCTACCCCAATTCAGAGTTAACAAAGAGAGAAAAGCCCTATGAGTAATAGTTCTAAGACTTAGGGGAGTGGCAGGGTGGGGGAGAACAAGGGACAGAAGAAAAACACAAAGAGAAAGAAAAAAAGAAAAAAAGGTAAAAGAAAAAATTAATATAAAAGTGTAGCTAAAGTCTAGGAACTTACTCAGGGGCTTGAAAAAAATAAAAGGAGTATAGAGTAGAACAAGGGGGGAAGAGGAGAGGAAGAGGACAAGAAAAGAAATAAGGTGGGGAGGGAGGGAAGGGCGGGTAGGGGGAGGGACAAAAGGAGAGTGGGAAAGCCCTTGTCACCTTGACAAGATACACAGGTGCACAAAATCCTCAACTTCATTGTAAACCTTAAATTTTGCGCTTATACATATTAATAAAATGAGAAAAAGCAGAAAAAAATGAAATCCAGTAGAGAAAAGCCAAAGTACAAATTGATCAATTGACCAACTAGCAGCACACAATCTTGTAACCTAAAACTATGAAGCAAACTAACTGAGCAAAAATAAATAAAATAATAAAAACTAAAGGAAAAAAAGTTACTCTCCTATGAATTTATGGGGAGCTGGTTTCAGATGCTACTGACTGGTGCAGTTCAGCTCACAGTTCTCTTCCTTCCCGGGGAGACGCCTCTCCTTTGCTCCCTGCAGATGCTCCTCTGTGGTCAGGGTGGTGTGGGGCACAGTGGGGGGCGTGCTGCTAGGCTCGCTCCTACTCTTATCAGGTCCTGCAGGGCTGGACACACTCTTCTTGCTGTTCTGCCATCCCAGCAGGGCATGGCTGGGGGTGTGCTGCTCCCTGGGCTCTGCTCCCAACCTAGCTCCCTCCTTACTGATGCTGGTCCCTTTTGCTACCTGCTCACAGGGCTTTTCATGGTCTCTTGTTGCTGGTTGGAGAATTTGCAGTCTGCTTACCGCTGCAGCTCTGGGCCTGTGATGGCTGGCACTCTCTTCGCCTTTCCTGCTGCTTGTCTGGGGTCGCCTTCCTGGCACACTTCATTGTGGGTGGGTGAGAGGGTCCCAGACAGGGCTCTGCAGCTGGTGATTGCCTGGCTTTATTTTTACCTCTACCCCTTTGATGATGTTATAGATTCCACTTCTACTTTCTTATTTCTTTAAGGATACCTGTTCTAGGGCTCCTACTTTGCTCTCATCTTGCCACCATATGTGTGTGTGTGTGTGTGTGTGTGTGTGTGTGTGTGTTTGTGTGTGTGTATATATATATATATATATAAGAGTTGAGATTCACTTCTGTTTTCCTTATACATTTGACTAGAATTCAGTGACATGAAATTTTTACCAGGTCATTAATCACCTTCTATGTCTTTTGGTTTCTACTTCCCAAAATAGTAGCTTCATACAATAAAGAAAATGGAAGATTTTACTGAAAATGAACCTAACTCTTCTGGATAAAAATTCATATTGATTAAATCATTTCAATCTAATTGTTCAAGTGTTTTTAAAGTTGAACAATAATATTTTAAGAGAAACTTGTTAGTAGACTTTGCAATAATAGTTGTTTTATATATTAAAAAGAGAAGGACAAACATCGTGCATTTTTGACTGAGGTACCCTTTGTTGTACCCTGGTCTCCAGTGTATACATAGTCAAAAGTAATCATGCTCTTTTGGGAAAATAAAATCAATTTTCTGAAAATAGTGGTTTTAACAGAACAAAAATAAATATGAATGGCTTCAGTAGTAGGTGTGAAGAGTTCATACTTATTGTTGGAATTAATAGTGAATAATTCTAAACAGAAGTAGTTCTGTTAACTATTTGGCTTGACTTATCTTTTCATTGTGAAATCTTTGGATAGATTTTCTCCCTTAAACATGATTTAATGGTATGGTTAAAAAAATAGAGACATGCTGCGATGACAGCAATGATGTGTGCAGTCCGCTTTACTTTGGAGAATGTTTTAGTTGAGTACTCTCCCCAATATATAAAACTTAAACAGGTGAAAATTTGAGAACTTTAATAATTTTTTTAAAAAAATGTTTTGACGTCATCTAGATGAGATGGTGGATTGAGAAAGATGTCACGAAGTGGCATTTTTGGTCATGAGCTCTGTGTTCCTCAACGTAATTCTCTTATTGACTGGTGACATAAAGAAACTGAAGGCTTGTTCATGGATTGTTTAGAGAAACACTAATACTTGATTCTTTAAGGATGAAAGTCTGTGTGAAATTTATCAAAGTGTCCTGTTTGAATGTAGGTGCAGCTTATCATACTTAGATAATGCTACAATATAGGGAAATACAGCCCTGAAGTGACATTAAAAAATATCCATGATGATGTGAAAACACACACACACAAAAAAAATGTGCTCCCCCTGCCCTCAACAACGAAGATGTAAATGAGCCTCTGTGTGATACAGGACAAGAAAGTTGGAAAAGAACTTTTGAAGAAGCAAATAGGTAATAGGGTTTTGAACTATTTTCTTACCTGTAATAATGCCAGCGTGGAAAGGAGGAGAGATGGCAGGAAACGGAGCGAATGTAAAGAAGAGTCATTTTCGCTGGGAGGAGGGGATTGAGCAGGTATGAAAATCCAGACAATCTGCTTCCTGGCTAGTGTCAACACACAGACACTTTGTAGACATTTGAACAACTCTCCCATGAGGTGAAGAACAAATAATTAGAAATTTAATTCTCCGCAAGCTTCCTTTTAACTAGAGAGTGGCAAGGATTAGATATGAAGGTTTCTCTGTGTCCATTGAGGAATTCGGCAGAAGTGAAAGAATGAGCAAATCAGATAAAAGCATTTAACGCAAGTACAGCTGTAATATTATTGTGATGGATGCATGGAAGGTCTATGAGGTGCCTAAGGTGTGACTGGAGGAATGATTGTCATTGAACACATATCAAGAAAAAAGGCTAAGGGCTGCTGGTCCACATTTAACAGGAAATAACTACAGACTCAGTCACTTCCAGTTTGGGAGTGAAAAAAGAAAATTCTTTTGTATAATAGGGATTGAATTCAAGTTTTTGCACAGACCTACATCTCAGCCCTCTCTTACCCGCTGCCCCTCTTTTTTAATTAAGAGAAGCTCTTGCTAATTTACTGTTTCCCAAGTAGGATTCGAACTCGTATTCCTTCTGTCTCAGCCTTCTAATGTTGGGATTCTTACCTTGGAAAAAAATTTCTTGAAACACCGGCTACATACAATTCCACATGGCGCCCGCGCGCGCACACACACATACACACACACACACACACACACACACACACTCTCTCTCTCTCTCTCTCTCTCTCTCTCTCTCTCTCTTTCTCTCTCTCTCTTAAATTATTGCTACTGAGAATTCCATGTAGAGAAAGAATCATTTCCAAATTCTGAGGACAGTTACAATTGTGCTTTCTACTGATATTTTGATCTCAGAACTTATTGTAGAAAAAGAGAAAGTAAATATATAAGAAAAACAAAACAAGCAATCAAGCAAAAACATCCCTGTGGATTCAGATAGCAAAGTGGTAACTTTGTTAACTACATTTGTATTAAGCTACATGTCTTCATGCTGTCACATTGCATAGCAATCTCTTTCCTTTGTATGTTGTAGTTTTAGTTATGTGAAAATGTATTTGAAATTAAATCTACCACTTTGGTTTGTAGTTAGGAAGTGAGCTGAGAGAATGATGTTTCATTTTACTGAAGTTGCCATTGATGAAATTAGGAAAAAACTGAGCAAATGAATTGAAAGCAGTTATTTGAGAAATACTGTTATTCTTATCTCAAAATATCATTGAAATTATGAAAAATTTAAAAGTAGCTATATTTGATAATAGTAACCATTTAAGATTTTTATATAGAAAGTTAAATAGGTTCATATAAATAACTTTCTTTTACTGTATCTGTACATGTACATGAATTATATATTTGGAATTATTTTTTAAAAATGTTTATCTTAATACATTGCATTTAAATTTTGTCTTAGCAGAACTGGTTTCCTTGTTAGTCAATATTCTTTAGAGACCTTATTTTCTGTTAAATCAACTACATTGAAGTCTAATATGTACCAATGGAATAAAAATAACTTTATATTCCTTTAGAAGTTTTATACCAGAATTTGAATTCAATGATAATCTTTTTTTATTCAAAGATGAAGCATTTCTCTTTATGTGCATTTTTATGCTAGCTTTTTCTTCAGATGATACTAGATTAGTTTCTTTGAAATTTGGAGTTTCTGCGTTTTGCTATTATTCAGTTTATGAAGTTTTAAAGCAGTTTAGTTTTCTCTTAAATCAATCTGTCACTTGAGATCCACCCCTAATTCCTCACACTTGATTCATTAATGTGCAGCCTTTCTAGTGTAATAAATCCTTGGGAAATCTACACTTGAACGTCTTCTATGCTTTCTTGCTTACTTCAAAATTTTCTAAAAATGTGCTCTATATAAACATACAGCTAAATTGAGGACCAAGCTGCTGAAATGTTGACAATGACTTAAAAAGGTATTATATTCAAAATACTTACTTTGCTCCTTGTATAAAAAATTGAGGAGGTGGTATATCATTCTGCATTCAGCAAATTGATGACAATATTATAAATTGAAATCACCAAAATGTTTCTTTAAAGCACATTATGAATATTAATGCTATTTTTTCTGGTAGACTTATTTCTCCTTAATCATGCCTAAACAGAGGGCGTATATTGTCACTGTCAAACATTTAAGTATGCTTTTAAATATCCTCACGTGTTCTACTTGATCTGAGTAGATTTTTCCAGTAGCAGGAATGGTAGTGTGTGTGATTGTAGTCTGCCGAAATATATACTTAATACTCATCAAAACTGTAAAAAACGAGGCTGGAGAGCTACTTGGCTGCTATGAAGGGATATTAGAGAGTTAGGTCCCAGAAGGTTTGATATTGTGTAAGAGGTGTCGTGCTCTAGTGTCAGGCCCTAGAGCTGGCCGGGTCTGATTGCTCTTCTCTGCCTACAACACTTAGGAACCTCTCTGTTTTTATTGGGGGCACATGAAGGGCAGGAGATATTTTAGTCATTTTGTGCTTGGCTCATGTTAGGTGTTCTATAAATGTTGAGTGATGACTAAACAGACTCTCCAATGCAAGGAGGCAGAGTGATTATTGGAGGGTCAAGATCCAGGAGTGGTATGATAGGTTGTTCACCGAGAGTGGAGAGAGATTTGGGTCACTGAAGGTGAAGTCCTTCATCACTTACCTGGATGCTGGCCCTGGCTTTAGAATTGAACAGTGAAATGGAAGGACCGAAAGAGAGCTTTACCTATGCTTCGTGTTTTGTTGTGTGGTAGTTGTTACAATTTACAGCCTTACTAAGGAATGATGATAGTCTCTGATTTGCAAATGATAAAATTAAATTATGATACTTAAAGCCATAGGAGTGTGGGTGGAAGGATCTTTTGGAATGTTTTTTCTTCTCTCGTGATGTGGCATTTCCATCTGTGAGAGTCTATCTGTGTGAAATCAGTAAAGACTTTTCTATCTTTTGTTATGGAAGCTCTTCAACAATATGATAGCTAATAATTATATGGCACAGACTATAAATTATTTTATATACTTTAAATATTTTGGGTCAAATTATACAGCAATAACACGAAATTCACACAGAAGGGGACAATACATAAGGAAAATTAGGCTGCAAAATATGAAAAGAAGCTCATATGCTTGTAGAAGATTCTGAACTCAAAATGATCTAGGTCTATATCCAGTGATTTTTCCCAGAATAACAAGGTAATTAAAACATTTGAAGAGCAATTGTTAATTGTTCACTACTTATAAATTGATGTCCTCCTTCAGTGATCTAGGATGGTCATCTGTGTTATTCCTGACTTCAGATTTTTTTCCCTGCCTCCTGATCATCTTTTCCAGCTATATTGTAAGAAGCCTCAGTAGTTTGACTACTGTTCACTAGTAGAAGACAACTGCAAGAATATTTACGTAATCACTAGTTTTGGCTTACGTGAAGATTTATACTATTTCTCCTCCAACGCCATCTTTTAAGTCTGAAGTGTTGTCAAGTGATGAATACAAAAGTATTCATGTAAGTCATGAACAGTTTATTTTATGGCTCACGCTGCCAAAAATAAGTGACTGTAATTCACTAGAGCACTCTTAGAAAAAATACTTGAAATGACAAAATATATGTAGGTTCTTAATTATTTCTTGTTTCCTATATGCATACGTGAACCTTCAAGCTATACCTATGGAAATGGTTTTCTGTAATAGAAAAGCATAAAGCACAATAGTAAAAATTAATGTAGAAATATGTACATGAGTGTGTCTCTATTGAGAGCCTACCGACTGTCAAGCTGCGGTTCTATATAAAGAGTTAATCTTCACAGTACTTTTAAAATGTCAAATATGTATAAAACATAGATATTTTAATATTTTAAGCGATGAAACTGAACTCTATTAAAGTCATGTCACTTTCCCAAGGCTCTCTAGCGAGTGTATGATGGACTTGCTTTCCAAACCCAGGCTTTCTGAGTTGCAAGGCTTTCTGTATTCTGCTACACCACATTCTATGCAATGAAGGTTCAATACATTGGATTTTTTTGCTGTTTACCAACAATTTGAGACCTTTTTTGGGGGTGTATTTCTTTCTTCCTTTCACCTTCTTCTTGATTAAAAGCTCTCAAGGATTCTTTCTTTGTTCTGGGAGAGTTAATACGCTGGAGTGAGAAAAGGCTTATTTTCCTTTGTACTTTTTACCATAAACTATTCTGTGATATTTCATAAAGCTGCGTTCTTATAAAACTAAATTATACTGAATGAGGAAAACAAATTTATTTTGTCTCTTGCAGAAGAATATACTGTAAATACCGAAGAAATTACCAGACCTGTCAAATGGCTGCTGAATAAATATGTGAAATATTCATGCCATTTTCTCTCTGGAAGTAGCATCTCTGAGATTTATGTTTAAGTATGTGACTGATAAGAAACCAGCAAATGAAAACACCTGAGCTGATAATTGAAGAAAATATTTAAAGCAAAAATGAAATCACTGAAGCTTCACAATTAATGTAGTCACGCCTGGGCAATTTTGAAGTAGGGAGAATGCACACGTTTTATTGTTTTCCTTGAGGTGAACCAGGGCGTATGATACAGGATGAGCACCAGAGAAGTGGAGGCTTCCAGAGGAAATGCACACTTCACACCTGAGCAGCTATTTGCACACTGAAATTGGTTCTTCTTCTTTCTTTTAGAGAATTCTAACCATTTATCCCTGTCTGAATTTCTTCCTAAATGATTTTATGTCTTGACTTTTAAATTCAGATTCCTACAGAGAAACTTAAGTGAATCAAACTATTTTCTTAATTTTATTATTTTAATATTTAGAATAATGCGGAAGCCAAACTGAGGTCTAAGAACATTATTTACTTATATATTGCTTTCTGATGCACTGAGTTGAGTGTGTTTTTACCTTGTGGCGAGTCTCTGTTGGTCTTTGCTTGGATAACTCATTTTAGTACTCTAATGTTTTGGGAACATTAGTAACAAGCTTGCCCGATGCATAGCACTTCCCTTAGCTCATCATTGACTTTACCACAGAGGGTAAAGTTAAATGTGAAGCTGTAAACAAATTCTGATACAATTAGTTTTCATATAGCATCTTGCAAATATTCTGAATTTGCAATCTAAGGTATGTCTTAATAGAAATAAATGAGAAAACAACAAGCACTTACAATTAAATCTGGAAACCATTTAAAATAGAGATGAAATACTATTGGGCCCTGGTACTCAATTGAAATATTGGCAGCTTGAGAGCCCTCTTCCTGGGATACCTTTCCAGCAGGGGGAGGGGCTGAGGAAGAAAGGACAACGGAGGAAAGATGGTATGGTAATTGGTAACGCTTTAAAAACTGTTTACACTTTAAAATATAATTTTTCTAGGTACTTCAAAATTTGATTGGTTTTTCCTTAGCTGCCTGCCTACCCTCGAGTTTATGGACAGGTTGCTGTTATATTCCAAGTGAGAGGTAACAGACTTGATCAGACAGATCTTGTCACGGTGTTACATGACTAGGTTTATGTGGGTCAAAGAAAAAGCCCAGGGGTTAGGTGAGATTTACTGATTGGTAAGAAATGGTTATCATGGTCCATATCCTACAAGAAGTAATTTCTTAAGATCATGGTTTCCAAGTGCCTGTTACATTATAATTCATTTAAATACAGGCATGGCCAATGGTTGCAAAGGAATTATTGTTTTGAAAAGGTTTCATATGTATTAAGGTAGTAGTGGTTTTCTGAAATTAAGAAAATTATCATTTCTTACATAATTTCAAATTATCACACTAACAGAGGATTTAGTTCTTGAGAAAGCCGAGCTCAAGCCTATTTTAACAAACTCTTTGAATGTCAGTGCTTCTAATACTAGTGTGTGTTATGTGGGCACTGTTAGGGTTTGGATCTAGAACGTGTCCTCCAAAACCTTACATATTTTTACGCAGTGGGATACCTACAGAAGTGTGCTCTGAATGGAAGAGGAACATGGTTGGGGCTTGATCTAGAGGAATTGTGCCAACTTGTTGAGATGGAGGGGCACTCAGGGCAAAGCTTTCAGGGGTGTGTGATTGACTGGTGGGCCAGAAACTGAGGGAGAGCCTCCCACCCTAGGTATGAGGAACCCAACTGGCAGCTTGAACTAAGTAAAGGGAGGAATAAGCAACACTGGTACGGCTTCCTCCTGGGAAAGCTCCGGCCTCGCCTGAGCCTGCAGACATTGGCCTGCTCCTGCTTCACTTGGCTTTTCGCTGCAAAGCCATAAGAAGCTCTCTAGCCCCTGCCATGTGCTTCTACCACTACTGCCATCTGCCCTGAATGCACTGAGATCTTCTGAGAATGTGAGCTAAAATAAATCTTTCCTCCCTGGGTATTCTGCCCTACAATGAATACGTAACTAAGATAGACACCATTTTATCCTTTTTTTTTTTGCCTAGATTTAAAAAATTAAACTTGTTGTTTATATATCACCTCCCATTCCCCTTCTAACCCCTGCACTTCCACCTCAATTCCCTTTCCACAAAGTCCATTTTCTTATATTTTTTATGGTTTGGTTTTCTCATATGATATTTAACTTTCTGAGTCTGATTCATTTTGCTGAACATAACAGTCTCAAAGTGCAACTATTTATCTACAAAAGAACCAAATTTGTCATTCGTAATGGCAGAGTAATACCCCACTGTGTATATATGCCACATTTATTATTCAGTAATCTGTACTTGGGCATATCATCTTCTTCCAAGATTTTGTTATTATAAACTGTGCTGCTATAAACATGAGTACGCAACGGTCACTATAGTATGATGACTTCAACTCTTTTGGGAAGATATACAGAAAAGGGTTAGCTGGGTCAAGTTGAGTAGCAATGTTCAGTTTTCTAAAAAATCTTCATACAGTTTTCCATAGTGGTTGTACCAATTTACATTCCTACCAGCAATGTGGAAGGGTTTCTTTTCCTCATAGCCTTGCCAGCATTTGTTGTTTTTTGAGTTCTTAATTGCAGCCATTCTTACTGGAGTTAGGTGGAACCTCAGTGTTGTTTAATTTGCATTTCTTGATGGCTAAAGATCTTGAACATTTTTTCATGTATTTATTGGTCATTTGGACTTCTGGGAGCTGTTTATGTATTTCAGATTTCCATTTTTTGATTGGATCCTTTATCTTGGAGGGCCTACCTTTTTTTTCAGCTCTTTGTATATTCTTGATAATAGTCCTCAGTCTGAGAAGTAGTTGGAAAATATTTTTTCCCATTCCATGGGTGCTCTCTTCACTCTGTTGATGGTTTCCTCGGCTGTGCACAAGCCTTTTAACTTTATATAGTCCCATTTGTCGATTCTTGGTGTTATCTTTTATGCTTTGTGTGTTTTACTGAGAAAGTCCTTCTCTATGCTATGTCTTCAAGGGTTTTGCCTACTTGTTCTTCCAAAAAGCTCAGGGTTTCCACTGTAATATCTAAATCCTTCATTCATTTTGATTTTGGTACATGGTGAAAGTTGTGGATCTAGTTTCCTTCTTATGCATGTGTCTAGCCATTTTTCCCAGCATCATTTGCTAAAGTGGCTATCTTTACTCTGCTGTCTGAGTTTGGCACCTGCCAAAGATCAGATGGCTTGAGGTAGTTGGGGATATTTGGGCATCCTGAATTTTTTTCCGTTGATCCACCTGTCTGTTCTTATGTCAAGATGAGGAGGAAATCATATCATGAGAGACGATGTAGAGGAAAAAAAAACCAGAAAGTAATGACCAAGACACCTTTGAGTATTAAAGAAGTTGAATAGTGCTGTGGGCATAGCTCCGTGATGGGAGGTCTTGCCTAGGAAGTAAGTTGACCTGGGTTCTATTCCTCAACACCACATAATACTTAGGTGAGGTAGTGCATGCATATAATTCCAACACTTGGAGGCTGAGGCCAGGACTGACCTGGAATTTAGAATGAGACCTTTTCTCAAAAAAAAAAAAAATTAAAAAGGCAGTATGTTAGAATTTCTTAATAAAATTTAATTCTCTTTAAATTTTTTTAAAATGTGGATTTACTTGATGGCTTACATAAAATTTTAAAACTTTACAGAAAGAATAATAATTTGAATATGTGGCTAAATATTTCTCAACATGCCTTTGTGTTGCAATTTTGGATGAAGACAGGTATATCATATTTATAAAATTTCTCTTCTCCTGGCTTTATTAATGTAAGAATGAGGTAAGAATTATTATTTACTTAAGAATTACAGCTAAGTAGCCGCTAAATTCCTACTTTATACATTTTGCTTAATGTTACACCTTCATAATAAATGTAATATGTTCAGTCTCAGAATTATTCTTAAGAACATGAAGATACATTCTCATATATTTTTGATCCACAGGGGACTTGGATAGAAAAATCATTTACTGTGTCTGAAAAGATACTGTGCTTAGTTACTTACTATATTAGTTTGTGTTCTACAAAAGGCAGAATTGACAGAAATTATAACAAAAAAGGAATCCATTTGGAAGGCTTACAAGTCTGAAGACAGAGAGAGTCCAAGATGGTGGCCTGCATGTGTGAGAGTTGCAGTGCCAGGCCTGCAGGACAGCTGGTGAGGGTCAGTTATGGATCTTAGTTGTTCAAAGAACAATGGAAAAGACCAGAGATTGAAGATTGGTGATTGGTAGACAGGTGCAGTTTGAGACTGGAGTGAATCTGTGATGAATATCTGTGGTGTGTAGCAAGAAGATGGTGGCCATAGATAATTGCGAAGGTGAGAGATTTCCCAGAACAACAAGCTGTAACAATCTTTCTTCTTTCTTCCCTTTATACAGTTCCAGCTCCTAGCTGAGCCTCCCAGATTTAGGGTGGGTGTTCTTCCCTCATTCACTGGCTTACAAATCACTCACATACACCTGTAAACCTAATCTGGGTGTTTTGTAATTGCCTCAAGTTGACATAATCTCTTCAGCGGTTACAGCATATAAAAAGCTACATCCATACTTAAATTTATAGTGTGAAAAAAGGGGATAGTTTTGCCTAAAATAGAGAATCGTTTGCATTAAAAAACATATTCGATGGGGCTATAATTCAGGCTTTATCAGGAAGTAGAGAAACTTCAATCTGTGTCAAGAAAAAACTCAAGGCAAAGCAATTTATTTTATAAAAAGTTTGTCTTTACAAATCACTGAGTAGCAGACTTTTCTGGAAATGTAAATATTTTATATAAGTGCATTAGTTAGTGGAGCAAAGGATGAGCTGAAAGGGATAGTTTTATTCAACTTGCTGCTACATGTTGTTGCCCTGGGAGACTTTTCTATTTAGAGAAGAATCCATTAAAATGTATCTGGATGGAAAGCAGAAGGAACAGGGATAACTAAAAATTCATTTCTTTGGATTTTGGTGTTGGAAGGCATTTCCTCTTTCTGCTGTGCTCTTTCTGCTGTGCACACCCTGCACCTGTTTCAGTCAGGACTTTCCATTCATTAAAAACACTGTGTTCATGATAAGTCATCAGAAGCTCGTTGTCTTCCTTATAAGAGAAAGTTGCGTACCCCTGCAGAGTTGGAGGTACCTTATATAAGCCACTGGTGTCGCTCCAGGAAAACCTATCATTGTGTGTTTTCTGAATTTGTAAGGCAATTGGTAGATTGTCATTTTACTGTGTTTGCTCACTGATAATTTTGCTCTAAATGTCTCTGATTTAACATTAAGATATTTTACCCTTAAAAATGAACATTAGAATTCTGATTATTTGTACATTAAAAAAAAAACCTTAGATGTGTTTTTAAAATGTTCGTAATAAAGTGGGAAATATTAAATACCTTGATAATGAAATTTCCAATTAAATCCCTGAGATATTCTCATTACATATTGTATGGCACATTAACTATAAAATGTCTGGAATTAATATATACTACTACTAACATTTAAATTATGCCTGCTTGTGCTTTCTAAATACATGCAGTAACTTTAGCAACAAATATGCTAAGTATTGTGACTATGCACACACATTCACAAACTCACACATGTTTATAAAACATACTCTTATATGTTTGACCCATAAGTTTCTGTCTCTTGTGCTTCATCTGCTGTACAATTTTCCTTTATTCTTTGGAGGTTACTAGTTGATTCTTATTAGGGTGGCAGCTTACTATTAAGGCCAGGCATCTTGTGCCATTCCAGTGTTTGCACTGTTGCCTCACAGTGTTATCTGACACATAGTGGAGATAAATAACCACACATGAAGAGAGAGTGTATTTGTGTCTCATATAGACATAGAAGCCACTCTGAATTTATCTGCTTGTCACACAACTGAGGGATAAGAAGGCGACAAGATTGAGTCACGTGAGGGTAGATGAAATGTTCTGGAGCATGGTGAGCACACGAACACGATTTTTAAATGAGATAATTTGAAGAAAATTCTTTTATTCAGTTCCACGAACATTATGGGGCCCTGCATAGGCAAAGGTAGAGATTTTGTTTTTCTTTTCTTTTGTGTGTTTGTGTACTTGTGTGTGGCACCAGAGATGGAACCCAGGGCCTTCCCATTGAGCTATATCATCAATATACTTTTCTTTCTTTAGAAAAAGAATTTGAGAGAAAGTACCTTACAAAGTTGCTCAGTTGCTCAGACAATAGCAATAAACAGTACAAAACTTCAATTTCCAGTGTAGATATTTCTAGTCATAAAACACTTCTCAAACTGTATTCTCAAAAAATAAATATTATCTATTTTAATTATAAATTAATTAGATATATCTATCTAAATGTAGATATATCCATCTTAATTTAAACTATATTGTCTTCAGCATAAGAAAAAATGCTTGTTAAATTGTGTTTGTTGTGTTTTAAAACAACTAAACCCATTTCTTATTAACCATGCCTTTAAGAGAGGCGATGCTAACACATAAAACCTCCATTAAAAAGATTTACACTCACAGCTGTTACTAAGTCATGACTATACAAGTATGCTAATAGACTTTTGTGATTACCTGTGTATTATTGCATTCCACAGAGAGTTGACAAGAACTGTTTCTAAATGTTTGCTCATAACTTCCAAAATATTCCTGTAACTTAAAACTATGCCGTGTAACAAATTAAGATGTAGAAAGGGGAATATGTTGACAGATGTCATAGACTTAATATTTAGTGGTCTTACTTATATTCACAAAACACCAGATATTTCTTCTAATGAAAGTAATATTTGAAAAGCCTTCTAGTGATTACTCCTTATTCCTCAGGATTTAACATTGAAACATGAAGGCTGGAACAAAATGACATGCTTTTATGTACTTGGTGATGTTCAAGTTCTATGCCTACGTTTCTAGGTCATGCTTCTGAATTATACCGGATCTCCAAGATAGTAAGGGACTTTCCAAAGCACATAAATATTCTCATGTCACTAAGATGTGAATGATGCATTGTGGTAATTTACCAAATGATAACTGGTAACCTCTAGTTTTCAGAAGGCTAATACTATCCAGATAGTAATCAATTGCATCCAAAAGAATGTGTAATTTTTCATAGGCGGTTACAAAGTATTTAAAATTAATTCTAGGCAATGATATTGAAAATAAACCATGCATTAATAAAATTTCTTAAAAATTTTGCTCTGAACTAGCATATTAAATCTTTTTGAAAAAAGAACTATATACATTGATTAAAATAAGTTGTGTGCTTGTACAAATATGCCAAAATTTAACATATTAACCTGTACAACCAATATTTACTAATAACAAAATCGGGAGGGGGCGATCTGAACACACTGACATTTATTTTGTTGTTATTTATGTGGGTTTCATCTTTATCTCCCATCCCAGGTTAAAACTTAATGGATAACACAAAAATTCTGCTCACACATAAAAATAAATAACATAGGTAGTGTGGGAAGGAAAATGAACATATATACATCCTACCTAGATTGAACTATCAGATATTTCGGAGCATTGAGGTGGAAACTGATGCACTTTACCAGTTTTCTTTTTTAATGGTTCATTTTCATCTCAATTTTAAACAATTGAGTTATAAGGGCATATGTTATGCCAGACATTACTGTTACATAATTGGCACAAGAAGTATTATAAAGGTAGTGCTGTAAGTGTCTCGGCCATATTACTTTATCACCTTGCATTTTTAAAATGTGGTGCCCTTGATTGGCTTCTTTTACAAAGAACAACAAAACAAAACTATTACCGGACTCACCGCTTTCCTAGTGATGAGAGACTTGAACACAGTCCCGACCTGTAGGCTATTGCTTCCTCTGTAAGTTAGACAATATAAAGTGGATTTTTTTTTTTAATCTCACAGGGAGATGGCTCGGGGGCAGCACATAGCCAATAGTTTCAGGACCATAGAAAATGTGAATTTCGCTGTTCATTCCTTCTTTCCTCTTCTGCCTCCTTCTCATTACATTCCTCTAGTGCTTTCATCCTTCCGCTTGTGTCATTGATTTTAAAACCAATCAAATCTACATTTAGCTACTTTGGTTAAAACCCATGTCCTTCCATCTAGGTGAGTGCTCCAGGCATCATTACCTGAACTTTCATAAATATGTTTAGAACTTAAGATATAATGATGTAATGCAGGATGTCACTGATTCTGAGAAGTAATTAGATAATTGTGGAAGAACCAGTGTGGAGGACTTTGGAAGTGAGGAGGAGAGAAGAAGGGGGAGAAATGTTGCAAAAGACAAGAATAAAATTTAAGGTTTGCGTAGGGCCGTGTAGGAGGGACGGTAGGGTAGTTATCATTTAGTCATGACAAGGCTATACCACTTGACACCTCCTTTTCAAATAGGATTAAGTGGCTTAAGTATAAAATTTTTTTTTGAGAAATACAAAAACATCAAAGCACAAAACTATACAAATTTAATAGGTATTTACCAATTTTATTAATTTATTCGTTATCAGAGGATATTGAAAAATATAAAGTAAGGTGAAAAATAAAATGCAGTAATAAAAATAATTTTTTCTGAATAAACAGTTGTTTTATTTAATCCTTATTTCTCCTTATAGTGCTCATAAATGTTTTAAAAATGTAAGATGATAGTAAAAGCTAAAATAAGAATCAATATAGCAAAGAAATTTTGATTCTTTAGGGCATTTTTAAGAAAAAATTTTGACTTATTGAAACATTTTAGAATGTGCACCATATCCCTAGGCTTCTGCATTTATTGTAACTTTTAATGAGTCCATAGTAAGTCGATAAGGATGCCCGGGCCCAATTATATTTGTTGAAGACAACTGCTCCTTAAATAATTCATTACCATTCACCTATACTTTTTCTTTCACAAGTACTAAATCCTTTCTAACCTTTGAAAATATTCTTTCTAGTTTCATTAACCTCCAACTTTTCTGTTAATTTTAGGGGTATTGGCAGTTGCTTCTTCAAGATAATTGAATGAAAGGAACATGTGTTCAAAGATTAATGTTCACTATGGAATTTCCAATTTATTATGTAGGATGAATTATATCAATTAAGACAATTGAATATAGCATGTTAGTGGGGAAAAATGCATGAGTAGTTGAATAGAGAAACATCTTTAAAGAAGTGTCTCTTCACAGAGACTGATTAATGGAAAGACACTTAAGAAAACCCAATTAAACTGATAGAGTAGTGAACAAACAGGCCCTGGGAACCTTCAGAGAAACCAATTACCCTTAAACACGAAAAAGACCTTTTATTATTTGTAACTTTTTTGCTCTCTCTGAGCCAACAAAATGTAACTTTTGTTTTTTATCACTGTTTACTTATACATTCTTTCCTATTAATTATTTAAAAATGAAAGTATCATATTTATAGAATATTAGTAATAATGCTACCTTTCCAAAACTTAGACATTATAGGAATAATTTTTAGGTTAAACTCTAGAGCTGATATCATATTTTACTTATTCTTCCTAAAATATAAAAATAGGTACAACTTGTGGTTACTAAGAACTAATTACCCTCCAGAATATTTTAGTAAGTAGTTCAAGCACATGATGATATAAGATGAGCAATTCTACATTTTTGCAAGTATGATTAGCATATGGTAGAAGTACACACACACACACACAGAAGTACACACACACACACACACACACACACACACATTTAAAGCTGGCTATCTGAACTCCACTCTTTTAAGACTTTTGTTACTATGCTTATGTATAATGTCACTTGAAATTCACTTGGCTTGCTATTCGACCAACTCAGAAAGCACTGTGAAAATATTTAATAAAAGTTCCTATTTTATAGACCTCCCAGAAATACGTACTAATTAGGTTTGTATTGGGTGAAAAAGAGAAAATGTTACAAAGAATTGCAAATTAATGCATTTTATTTGAAAAGTAACATTTTGAAATATTAGACAATGATCTGTTGACATACAGAAGTAAAAGCACCTACAAAAAATGACCCTTTATGGCCAAACTGATTACTTTTAGTAAAGAAGATTCATCATGTTGCTGAGTTGACGTGTGAATTATTCTTCTCATGTCAGTTTTTGTCTCAGAATGTTGCAAGTGGCTGGTTTTAAGAAGTTTATATATAACACTTGGCTGAGAGTTACTGCCCAAGGAGTTAGTCTTGAAATTTAAAGAGACTTGGCATTGACATATTTAAGAGACTCATAGGAATATCAGTAAGACCAAGAATAGTCACATATTAAAAATAATCAAATTGATAGATTCCAGTATATGATTGGGATGTATAAACCATCTTGAATATGAAAATGGAACTTATACTAAAATAAATACTATCTTAGGTTTGTCAAAGTCTAATTAGGTATAAGAACTCTTTTTGTTTCTTTTATACATTAGGCATTGTGAGAAATTTAACTATTAATTTAATGAAAACATTTCCTAAAAGCTGCTTACTTGTAGGCATTGTGTCCTTACTGAGACTAAATAGTAACAATGTGAGACAGATTCTGCACTTAAGATACTCAAATAAAAGAAATCAATTAGGAATGATAATAAATAATTTAAAGGAGACAGTAAGAATTGAGAAAAGTAGGGTCTCTGAGAAGAGATCTGCTTGAGAAGTTTATTTAAGTTGACATGTGATGTATGAGAAAAAAGTTTGAGGACAAACATTCCCGAGGGCACAGCATATGAAAGGTCTTTGAGCAAGTGAAACAAAAACAGCATGACAGAGGGACGTAAGTGAGGACCAGATGGCAAGGCATGAAATTTGAGAAGTGGACAGAATCCAGGGACCATAGATTTCAGACATAGTAATTACACACAGTTATCTATTACCTTCTGTGTGTCTTCCCTCTATACATCATGGGATTTTTAAGTTTAAAATGCCCAATATCATACCATACATTGTCAGGTTCTGTGTTCCATACCTTTTAAAATAAAATTATGATCTCCTTGAGTGTCTCAGTATAAGACATTCTTGAAACTTCTGCTATACTCTCTCTTTTCTAACTTTTTAAAGTCCTGAACTCTGTCCTTATTCAGTTCTCTTTGAACTTGATTGTGTGAAAAATAGAAGCTTCTTGACTAGGATTTTTTTTTTTTTTTTGGAAGTACTGAGATTGAGCCCATAGCTAAATCTTCATCTCTTTTGTTAATTTTTAATTTTGAGACAGGGTCTCATTCACTTGCTAAGTTATCCACTTTGGGCTCAAACTTGAGATCTTTCTGCGTCACCTTCTTGGGATGCTGGGACTACAGGTTTGTGCCACCACATCCAACCTAACTAATATTTTTGTGGTTCTGTCATGGACAGGAGAATCAAACTCTCAAAACTTGGATTAAATGTAGTAGGTTGAAGATATCAACCCGGCACCAAAACAATCTGAAAAGAATTGTAATTCATGCACTGGGGCTTTCCAAAAGTAGCAGAGCAAGTTCCCGAGTATGTATAGAACTGAGAAAGGCGAACTGTGCTATATTGTCCTCACAAGATGGTCTGAGTGTGGGTTCCCATGCATGAGTCTAAGATTCCTTGCAGATGTTAAATGTCTTGCCACCAAGGAAATGAATATGACATTTTCTATTTTCTCAGATAAGAGGGATGCCAGATGAAAAAGTGGGACTTGGGAGTGTCTGTAGACAATACCAAAAACAGAATCAAACATTTTGTTGTACTAACCTTACTAAATCCCATTTGTCTATTGGTTAGCATTTCTCTTTTAAATCTTTGAATATAATAGCCAGTTCTCTCTTAACCTACAAGATTTCTATGGGAAAACTCTACCTTTTTTCTCATGGGGAATCCCTTTCAGTGATGTGATGCTCTCCTCTTGTTCTGTGTTGATAGATAGGCCAAAGTGTTTGCTGTCTCTGATGACCAATCCCTTCAAACTGGCTACCTGGCTATATTCTGGAGCCAAACATAGATGTGGACCCACCTGGAGGCTACATAGGGCCAAAGGTTAATGAATGGGGCCATTTGACATTTTGGGAGCCCTCTGCAGAGAAGGCTACTCAGATTGGGCTTCCAGGTGCTGGTTCTCAAGGATAGACTAGGGGCATTGCTCAGGTCAGCTGCCTAGCTATCTTCGAGGGCCTCCTGGCTGATATAATACTAAGACTTTTCTGTGCAGCAAGAGCTTGAGTACAGGAGGACACAATATGGACTCGACTTCTTATCTTGGGTAGTAGACCAGAAGGTAAACCAGCAGCTCCCCAAACTCAGCTGTGGGCTCATAAAGAAGGTTTTTCTAGCAGTTGGTGCCTCAGCACAAGTAGGGGCATCCCTGGGCTTCTTGCTTACCTTTTTCCTTACCCAATGAAGTCCCTCTTTGATCAGGGTTGATTGTAAGAAATGCAATAGTGTATTTTTATGTGCTTAGTTTCCTTCTTTATGTGGCCACCATCTATTTTTATGTTGTTTAAGCCTCTGTGATATCCCTGATACATTTTAACATCCTTTATCAAACACCAAGGTGAAATAGTTCTTTTTTCCCATATATTTTGTACCTTTTTCTATGAAAGGAAGCCTGACAGGCAGCCCTGCTTGACATCTTCTCCTACTAACCTGATTGTGCCTCTTTAATTTTGACTCTCTGCATTGTTATGAATGGAGTTATAAGATATGCAGTGCATTATATTTAACTTTCCCAACCAAGCATATTGCTTTTTGAGATTCGTCTATATACTTAAAGATGGCAGTTATTTGTTTGTGTAAGTATCCATTTGCATAGATACACTGTAGAGCCCCCACTGAGCCCCATCTTGTGAGGAAAATATAACACAGTTAGCCTTTCTCTGTTGTTCCTCTGCTCTCTCTAATGGGCTAGTGGAACCCTAGGGAAAGATTGAGCAAGAACAGGTGTCTGTGCCTTTTGTATATGTGCTCTATTAATTCTAAGCTCTCGGCCAAGCCTACCTACCACATTTATAAATTTGTTAAAGACTAATTTTTTTCCCCAAATATCATGAAGTCTGACAGGCCTGCTTTTATCACATCAAAGATAATACAATTTACTCTTTCTTTCTGTCTGATTTCCTTCCTTCCATCCTTCCTTCCTTCCTTCCTCCCTCCCTTCCTTCCTTCCTTCATTCCTTCATTCATTCCTTCCTTCCTTCCTTCTTCTTTCTTTCTTTCTTTCTTTCTTTCTTTCTTTCTTTCTTTCTTTCTTTCTTTCCTGAGACAAGGTCTCATTCTGCAGTCCACGATGGTGTTAAACTCAATATGTAGCCCTGGTTGGCTTGAAATCCTCCTGCCTCAGTCTACCAAGTGCTGGGATTATAGGTGTGTGTCACCATGTTTAGTTGATGTGGTACTGGGGGATCGCACGCAGGGTGCAGGGCTTTATACTTGCTGGGCAATCCTTGTAACTGCTATGCTGTTCCTCTAGCCCTAATACATAATTTAATATACCTTAACTCACACACACACACACACACACACACACACACACACACACACACACACACATATGCATGCATACATACATACATACATACATGCTACCTGTCTCCATTTCAAGTTCCTGGCCATCTTTTAGAATCCAGTGGCCAAGTTGCTTGGGTCTTGTATTCCTAGAGTCATGCAGTAGACTTCTTGTTGTTTCTGGGTATGGAAATCAGATCCTTGGTAGAAGGGAACTTAGATGGAAATATTTTGTTGTCAGAAGTGCTTAGGTACAAATCAATAAGTTACATAGATTTGTTTTGTCTATATACATCTTGGTGCATGTCTTGATATTCTGCTAAAAACTGTAAGAAAGCTTTGACAGGAGTCTTTGTATATTGCCAAATTTTTGTTATTTTACTCAGATAAATTCAGAATTTTAAATCCAAAATCAAAAGATTATATAAAATGTATTCACAGTTCACTAGCTATCCATATAAACTCTAACAACAGAAAGCTAAGAAAAATAAAATGCCAAGTCAAACAGTTTATGTTGACATTACAGGAATTTGGTAGTTATTGCACTAACCAAATAAACTTATACTGAAAATTGAATTTCTAGATGACATTTATATTGCATCATGTATATTAAATTTATAGTTAGTAAACAACATATATATAATTATACTCTTAAATTCATTACAATGATATATTGAGTTAATTTCTCACTGAATTCTACTAGAAATAAATAGTAAATCAAAAGTTTATTAAAAATTCATCAATAGCTCACTTGCTGCTCTTATGCACAATCTTGAATCTCTCTGATTCAAAATAACTCAACCATTAAAGTGTATTTCAGTCTTTAGTGGATTTTTTAGAATTTTCTTCCGAATTATATTCATACAAAAATTGACCTCAAGTACATTTGATTGCACTCTCTAGAGATCTGTTTCTTTTTTTTAGAAAGATGCGAACAATATATCAACTTAAACATAAGAAGTAATGTTCAACTAAACATAAGAATTGATAAACAAGGATGGAACACAGATCATACGTTAAATTTTAATGTAAAAATGTAACAGCCAAAGCAGTTATATGGAACTTTAAAACTCACAGGTTAGTTTATCAAGGTTGCTGTAGAATCCTCACTGTCATTCCAAACAACTCTCCATATATTGTTCTTTCAGGACCTCACTCATCATGTAGGGATGAAAAGTATGGGGCAACCGGAAGCACCGGCATCCATGCTTTCCTATCATGGACCATTCTTTGGCCACTTGAGCTTTTATTACCTTGGCCCATCTCACTCTCCTGGACTTTACTAACTTGTCATCCCCATTTTTATCTATCTATCCATCATATATATGTATGTGCTAAACACTATTGTTATATTGAGCATGAGTATTTTTGTGCATATACATCACGTATCAATGTTACAACTCCTTCCCCTCCCCCTTATTGGTCCTCTTACTCCCTTCCTCATCCTCCTAATTTCTACTGTCACACCCATTTGGTTGTGTCAAATGCTTGTATTCTGGTTTTCTTGCGATAGAGAGACCATCTGATATTTTAGTTTCTGCATCTGACTCACTTCACTAAGGGTGATGGTCTTAAGTTGTCTTCATCTACCTAGAAAAGCCTCAAATTTGTCTTTATTTATGGAAGAGTAGTTCTCCATTCTGTACAT
This sequence comes from Ctenodactylus gundi, assembly GCA_004027205.1. Lineage (NCBI taxonomy): Eukaryota > Metazoa > Chordata > Mammalia > Rodentia > Ctenodactylidae > Ctenodactylus > Ctenodactylus gundi. The sequence goes on along the minus strand of PVKB01001384.1, from coordinate 291,039 downwards.
ATACTGCTTTTTTTTTATCCACTGGCCCTGTTGATGGTTATTTCATTGTCTTCCATGATTTACCCTCATGGACTTTAATCTTTAAGTGTTGTTTTCTCAATGACAGTTTTGGTGGAGGAGTGAATATGACTGGGGGACATTCCCTTAGGCAAATTTTAACTACAGTAACAGTTTAGGTATGCATACCTTTACCAGGTAGGTGGGTGTAAAGAGATGAAAACATGGAAGATGGAGATTTGTTTAAATTGTATGTTACATATTCTTTACATGTTATTGTAAAAGTAGTTTAAAAGAAAAACAGTCCTTTAGAGCCTGAGCTCCTCATAAGCATGTGCTAGATCTTTCTTTTTTCTCCTTGTTATTTTAGTTGATTTCCTACCCTCGGACTTGCTCATGAACTAAAATTCATTTTCTTTCTTGTTTGAAGCCATCAAACTTAAGTTTTCCCAGGTCAGAATGGTGGTTAACTTTGTTCTGTGGCCAGGTAGGGAGTAACAGTGGGACACAAGGGAAAATGATGTGCGAAGTTATGGAAGGGAGGACTGAATAGAGCAGGACCATCCACTCACAGTGAGCTGCAGCACTTTATTACCAAAGAACATTCTAGATACACTTAATTATAAACACTGTGATTCCCTTTAATGTCCTTGATCAGTAATTGTGAGATAAAAAATAAATTTTGTTACTGATTCAGGTAGAATTGTTTTAATTATACAAACACATTGCTGCAAACACACCTGTCTCCTACATACACAAATACAGTTTCAGATGAAAGACACTAATTGTGCATAACTATCCAGCTATGCCCATAAGAGCTAAAGTGTTAGTCATTGCATTAAGAAATGCCTAGCAGGTTATCATGCACCTGAGTGTGTCTGCACAGGTCATGAAGATACAGCTTTGAGTTCTTTGTGTGGTCCCCTCAGTTCCTCTCTGGTTCTGTTCTCAGGCTGTACTTCCTGGCCAAAATGAACTACACAGCTTGGTTACACCATGCCCTTCTCCTGTGCTGGTTCCATCTTGGAGCCATCTGACTATAGATAGAATCCTCTCAATCCATGAGAAAAATAAACCTTTTTCCTCTAAGTGGTGAGGGTTGAATATTTTCCCCAGAAATGTAAATGGTGAATAATTCAGAGAAAATGGTACCAGGAGTTAGTTCTTGCTATGACTTCTAAACCACTGATAAGGTGATTTAGAAGTCTTTGGTACTGGTTTGGAGGAGTTTGGAAAGACGTGGAGCTGTGGGTAAGAGAAGTCCTGGAAGGTTGTAAGCAGAGCTTGATGGTTGATTCTGGTCAGAGCTTAGAAAATCAGTACGTTGGTAGGAATGCAGATAGCATAGGCCAGGCTCGGGAATTTTCATTCAGAAACAAGGATTCCACTGACAATTGGAGGAGAGGTCATGTGTGTTACCGAAATTTTGTTTACATTTTGCCCATATCCTACAATGTTGCTGAAGGCAGAGGAAATTTCAGAACATACTGACATTTAGATGGTGGCAAGAGGACTGCTGGCTGTATTTATCCATTTATATTAAGAATGAGGGGCCAAAACAGAAAAGAAAAAAATATGTTTTTTTTTTTTTTTTGAGAGAGAGAGGATCTTACTCTGAAGCCCAGGCTGGTCCTGAACTCACCATGGAACCCAGGCTGGCCTTGGACTCATTGCAGTCCTCCTGCTTCAGCCTCCCTAGTGTTAGGATTACAGGTGTGTGTGTCACCACGCCCAATTTATGTGGTGCTGGGGATTTAAACTCAGGTACTTAGTGCTTTAATTAGCACTTGCTAGCAAAGTGCTTTAACCACTGAGCATTCCTCCAGCCCCCAGAAAAACTGTTAAAAAATTAAATTTTTACCCCAAAGGAATCACGTGTAAAGGTGAAGCCAGAGGAAATAAAGCTACAAAATAGATTACCATCATTTAAAAGAAACTAAAGCCAGGCTTGCTGGCAGAAACCTGTAATTCCAACTCTAGGAAGCTGAGGCAGGAGAATTGCAGTTTCGAGCTCAACCTGGGTGACTTAGCAAGATCCTTTCTCCTCCCCTTCCCCCACACCTTTCCAAAAACTGGAAGCACAACTCAGCGTGAAGACTCTAGGCTTGCCCTACTACCACAAAACCAAAACCAAACCAGAAGAACAAAATTAAAAAGAAGCTAACATATGGAAACAAGAGGATGGATTGGCAGAGCCCCTGTTTTTACAGATTCAAGAGTACAGAGCTATCAACGTTTCATTTGAGAAGAGTCCCTGGGATGTCTACTTGAAGAGTGCTTCCTAAGGAATTTGTTCCCTTGGATTTATTTTAGCAATCTAAGCTATCAAGTCACTCAAAAGCCACTGCATCATGATTCAAGGGGACCTGGCCACTGTTTTTACTGACCTTGATATCCACACAGTGCTGATTTTACTGGCATGTAGGATGTAGGAATTGTGGTATCAAGGAGGCTTCCACCTAGACTCACAGGAAGGTTTGAAGGTCAGGCCAAAAGTCTTCTGGAAGGCAGTGCGTGGGGCCGTGGCAGTCAAGGCAAAGCTTCAGTAAAGACTTTAGTAAGTTGGAGATCCCAGAAATGTGGGATGTCTTCTAAGGAAAGCTGCAGGCCACAAGTGTAGCCAGACCAAGAGACAGGCATGTGGGTAGCAACTGGCAAGGCCATAGCGGAAGGAAGTTACCAGCTCTTTAGAATTCACACTTTACTATAATGTGCCTTCAGTGCTGGGCATGAAACTGCAGGAGTAATATTTACCCAAGTGATTTTCAGTCTTTCTTTTGTTCCTATTCCTTTCTCTCCCATTTCTCTCTTTTAAAAGGGAAATATATGTCCTTGTACACGTGAAATTATGTGATTGTTGTGCATTTGAGACAAACCTGGGCTACGTAGTGGACTCCACATGGAGACCCTGTCTCCAAACATAAACAAAGTGACAATAATAACAAAACAAACACTGGTAGATTCTTTATTATGCCTGGAGATCATTAACATAGTAGAGAACAGGGTATGTCTGTGGAAAGCAGAAATGTACAGGCATTGCCTCAGACTATGACTAGATATATTTTTATTTATTTATTTTTTCTTGTTTTGTGATGCTAGGAATTGTGAGCAGGTTCTTGGTGTTGAGCTGTATCCTCAGGCCTCCTGCTTACTTGCTTTTATTCTTCCTTCCTTCCTTTTCTTTTCTTTCTTTTCCTTTATTTCTTTCCTTCCTTCTGTCATTTTTTTAAAAATTTTTGAGACAAGGTCTTTCTAAGTCACTAAGTTACTCAGGCTGGACTCAAATTTGTGAACCTCCTGTCTTAGTTACTTTTTCATTGCTCTGACTCAATACCCAACATTCGTAAGTTTAGGGGAGGAAAGGTTTATTTTAGCTCACAGCTTCAGAAGGTCACAGTCCACTCAGGGATGGCTGGTAGCAATGGAAGTACATGGCAGAGGCAGACGGGGAGGCAGCTCCTCACGACTTCACAAACAGGAAGCCAAGTGCCATCAAGTCCAGTCTCCCCCCCCCCCCCCCCCACCCGAGGAAAAAGCTGTAACAATCTTTCTTCTTCCTTCCACCTTCCTTCATACAGTTCAGGTTCCCAGCTGGACCTCCCACATCTGGTGTGTTCTTCCCTCATTCTCTGGCCCACAGATCACACCCTAATCCAGGTGTGGTTCCTAATCGCCTCACGTTGACATAGTCTCTCCCATGGTCACACCTGTCCAGATTGCCGGAATGACAAGGAATTCAGGTTTTAAATATATGTTAGGTAACTTCTGTCTTCTTGCTTAGGGGTTAAGGAGAAGGACGTGTACCAAATTACTGCTTTTCAACTCTTCCCCCTAAGAGCTGAGTGTGGATGTGTCTCTGTCTCTGCTCTAGCTCTGGTCCATGGGAAGGTACCATAGACAAGATAATATGTTCTCTTCAGCAAGGCATTTCTCACCTCCACTGCCAAATCACAGTGAGAAATAATGGGGAGAAGAAGGTGGGGGGGAGGGGGTCTGGTACCATTGGGCCACATCTTTGCGCAATGCTTCCAACTAGGATGTGTGGCTTCTGTTCTTGATTTTTGTCCTCATAAAGAGATTCCAGGGCTGTCCCTGAGTGGAAGGTACCAAGTGGCAGGTGTGACTGGAAATGTGCTTACTGTATCAGAGCTCCTTATTGTTACTCTGTAAGTCCTCCGCTAGCCTCTTCTGGTAAAATTCAAGCGCTGGGGTGGGGTGGGGGCATCCTAAAGGCTCAGGCACTGGAGATTTTAGCTTCTAAATATGATCTTCATATGATACGGGGAGTCTTTACATATAATTTCCCAAATCAGAACTGCGTTTTTTGTGAAATTGAGACTCTATCCTCCAAAATTAACTTTATTACATGTAGTAGTAGAGTCAAATGGAGGTCCTTCTTAAGTCAACATCTTATTGTGTGTTTGTATGGCTTGGTCAGTAGTTGGTGTGCCCATTAGGACCACGAAGGTCCTCACTGTACCATGGGCTCCGACACTTGAAAGGTTCTGGGTCAGAGTTAGAAACACTTGAGCGACACTTGAGCGACTTGGCAAGTGAGGGCAATGGAGTTCAGGAAAAGATTGTGGAAATATGCAATTTGTGACCCAAATGTTTTTTTTTTTTTCTTTTTCTTTTTCCCTGCTGCCCCGACCCAAATGTATTATTAAGTTTTCTAGGTTCAACTTCTGGTTTAGATAAACATGAATATTGGTAATATACGACTATCTTTTCTACCTTTAATAAAATTAAGAATATAAAAATGAATATAAATTTAAGGCTCATTATAATCAAATACGTTCTTGTTAAAGCAGAACTTATTTTCTTTTTTATTAAATGAATTTTATTTTATAAAAAATTAAAAATTGGAATGTAAGGGCCTACTTTATTTATATTAATAGTTATCTCCTATTTCAGTGCTACCAGTTTTCTAGTAATATTTGTCTTAAAAACAAATTTAATTGAGGGGCAGAAGATTCAGCTCAGTAGCAGAGCACGCGCTCAGCATGTGTAAAGTCTTGGATGCAACTTCTGGCACTATAAGATATTTAAAAATAAAGTCTTCAAGCATAAAAATATTAATTGAATATTAATGAGAACAGATTAGGCTATGGCAAAAATCATGAAAGTTGTTTAAGAGCAACAGCACTTTATAAAATACTTGCATTAGGAGATGAAGACCTGACTGTGGGTGAGTCTGAGCAGAATTCTACACGCAGTTGGGAAGATGGAGCCAGCTGTTAAGATTTTCACTGTCTCTGAGTACGACCCACAGCCCATTTGAGAGGCATCTACCCATTGAAGTCTGCACCAACCTACAGAATTTGTAACATATAAATTTCCTTGTACTGTGAGTCAAATCTCTTCCCAGACAAGCGTGTTTCTAAAATTCTATAGGTATTGGGAAGAAATCACTGCTTAAATTGTGTGTTTTCTTTGGAAAACAGCTTTTGGGCAGAAATTTAGAGTTATTTTACATTGGCTATAGGAGAATTTGTAAAAGACTTAAATTTTTCTGCTTCATATATATGAAATTTGAATAGCAACTTCATGGGAAGTAAGAATTCTTAAGTGAAATAATATTGTGTATAATACAGCACATCATCTGATACTGTTAAATTTGATGTATTTTAGTTATTTTTATGAAAATGACCTTACATATCTAGGGTTGAATAAAGAATAAAAGTACTTTCTCTTATTTTAATTATGTTAAGAATGTAATTAGACTGACAATGAAGTTTTTGTGGTATAAAAAAGCTTGACCGTAATTTTTTTAAGACGACGTTTCATTCTTGTCCAGATTAGTCCTAAACTCACTATGTAGGCCAGGCTGGCCTCAAACTCATGGCAATTCTTCTGCCTAAGCCTCCTGAGTGCTGGGATTACGGGCTTACAATATCATGTTCAGTTTCTATGGTACTGGCGATTGACCTCAGGGCCAATTGCTAGGCAAGTGTTCTAACTGCTGTGTTACTTCTCCAGCCTCCTATTTCAAAGCTGAACATGACCTAGGATAAAAGAAGATGCTGTATGATAGAAAGCCTTTTTAGAGATGGTATGTGAGGAGCTCTTGCTTTCTAGCCAAGTGGATTCAGGAAAAGGATAAACTAACATAGTGAAAGGAAGCCAGATGTAAGAACAGAGATATACAAGATACATCTCCAAGCTTAAGCTTTTGGGATGACGGATAGGAGGTGAGGCTAGCAATTATATATATATATATATATAATGATAGAGTCTCACACTGTGGGCTGGTCCTGAATGCACTCTGTATCCTAGGCTGGCTGCAAACTCAAAAGAATCCTCCTGCCTCAGTCTTCCAAGGGCTGGCTTTATAGGCGTGCGCCACCATGGATATTAAACATCTTGAGGATAAAAGGAAGCTATTATAAATTTTCTCTGTATGTTCACACTTGAAATTAAGCTGCAAGTATGTCCTTTGTTAATTTAAGTTGAGTATTAAAGCAACGGTGTCTAGGTCAATGAAGCTGAGCTCATTTCCCTGCCTTCCTGTGACCTCGTAGCCTGCAGGAGGGGCAGAGTTGCTCTGTGCACTGCAGAGGTGCTGGAGTGGGGCTAGAGAGGATTGCTTTCCCTGCTTGGCTTTGTGACTACAGGAAAATCTCAGGCATTATATACTCTACTGGAGTATTACTACCTCACTCCTAAAAGCAGTATTAACTCACAGCTAGTAGGCTGTTATGTATTCACTATTTCTGGATTAGCCAACTTAATAGGTCATTGAGATGCCAGAAGCCACTCAAAAAGTGAAGAAATTAAGACTTACTCTTTCTCTTTGCTGAAGATTCTGTAAGTGACGCTCCTCCCATCCTTTGAGACAGTGTGTCTGGGAAGGTGAGAGTGAAGGGAAGCAAGTCACAAAGCTGGATATTTGCAAAAAGATGTCTTAGAAAAACTGCTTAAAATAACACCGAGTAAGAGTAGTTGAACTTTGAAATGATAGGGCTGACCCGCAGCATAGAATACATGTATGTGAAGACTGAGAATATGAATTAGAAATTTATTTTCTCCTAAGGAGAGAGAGTAGTGAGGAATGGATGATCAGATCATATCAGCTATGGAAACAAGCTCATGCTACATTTTCTTTTCTGCTCTGAGCAGTATTGTGATTAAAAGCTGCCTGCATGCTGTGTGTATCAGAGGGCCTGTATTAAAACAATACATGCTAATTTTCCTACTAGATACTATTCTAATGCACCCTTTGTGGAGCATTTTTGATTGTGTAAGGTAAGATTCTAAGAACTGGAATGTTATTGGGATATTAATATGATACAGCATTAAAATGAACAGCTTCTCAATAAATTTCAGAACACCAGCAGACCTCCGGGCTGACAAGCCATTTATTTGATTGTATTTTGAAAAACACTTAACTCTTTCCTATGTAAATGAAATTGATAGAATAAGAATTCTCTGCAATAGTCTTTGACCCAGTTAGAGAGAGCAGGTATGAAACTAGGAGGAAACCAGGCAGGATCGAGCCCTGCGATGGCAGTTGTTGAGCCGCTGATGAAGTTCTCTCTAAATTCATCCCTGTTGCTGGACTTTTAGGTAATGGGAAACAACATTTACCTTTTATTGGTGAGCTGGTTTTGAATAAGTATCTTGTCTCTTTGATCTGAAAAGAATCGGATAAATGCAAAGAAAAACTGTTGCTAGAGGAAAAGGTTCCGAGAGGCACATGGACAGCACGTTAAACTTGCATTAGGGTGCCTAGCCTTAGGGCGGGTGTTCCCCCAGGGAATCCTTTGGTGTTTGCTATTCCTTCTATCTGGCATACAAAAAGAACTTAGAGTCGATTTGTATTTTTTGCAAATATTTTGAGACTGATAATAAGCAACTGCCCTTAAAAGTAAAGGATATATGCAGCCAGATGCTCGCTGTTAAGTGAGCTTTAAGTGAGGAAACGGAATGGCTTTTGGGAGTTATTTTTTCTGCCGTTTTGGCATGATGTGTTCCGTCCTCGGAGGTTTTATGAGAATGCTAATTCAAGAGAATGCTTTCGACTAGGAAGTTGAAAACTTAAAAAAATACGAAACACTTAAAATTGAAAGTCTGTTTTCATTTTTTCACACCTTACGCTTTTATCCTTGACCTTTATGAAAGTCACTGGCTTCATTGAGACATGACACCAATTTGTGATGACACTCTGACATTCTCCTTTAAGTTCTGAATTGGTAAATATTAGTGACAAATTTTATTTCTCCTTTTAAATGGGTTTAAAGTAAATCATATTCCATAATCAAATTGAACCTATTTCTCTTTTCTTCGCGTGTCTTATAATTTCCTATTTTTCCTGGTATGTAGTTGAGAAAGCTAACAGATATTCTGTACTGACCTCCTCTGTTTAATCTACTATAGCTAGCCCACCATTTGCATGTTTCTACAGTGTGTTTCTTTCTAGTTTCATGATGGCCAATGATATATTTGTAGTACAAATCTGATCACCTGGGTATCCTAACTTTACTGGGCACATGCCATGCTTAAATATTCAATGGCACAGGATTACAGAGATCACTATCTTTGAAGATCTTCAATTTCATGGTTAAACCTGCACCATCAACTACCATGGCCAGCAGCCAGATGTGGTCATTGGTATGAACTGAAGAAAGCTTCACTTGTAAAATACAAACTGAGTTGTGGAAACCGTGTGTGAAAAACAAAACATATGAATTCCATTAATAGTTTCATATTGATAATATGTTAAAATGATATTTTAGAAATCTTTAATTGGATATATGAAGTTAACATCACCTTTTCAATATTTTACTACAGCTATTAAAAATTAAAATTATGTCAATCTCTGGCATGGCATTTTTTATTACATAGCACTAATCTGAACTACAATTATGTTTCCTTATGCTTTCTACTGTCCAGTTTTACTAGATTTCTTTTGGTTTCTGTAAAGTGCTGCACCTAGTTTTTATGTAATTTCTTCTATCTGGAACAGTTTTTATTTTGATCCTCACAGTGATCTATTTTTATTAAAAATTTCCTCTAAAATTCAGTTTGTATTTTACAAATGCATTTGCTTTCTAAGTTTCTGGAGATATGATAATCATGTGCTCAGGGAAGTATATCTTTATGTTTTTGCCTAGGTTACTTTCCTGTCATGAAACCAGATACTTCTCTGCCGTCATTATGATTTTTTGTCATTTTCTGTTTTTTTTTCTGTATAAGTTACATTAGGTTATGTCTGTTTTTGTTCATGTTTGCTCAGAGACTAAAGCAGTATATTATATGCTAAAGAGATTAATATTAATGAAATGAAAAAATGAATCCATCAGACTATTAATGTGGAAATATGACTTTATATCTCTGAAGTGATTTGACCAGACCAAACTTAAAAAGAAACTGGAATCTACAAGAAATATAGAAATAGTTACTCCACTTTCCTCTCATTGTGATTGGAGTGTACTTCCAGGATCCTTGACTTCAAGATGAGCCCATGACTTTCTTAGTTCAGAGGAGATTGAGAAAATACAGTACAAGAGAAGCCTTGAGTTACTTATACACAGTGGTCCCCTATTCACTTCTCCATCAGTGTCAAGTGGATGATCTTTCCCCGGGTGGTCACTGACATTTTAGCTTGACTCATACCTTCAGTTCAGTTAAGATTAGCTTAACTTGAGCAAAGATAAATTATCATTTTAAGACACCGAGTTTGGGGATAGTGGTTACACAGAAAAAACTATCAATTACGTTTTGTACTTTAAGAGTCTAACATGTAACTTTAATATGCAAAGTGTAGTTTTCTAATAGATATTTGAGATATTTGATGTAATTTTGATCAAGACTCTTTCTCTTTTATCTTGTTAAGTTTCCTGGGTGAGACTTGAACTTCTACCTTATCCTCCCTAAATGGTGAGATGTCAGACTTATACCGCCTCATCCAGCAGTGACACCTAACTATCTGTTTTGCTTTCTTTATTGTTTTTTATTTGGATACAAATAAACTACATATTCAATAACATGTTGATTATATACAACTTGCGGAAATTTAATAATTCCTTTAACTTTACTAAAATTTAGATAAATTTCCTCCTGATTATAGAACCATTCGATCAATTTTTTACAGAAATTGCTTTAGCAAATTTTGGAATGTAAATACTTTTCTTGATCTCTCAAGGCACATTTTTTTCCCCAAATAATTACTAGTTTTACGATTTAGAAACTTTTGACAATGAATACTGAGTGTTAAATTCGGGGCCTTCAGAATGAGCTACATCCCTAATCCATTTTTCAGTTTTGATTTTGAGACAAAGTCTCACTAAGTTGCTAAGTTGCCCAGACTGGGCTTTAACTTGTGGTCTGTTTGAGCCTTCCAGAATACTGGTTTTACAAGACTATACCATCCGGCCTAGCAAGGCAACCTTTTAAAGTGTGATCACCAAGAAAGATAGGACTCCTATCTCCCAGTTTCTGTGGGAAGATTGGAAGTCAGACTTCCATTAGCTTCAATTTAGCACACACAGCTGTCTATTACATTGCCTACCCTCCCTTCTGACACTCTCTAATACTTTTCCACTAGCTGATCCTAGTGTTTATAAATTACTCTACTTTTGTCTTGGTAGAATTTAGTTTAGAGCTGCCTTTGAGATTGGAGGAGTCTCGATTTCAGTTGCAGTTGTCTCGAATGAAGTTTTCCTTGTCTTTTTAAATATTAGCTGCAAGTTACTCTTGAAAATACACATGGAACTGCTTACTAGGAAATAATTTGAAAGGATGGATATTATTATGAATAATTTAAAATAGACTTCAGTGGTTTAAATGGAATTTTAATTTGTGCTATCTGTGATATCCTGACTCTGTCCTTTTTTGCATGTAATAATGAAAATAACTGATAAGGGTAAGCAACAGCCGAGGCCACTTGATGCTAAGCCTCATTTTAGGGATCTCACTCTTCTTGTTTTTTTAAATTAAAAATATTTTGATAGCATTATATCACTTAATAAGCAAACAATGACACTCACTGAGGTTAAGTAGGATTCCTCACATATCACAGTTAATATGCAAAGAATTTTTGCATCCTGGTCTACTTGCTACTAAAGCCCACGGTATTAGCACTCACATACGCTGCCTGTGTGTGCTTGGGCTAATCCTGCGGATGTTCTGTGAGTTGTTTGGCATGTCCCCAAGTGTACTTACAAAAAAGGTTTTGAGAAGTGCAAATATGTTTCCATTGGCTTGTGTTGATGGGAGGCAAACTAAAAAGATATCGAAACCTAACAGGAAACTTAAGAGCAAAGAGAAGCATTTTTTGTCCTTGGCCTTTAGACAAGTATCTCATTTGGCTGAGGGCAAAGAAAATAATCCGAAATTGCATACACAATATTTTCTGAAATTCCAGTTTCTGACCTTATGGTGGTATGTGACTCTGTCCATAAATTGATATTTTATATATAAGAAAGTGTACAATAAAATAAAAGATTTTAAAAGGTGCATAAGTGAAACTAATTATATAAATTACTCAAATAAGTGTAACATTGTGCCTACCATTTAGAATTTTTACTTGTAATAAATTAAAACCTGAAAGAAATACAGTTCATAGTCACTGTTGTCTGATTCACATAATAGTAATGCAGTATCATCTAGAATATTAGTAATTTAGATTAAAATTCTTTTGACAATTGTATTTAAGCACGCACACACACACACGTACGTACGTACGTACCTACGTATATAAGCACGAAACTCAGCAATCACCGTGGTGAGCCGGTAGGAGGAACCTCCCCTCAAAGTAATCCAAAATTTCAGATTAAACGATACATGCTGAATTCAGTGCAGTTTTTGGGAGTGGTTTTCAGCTAAAAACAATTCAGAGAACGAGCTCTGCTGGTAGTATTAGGACAGCTTAAAGCAGCTGAAACAGAAATGATATGGTGAGATACAGGGAAGAATGGGTAATTTAAGGAGGGGAGAGAAATGCCGAGCATGAATATGACAAAAAGGAATCTGTAATATGTAAAGCTGTAGAGAATTAGAGTCATGTTTTAAAAGTTTAAGTTTCTTTTTAATTCTAAGGGCAAAAAGAATTCTTACAGTGATTTGAATCAGAGAAATAAATTAGATATTTTTACAGAGAGCACTGTGATTGTAATAGAAAAGAAATGGCAGACTTTCTATCTGCTTGTTTAGAAGAAAGGTATTTAGTTAAAAGAGATCACGAATATAATTTCTAAAATATTGCTTTTCCGAGTCTCAGAAGAAAACTAAAAGAAATAGAAAGGCATAAAAAGTGAATGAACTAAGAAGGTTTATTTCTCTCTACTATTGAAGTTAATTTTGATAGACATCTCTTGGTTTTTATTTTTTAATTTTTGAAGGGAAATTGACTTAATATCGTTTCAAGATGCCAAGTGGTATTCAGTCATTGAATGTTTAATACTACAATATTGGATTTGCAATTAGTAAATTTAAACTAAGAAAGTTGAAATATGCAATAAAATATTACATACTACAGCCTGAGGTATCATATGCAAATAATCTTACTTTAATTTGATTTTTTTTAGCCTGAAGTGATTAATTTTGCGGTGATTTGAAGACATTCATCCAGACAGCAAAATTTGGCACTAACAGTCACATGCCCAAATATTGAAGTTAGAATGAGAAATTATTTCCGACTTCAAATTTCACTTTAAAAATCAAACTTTTCTTTCTTAAATGTCCCCCTCTATATTTAGAATTATTAACATGAGGCATGTTAAAATTACTTTTTAAAAGTCTTTAACTTGGAATAAATACACATCTTAGGGGATGAAGGAATGGCACAGCAGTTAAAGTGCTTGCCTAGCAAGGTGAAGGCCCTGAATTCAATTTTGCAGCACCACATAAAGCCAAGAGTGGTCATGCAGGCCTGTAATCTCAGCGCTTGGGAGGCAGAGACAGCAGGATTGCAGCTACATAGTGAGTTCGTGACTATCCTGGGCTACCAAAGGGTACCCTGTCTCAAAAAAAGGAAAAAAATTAATATTTGCACACTTTAGATGTACATTTTATTTTGTGTACAGTTTTTTATATAACGAATAACAGCTTTATTGATTGGAAAATATAAACAGAACTGATAAATGAACACAAGTAAAAAGAGGCAGTTGATAAAAGAAAACAGATTTTAGCAACAATTAAGAAAGGATGAAATTTATATGCTTATATGCATTTAAAGATTTGCAAGTTAAAACAACAGTGATGTGTCACTTTATACCCATCTGATTGGAAAAGATTAAAAAGTAGGCTAACGTTAAGCATTAGAATATAGGGATATTCATATATCTTATTCAGGATATAGGTTATAAAAGTCAGTTTGGAGACACTACTATTTAAATTCAGTGTGTGAATATTCTTCAAGCAATCCTCAAATTTCTGAATGTGCTGGCAAGGAAATGCTCATGCAGATCCAGTGGGAAACTCCGGAGAGGATTTTGTTGCAACATCAATCTTAGAAGCATAACGTTGGAGCTAAGCAGGGCTCGCTACCACTCGTGATGTCGAAAATATAGTGCCGTGGATACATTATTTGGAAACAAATAATTAAATACCTACAACCTAGATATACCTTGAAGGCATCTGAGCTGGGCACAGTGGCCCAAACCTGCGAGCTCAGTACTCTGAGAGACAGAGGCAGGAAGACTGCAAAATGAAGCCCAGCCTCCGCAATTTAGCAACCTCGGAAGGTTCTGTGTATCAAAAAAAAAAAAAAAAGAGAGAGAGAGAGAGAGAGAGAGAGAGAGAGAGAGAGAGAGAGAGAGAGAGAGAGAAAGAAAAAAAGAAAAAAGAAAAAAGTTGTCTGGGAGCCTAGTTCATTTTTAAGAACTTGGGTCCAATTTCTGGAACTAAAAACAAAGCAAAAACAAGCAACAAACCCTCAAACAGAAGCGTGATGTTTTAGCAAACAAGAGAGAGATAATGTAGTCTATGGCAAAAACAGTACTTAGGCAGGTTAAAAATACATTAAAATGGTACATCTGGAACAGTACTGTATTTCATGAGGACACAGAATAAATTAATTTGTAAAAGCTTTGCTATTTTTAAGGCATATTTCCAAATAGTTAAGTTTTTGTTGAACATATTAGTCATATTTCTTGCTCACTTCCACGGCTGATTTTTACGATTCCCATACATCAGTAATGATGGGTATCTTTCCAAGGTAAGGAATCTTCAAACTTTACTATTCAAAGTAGAAGAAGTGAAGAAAAAATATGGTAGGAAGGGTTCGCCTGAGTCGTGCACGAATCAGAGAAAGGGAGGCGCACACAAGACCTCAGTGAGAGACGCGCTACAATCTGCAGCAGTAGCATGTGTCAAAACCCATGCATTGGTTACTTTAATTGTAAACATAAGGTGTCAAAAATAAAGAATATATCTATGAGGCTGATTTTCAGATAACAAACAGGCCTTTAGAGGGTGAGCTTCTAGACTTCCTCATTCTCTCATGCTCTTTCTCCCTCCCTCTCTTCACCTCCTCTTTTTTCCCTCGTTGTATGCAGCCTTTTATTATTATGTAAAAATCAAACGGATCGCAGAGCACATACTGAGGGAATCCAGACAATTAACCTAAGCAATAAGACAAGAAATGAAGAACTGTACAGAATTCATTAACCAAAATATTACATCACAAAATATTTCTAAGATGACTTATTACAATACTCAGTTATTGTTAGATTAAAAAATTAATGCAGAAAAATATACATGTATTGTGCTAAGTTTTTTGACTTAAAGAATATTTTAAGAATAATGAAACACAGCACAGTAGAAAACAAATTACATTATCTCTGGGCTTTATTTTTCTGCAGCTTTGAAAAAAAAACCAGAAGATGTTTCTCAGTTTTATAGACTTACAAAGATAACATATGGTGACCTTGAAAATCTACAAGAAAAACAAATGTAGGACATTTTGGAGATGCCCAAAGGAGAATTTTTACTTAGTATATATTTGAGGAAAGATAGTCAGAGAAATAATCCTGCCAAATTAAAATTAAAATATAACAAAGCCAAATTTGTTAGCATAACACATTACTGGTTAATGTTTTAACGATTAACATGGAGAATTTTTTGAGATGATCCAAAGAAAAAATAGAGTAGTCAACAAAAGTACACAATATTAGTTATTTAAGCAAGAGATGTGATCCCAGGTTGTATAAGTGGGATGGAGTGTCTTCTCTATTTCCTGTTGGGGTGTGAAGGGGCATGAGGTGAACGAGATGTTCTCTGCCACAGATTTAGGGAAGTTCAGAAGTGGCCGTGTGGCGAGAGCAGTTTGTACCTGCGATTCTCAGTGCTCCAGCAGACTGAGGCAGGGAGGTTGTCGAGAGAGCCTTTCCCTGGTCCTGTGCCAGCAGTCCTCCAGTGCCGAGCTCACCCTGTGCCCTTCTCACCAGAACACTATGCTCAGCGCACTGCAGCAGGGGACCTGACCACCAGACAAAAGAAAATCCTGTCACACCTGAAGCATAGACAAAGAAAACCTCTAAAAAACGCAGCTCTACTGAAAGGGTATGAGAATTAAAAATGCCAA
The DNA here is from genome assembly GCA_004027205.1 of Ctenodactylus gundi. NCBI lineage: Eukaryota > Metazoa > Chordata > Mammalia > Rodentia > Ctenodactylidae > Ctenodactylus > Ctenodactylus gundi. Next base: position 275,516 of record PVKB01001384.1, on the reverse strand, counting down.
ATAAACAGAAAAAAATTCTTAGAAGGAACGAATGACTTTTAAACTAATAATATCAATAAAAAACATAATATTAGAACCTAAATTCATGGCCTGGAATATCATATGAAAGGGGTGTCTCAAAGCTCAGCACAACATCTAAAAATCCAGGTGTATCAGTACTGCTCTGCGATCCTCACCGCTCGAATAGACTGAAACAGGAAGATTGTCAAGCACTGTTACTTAGTGACTTAATGAGACTCCCATCTCCAAAAAGGAAAAAAGAAAGCTGAACGTGTGATGTAGAGCAGTGTGAAGGCCAAGATTCAGTGCTCAGTACTACACACACACAAACGGATATCAGATGTGAGATAAGATGCCAGAAACCCTATGGTACTGAAACAGTCAAAGACCGCCATGTGGACAAGGGACAGCTGGCTCCCAGTGGCCCGTAACCTGTTACTACCCATTAAAAGTACAATTTGTGTTTTCTCCTGCGGCAGTCTGAGATTTTACTAAAAACCAATAATTCCCTTGAGCTTACAGATTCCAATGGAGAACTAAAAGCAGAACAAAGCTTGGTTTTAGTTTGTATCTGTTTAATTTGTTTCTTTAAAACTTTGAGTCAGACCCTCGCTCGGTTCTGTGTATAGGCATGCTCATCGCTTATCATCTACTGGCAGCGGGGAATGTCTGGCCCAGGGGCTGTTCAGCCTGTGAAATTCATTGCTCCAGTCTCTCCAGAGCAACTGCGGGAGGGACTTGGATATTTATTAAATCTAACATTTGTGTTTTTAAATAACATTTATTTATGTTAAGTGAATTTTGAGATAGAAGCAAGGAGCATGTGTTATAGGATAGGCAGATATGAGCACACAGTGGAACAGCACACACAGGCTTGTCGTGGGCTGTCCCTGTCCCTTCTGCTTATCTTGTGGTGACTCAGGAGAAAGTATTCTTAGTAGAATTTTTAAGTTGATAATTCTCTAGGACCAGTGAATGATGTAACAAATAGCCAAGTGCTTCTTGGTAGAGAGAAGATTCTCCATCCACATCTAAGGAATGTCTATCTAAAAGTTGACAATACCAGGTTGTTAGCCTTAAATTACATACATATCCTGTTTCATCTTCCTTTCAGATTGAGGTCATGATGACAGATTTGTAGAGACTCCATTATCAGTGGTCACCTGGAAGTATTCAATCATTGCCCTAAACCTAAGCTCACCATGGATTCCAGCAAAGCAAAGGCTGCCCCGAGCACAGACCACTACTCAGTGGAGGCTAGATCACCCTTTCAAACGGTAAGAACTTTTCCAGAGGTACTGTGCAAAACCACGCCTGAGATAATGACCAGTCCATAGCCCATCCTAGAAAGGGAATGCAAACTGTTCCCTTGGTTAAGGAATCGGTGTGATAATTTCTATCAGACCTGTGCCCACCTCAGTCTTTTTTTTTTTTTTTTTTTGCTTTGCCTTCTAATAATAATGAGTCAGCCTGTCTCACTGACACATCCTGGGGTGCTTTTCGGCATTGATATATCAAGAAACGTCCCAGGCTGGGTTGAGGTCCCGATTTCCTCTTTAGGGGGATTTCCTTGGACTCCATCGGGTAAAAATGCAAAAAGTGAAAGTTATGGAAAAGGAAAAGGAACCTGTTGTGAAAACATATATGTAGAAACAAGGGTATTATTTTATTGAGAAAAATGGATGTAAGTCCTTTGAACTATGTACATAAAAGAACTAAAATATAAATACCCTTTTCAGGAATAGTCTTAAAATATGTTAATGTTTTAGGAAATTAATATTACCTAAGTACATGAATAAAATGTGTTTCTGAGTCAGGAAACTCATTACTGTTAAAGTTTTGATTTTCCCTGAATTTATTTATAGAAATAAAGAATTCTTAATCAGAACTGTATCATCAATTAAAAGAAACTAATGAACCAATTCTTAAATTCGCATATAAATATAGAAAACAAAAATCTATAATAGACAAAGTAGCTTTGAAGAAGAGAAACAAAGCTGTAGGATTAACATGGCCTAAAATTAAGAACTACAACCACATCGATATGGTATTGGCACAAATGAGCAATTTTTAGTAAAATTACAAAGAATCTAGTGGAGAAAGCAATATCTTTTTGAGAAATTATGCTGGAACAGTTAGAAATTTATATGCAAACAAAAAAAAGCCCAGGCAAAAAGCATACCTAATTAACTCAAAACTATTGATACATCTGAATATAAAATTTAAGATTTAAATTCCACAATAGTTTTAAAAATGTGCATGAACTTGAATTAGGTGAAGCTCCATTAGATGTGAGCCATAAGCAAAAATCTATAAAATTCTGACTTCATTTGTGGTCTTTAAAGAGCATTGTTCAGCGAATGGTGAGAAAAACTAATGTCTGGAAGGATATGTATAATCTACATATCTGATCAAGCTTATATGAAGGTTATCTAGGGTATATAAATAACTCTCAAAATTCAGTGAAAAGAAAACAGTGAAATAGAAAAGGGGCAAAGAATTTGAACACCAGAGAAGACATATAGAAGACAAAAATACATGGATAGTTGCGCAATATTATTAATCATCAAGGAAATACAATTAAAACCATTGTGCAGTATTATTAACACATTTGTTAGAATGGTTACTACTGTTAGACTGTAAAGGGTTGGGACATACGTGAGTTGTAGAGACTAACCTCACATGTGGGGGGTCCTGAGTGGTACTATGTGGAGAAGCGAATTGTCTCACACTGTTGGTAGTGATGTAAAATAATACTGTTTCAGTGAAAAGACATGCAGACAGCTTTTTGACATAAATATTCCAATCAGGAAGGAACTTTCTATTGATGAGGCAGGCACAGACTTTGATAGTTCAGGGTCTATATTTACAGTATGCTGAGAATTAATGTTCTCCTCAATTTACACCCTAGGCACCACACTTACTTCACTCTAGTAAGGTGTACAAGGGCCGCGCCTGAATGTAAGAGGGGCTGTGAGACATGTTTCCCTCTCAGGAAGTGTTTCACGATGGAAAGGGAAGTATAATTTTAGGCAGCAGCATGCTATCTTTCCCACCTGCTTTAAAAAAATTAATATATGTGCATGATATGTAATGGTTACAGTGAGTTTAGGTATTTTGTGTGTATATACATCACATCAACAGTACAAGCATATGGTTTCTCTCATATGAGAAACCCAGAATGCAAGCATTATATAGAACTAAATGGATGTGATAGCCTGCTGTGTGTTAACCCCAACAGTCTGAGGAATCTTTGAAGTGGGCATTAGGGTTCTCTAGAGGAACGAAGTAAGTAGGAGCTCCATGCATGCTCACACACATCGCTGAATAAAAGGATTTATTATGAGTCTCCTGTGTTTACAATCTTATAAAGTGAAGAACCAGGAATGTTTAGTGGTATAATTTAATCCAAGTCTGAAGGACTAAGAACTGCAGTTGGAGCATAGGAGACGTTATTTTCTTGAGTCCCAATATCCAAGAACCAGGCCCTCTAATGGCTCAGTTAAAGAGAAGAGAGCAAATTCTGTCCATTTCTTTTATATTTGTCACTTTATTCAGCCTACTGAATTAAAAGCTAATCTCTTCCTAAAATATCCTTGTGGAAGCACTTAGAAATAATGCTTTACCCCTATCTATATATCCCCCTGCCTGATCATATTGTCAAAGAGCGTGAACCATCGCGAGGGGCTGCGTCGTATCTTCTTTCTGGGATCTAAGATGACGATTTTTAAATGAAGAAAATATTATTTCCAGGGAAAAGAGGGGGCTAGTGAGAGACAACTGGGGCAGGGGGGAATCTTTTGTTTGTTAAATAAACTGCATACGTTATCTTAAAGTTGTTGATAAAAATGAATACATTCAATGCTTAAAACAGTATTTCAAAATATTTTACTGGATTCTTACAGAACTTTCTGACAGGAGGAAAAGAAAATGTTTTATTTTAAAAATAAGAAAATTAAGACCTAGGAAGGGAAAGTCATTTTGTCAGAATCTAAGACTGTATTAACTTAAAACCTTTTGTCTGGTTTAATATCTTTCCATATAATTGTGTTTTTAAGCAACTATAGTGATTTCTTTATCTTCCACATACTATTATAGTGAAATATAGCCCAATTTTTAGATAAAGATTATCTTTTACAACTGAAAGTACATTGATTTATTAAATATTTTGACAATATCTCTTCTCAAGAAGTAAGATTTACTAGTATAAAATGTCTCAATAGTGCAGTTAGTTATTGTTGTTAGAACTTTTCCTGGTACTTTGTTGTTCCAATTCTTCACAAATACCAATTCAGTAACAGTCTAATTTTACTTTGAGTATGAAAAATGTAGGTAATTAGATATAACATTTATAGAAAAATTAAATTAGTTCTCACATTTAAATAAACAGTTTCTTTTAATGTTCAGTGTATTAAAAACTACACTAATTTGAGACATATTACAGGGATTTTGTGCAATGATCAAATCTATTCCATCTACTCTATGCTAGAGATAATTTTGAGAGTTTCATCTTGCTGTTTTTAGGACATTCTGATACCTTCTTTACTCATATCATTTTAACATAAAATATTTCATTTGTTTTATTTATGCTTGCTTTTACATGGTTTAGATGACAGGCCTATTCTCCATTATTTCCTGATAGCCATATTATCTATTGAATTTTGAAAATGTGTAATATAGTTCTTATTAGAAATGTACAGTTTACCTCACCTCTTCCAGGGGTCCATGGAGCTGCAACAGATTAAATGTTTATGTTCTTCAAATTCACATGTTGATATGTTCTCCCATGTATCGCTTTAGGAGATAGGACCTCAGGTAGCCAATTTGGTGAGTAGAGGAGTGTCCTCATGAATGGGATTAGTAGACTCTAGAGAGATTTAAGTGTCCCTTTGCTGTGTAAGGACACAGAGAAAAGTTGACCATCTATAAGCAAAATGCATGTCCTAATCAGACACTGAATCTGTTGGTACATTAATCTTGGGCTTTAAAATGTGGGAAATACAGTTCGATTGTTTATAAAGTACCCATTGTGTGGTAATGTGTTATAGCAACCCAAAGGGGCTAAAATGGGAACTTTTCATACAAAATATCTTAACAATAATTTGAAGCTATTCTTTGATTAGTCAAATTTGTACACTGTGGGGAACTATTTGTTAATGTCTTCTTTTGTAATTTATTCACCAGTGATAGACATTCACTTAGAATCTTGACTGAAAGCCTTTCTCTTTTTTTTAGCTGGAATCTAGAAACTAAAATAAGCTTGTAGAATATCTTAGGGAGTGGCATTTCAGAATAGTTGGTAAAGGAAGTGATTTCATGAACAAATAATTGTGTACTATCAGCTTTGCTATAGAAATAATTATTTCTAATTGAATTGCTGAAGTGAGGATAAGAAAATATATCAAATATATACGCTACCTTTAAAATTATTATTCAACACAACACGTCTGAAAGATGTATTTGCAGCTGCTACACATTAAAAGGGACATGTAACTCTCTGTGTGTGCACACATATTAATATGTGTTACATATACAAATGCATAATTGTGTATTAGGTTGTTCTATATATATTTATGATAAAGCACATTTGGTTAAGTAATATACAGATATAAAAAGATAAGATATAATGTCTATAAGAATTTTAACATTTAAATAACAACCAAATTGTTCTGATATGAACACACATGACACAGAAAGTAGCTTTAGGAAGGCAGAGTTCACTCTAGGATGGAAACATAGCAGGAAAGCTAATTTAAAGTTCATAGAATTTGAGTGCATGGGAAATGAGACAAAGAAAGGAAAACGTAGCAAACTCAGGATCAGCCATTGAGTAGCACCCTCAGAGACAGTCTATACCAATGTGAGCTGAAGCTACAGAACTAAGTGGACAGATGGTAGTCTGGTATGGTATAGGAGCTGGAATGTCAGAAGACTGCAACACTTCTCCCATTCACAGTTCTTTAAACACATCATCCCTGAAACATGGAAGCCAACCCTGGGGAGCAAACCCTACTTCATATTTTTCTATGCATTATTGTCACCCAGCAATTTTTGTAGCTCTTATGTCCTCCTCAGCTTTGGTCCACACCCTAGGTTTGATATCCTTCCCTGCCCCTGCCACTGCTGGAAGGTGACTGACTCCTGCTCTTACTCCTGTTTCCTTCCGGCATGGTCTAAGAGAGAAAGAAGTTTTCTGGCTCTCAGCCCACAGATTGCTCATTAACTGTGAGCAGGAGAGAATCTTTACATCAGATATGCATATAATAAAGTTATATTCCTTCTTATGAGTGTATAACTATAATCTTAATAACTAGATGAGTAAAAATTTAATACATAGATTCCTCTCATATTTTCTGCCTCTATTTACTTTTCCTCCGGCTATCTTTTGCTATTCCTCATATGTGATGACAGGACTACCAGCTTACACAGCTGTGTTCGCTACTTTCTCCTATTTCAAGCCATTTTGCAAATCATTATTTCCCTACAAATATAACTTGAGTTATCTCTTCAAATGCGTGTTACTAGCTTCTCCCAGAACCTATAGACTACTCTTCTTTCTCTCTGGCATTTTGTTGAAAGCTTTTTCAAACAGTTTGCCTAATATTCCAGCTGTCCCAATAAACACTCTTCCTGGTGTTTACCAGATACCTAGTCTGTTCCCTCCTCTGTTTGTCCTCTTCTAAAATTCAGGCATTTGTCTAGTGCTGGTCCCAGCTTCCCTATGTCCTCATGGACCTGCCCCCTGAGTCTGACGTGAGCGTTTCCTCTCTTGAACTCTTGTAAAATGTATCATCTGAATAATTCATTTGACAATGAATCATGTTCTACTTGTGGCATCTCTTTTATAATGGTCTAGATCTGTTAAGCGGGTTTTTTTTAGCTTCACGTGACTACATATTATCTTTCCTCACAGAATATCACTTCTATTTTATGTTTGCCATAGTTCCCAGCTCATAGCATTGGAATATAGACATTGGGAAAATTCTTGTTGATTTGAGTTGATTTTTATTAAAAATTTCACAGTCATTCCTATCAGTCATTCATCTAATCCTTAAATTGTCATTCATCTATCCTTATTCATCTAGTCCTCTAAACAGCTATTTTTGCTAAGATCCTTTCCATCGACAAATGTCATTATTCCAAGCAATCAAAAGAATAGGAAAGAAAAAGATGTGAGTGAACAGGGTCTCTACTTTAACAGCAGCAAAGTTTCTCTGTTTTGTTAGATTGTGAAGCAAGATAAAAAGAATTAAGATAATAGAAGGGAGGTCTCACGATTACTAATTTCAATGAAAATCCTTTTCAAAACAAATATATTCACCAGAAATTTCCAACAGAAATGAAATGCATCTATGGTTCTTAAAATTAAAATGTTTAATATCCAAAATTGCACAGTTGCTGTCACAGTGGATGGAGTTTTAGTTTCTGAAATATGGATAAAGAGCCAAACACAAATGGATTCAAATGGGCAAAAGAGAGCTGGTTACACTAATATTACAGAAATGGTGTACATCAATTCTGGCACAACTTCTGTAAGGATCCAAGTGATACAAATGTAAGTTAATGTAATGACACTTTGTTTTAGTTCCTTGTTGCTGTGTCAAAATACCTGACATCCACAGTTTAAAGGAGGAAAGATTTACTTAGCTCACAATTTCAGATCTCTCTCACACACAGTCAATTGATGGGGCAGTCAGCAACAGTGAAGGCCCATGGCAGAGACAGAGTCAGGAGAGCTGCTTACCCCGTTGCAGGCAGAAGCCTAATGAGTCCACTTCATGAATAATTAAAGCAACTATGTATATGAATATATATATGAACACGTATGCATACACAATTTCTGCACTCTGTTCCCAAATATGAGCTGCAGAAGAGAAGATAGGGTGGAGCTAAGCTACAAAATGATACAGAAAATTCAAGGTGATAGAAATTCTTTAGAAATTGGACTATTGCTCCGAAGTATAGGTGCTGCATTGAACTTTCTTGGTTTTGGTATAGTTTTTTAAAATTGAATTTATTTATGAGAACACCATTAGAATATGGAGGGGTTTAAAACTGGTCATATACAAAGGAAGAAAGAAAATAGAGTTAAGGGTTATTAATCTTTAAAAGGATCATACTTGGAAGACTTGCATGAGCTGTCTTTACCCACTTGAAAAATCACCACAAGAAGAGGGATTGCATTCCTTATGTAGAAACACTGGAGGGCAGAACAAGAGTCAATGAATAGAAGTTATGAGAAGATGGATCTTGGTTAAGTACAAGCAAGAACTCACATTTAGAGCTTGAATCAGAGGAGCAAGCTGTTATTAGTTCTCACATAAAGTGAGGAATTTCATCAAGTGAACCCATTAAAAAAAGCATTAGATGACTCGCTTGTTCCCTTCCACATTTGACGACAGTTGCAGAACAATTTGAGCTTTCAAATGCATGTCAGATGATACCAGCTCTGTTTCACGTAGTACTGTATGAAAAATCAAAAAGACATTCACATGCCAGGAAGTCTGCCCTTCCTATGTGTGGTGGAGGCTGCCTGCAGATTATGTGAGGAATGAATTTAATTTGGGATTTTTCTTTAAAACTGGGCCTACGTTTTCTGAAGTACAAATATTTATAGCATTTATCATTACCTCTGAGAAAAATAAAGATCTCTGAATCACCTTCTGGAAATTTTCTGTTAGATTTTGAAGTGCTGATCTTCTAATAGTCCAGAAACACACTCATTTTTCTGGAGTGTTTCTGAACTGTGGCCTCTTGACTGTTGTGTCCTCCTAACTACTACTGTGATAGCTCAGGGACTCATTACCTGGCTAGCCCATTGCTCATTAACTCACACCATTGTTTCTAGTAATTGCTTGACTTCAGTTTTTCGTGTACATAATATATTCTGCTAATTGTCACTTAAATATTACTCTGTCATAAATCACTCCAAATTTAATGGCTTATTTTTTTATAAATTTGCCAGTTGACCAAGCTGCTTTAGTGGTTTGGGCTGGGTTTACTTGGTCCACCGGGGATTAGTTGGGAGGCTCTGTTAATCTTGGATGTGTTAGATTATAGATAAGGTGCCTCACTTGGACAACTGTGCTGTCAGCTCTGTTCCGTCAGACCTTTCAGCCTTCAGCAGACAAACCTGAGCTTATTCACAGGGAATTGTTAAGAGTTCAATAAAAACAGTACAGCTATGCCACTTTGCTCTCGGTTTAATTTTTGCCGCCCACTATTGGTTACCTTGCACTGTATTGGCTACCTCAAGCTGGGAAAGTAGGGTCCTTCACTTGATGGGTGCAATGTCAGAGTGGCACTGTAGGGAGTGTAGTTACGGAAAAGGTATGGGTTACTTTTGCAAGTAAACCACAATATATATTGCTTGAATATATTAATAATGATTACATTCTTAAAGATTTGGCAAACCTAAACTATGCCAAAATTATCCAATCTGCCGAAAGTTCTAAACCCCTTATGCAGGTTTTTCTGACAAGTCTCAACATTGGAGGTCCTCTGTCTCTACAAATGTGGCATGATTAAATAGGGAGGGGATGGACGCGAGGAAAATTTGACTACACTCATTATATTATTGCTTACAAGATATAAATTGCACCTTAGAATCATTTCTTTTCCTTGTTTTGAATTTTAGCTGTGTTTTTGTTTACTAAGTTGAATTGTATGGTAGGAAAACTTCTGAGATAGGAAACCTGCCCCTGGTATTCAAAACTGCTAATCCTCTCCACTTAAATAGCTTGCTTCTAGGCAGTAAAAGCAGCAGCAATGGTGGCTGTCATTTCCATGATTAAGTTACAAAGTCCTGGAACTTCCGTCTTGAAGGCAGACCCTCTGAATTGCCCTTCTACCTTGAACACTTCTATACAACAAGGTGTCTTGTTGGAGAGGACCAAGTGCCATGGAGCTGCGGGCAGCTTCTAGCCAACAATCTGGAATGTGTAGAAACTCTTAATTCAACAGCCCTGTAGGAACTGAATTTTGCCAATAGCCACATAAACTTGGAAATAGATTGTTCCCCAGTTGAGCCTTAAGGTAACTTCAGCCAAGCTGATACCTTGAATGAGAAATTAAGACGCCTGAGCCATAAAAGCTGTGAAATATTAAATACATTTTTAACCTACTAAATTTCTGAGTTTATTCATCTTGAAGCAAAGATAACTAAAATAATTTTAGAGATGCTACTTTAGAATTTTCTATTTTTAAGAAGAGTAGGGAATCAGTCTTTACTTTGCTCGAATTTTAATGTTTCTAAATATGTAGCCAACATGTATAGTCGTGATGTCACTTTGTCATTGTGCGAATCATAGAGAATAGTTCCACAAATCTAGATGATGCAAGTGAATACTTGGTGTGGTTTCTTGACCCAATAAAGAGACGCAGTAAACATAAGATGTGGAAGGTTGTTGTGGGATAATACAGCTTACAGTTTTACAGTAAACTTTTATTCTATTAATAGTAACATATTCTTGAATAATGACAAAAATAATAGTATAGTAAATACTTGTTAGGTTTGGGATAAGAAGCATCATGTATTTGGGAGGTGATTATGTCATGAGAGTTAATCAAGCCAAGTGGATGAATCCTTTGATGATTTTCTGTCCTATTAGAAGATGGGGCTCGGTTAGGATGGAGTCACTGGGGAATGACCTGAAAGGGTTTAATCTTCCTCCTTGGCTCTGCTTCCTGGCTGCTGTTGGGTGAGCACCTTTCCTGCACCTAGGCCTTCTGCCAAACCCTTCCACTGTTACTCACCAAACACAAACACACTGAGAGCTCTGAACTGTGAGCTAAAAATAAGGCTTCCCTCCTGTAAGTTATAGAGGCCAAGTCTTGTGTCATAGTGGCAAGAAAGTGACTGGGATATACATAAACCAGTATCAGTCACTTACTCTCATTATCAAGCACCATGAATGAATTTTACATAATTTTATGAATCACACTTTTGTATGACTGGCAGTGCAGTAGATTTATTCACACTAATATCCACCGACATGTAATATGTTGTGCTATGACACTACAATATCTGTGATATCACTAGGTGACACAAGTTTTTCAGTTCTGTTATAATCTTATAGGAGGACTATTTTATATGCAGTCCATTACTGATCAAAACCTTCTTGTGTAGTACATGGATGTATGTCAACATCTAATAGGACTGTTGGGAAAGTTAAAATAGAATGCAAATAGTATCTTTAGTTGTGCAATGAATTTCATCTTTCTTTACAATCATTCTTTTTGCTACTTTTAATATTTTATTTTATATATTTTTAATATTTTTTGATTGACTAAAATGACTAAAGATGAAAATGCAGGTAGGAAGTTGTGAAAATGAGTGAATGGTTCTTTTTCTTGAAGTATTTTTCTGAAGGATGGTGTGTTATATTTCTTGGCCTGGAGTCATTGGGAAGTTAAAGCTCCAGTGAAGGCTTCTGGTGCTGTTACCGTCTTTAGGGTTGTGATTCGGAGAAGCAGGAGTGAGCGGCAGAGAAAACAAGTGAAAGTGAGTTGCTCGGCTTGTCTCCACAGCTTTTGAGCCCAAGCCGTTAGGGCCGGTAGGGGGGTAAACAAGAGAGAAGTGTTTACTTGTCTCTTTCTGGCATCGAATTTGTCCGTAGAGCACTAGCTCATGCACATCCATCTTACATACATGAATATGTGCATGAAGATTTCTGAGTCTAGGGATTGAAAAAGAGCCATAAGATTTGTTGCTTCTTGGCATCACGCTTGCCCATAGAGCACTAAATCTTGCACATTACACTTTGCAAAGTGTGCATACACACATGAAGATTTCATGGCCTCTGAGGCTAGAGAGACCAAAGGAACCACAAAGTGGAAGCCAGGGTGAGAGAGGCTTAGGCATGACGCTAGTCTCAGCTCGTGCCTGGAAAAAGATTGTTGGAACCAAGCGGGTGGAATAGATGGTCCTCTTAGCATCTTGGGTTGGAGCAATGGCAGGAATGCTGAAAGAACCAAGCAAATAACTATTCCCACTTACGTGAAGAGAATTAAGTTTTATTGCCAAAGAGTAGTCTCAGGTGCAAATTTCTGGGTTCTTGTATATGGCAAAGAAGTATATTCTGGTAAGGCGGCAACAGCAAAGGTATTAAAGCAAAAGCACTCTTGAAGTCAACGAGCTTTACCAGTGAAAGGAAGTGGTATGAGCACTAGGCTGTGAGGTGCAGAGATTTAAATTTTCCATTCAGTTCCTAGGGACATTCCATCATTTATTATGTTATAACTGTATGCATCAAATGTAGACTATACGTATGAACCTTAATGAGCTCCATGAAAAGGTTACTTTTGGACACAGAGAAAGGTTCTGGTTTGGAGTTTCTCCAGGTGGACTTTGTGGTTGCTGTTTTCCTGTCTTGGCCACCACTTGCTGGTCTCGTGGTAGGCCCTGGGTAGAGCTGGAGTTTGACCCTGAGGTGTTACCCAAGCTTGGATGAGTGGGGAAGAATGACGAATGGAGAGGACTGTTCCCGTATCGAGTGGAGGAAAGTAGTTCTATAATTCCCAGTTGTGCTATGTATATTAATATAATATATCTGAAAATTTATTAAGACAATCCAGTTGTGGGAGAGAAGAGGAAAAATTGAATTTTATAGAGCATGAAAATTAGAGAAGTTTTCTAGAGACCAGTTAAAAATTTCTTTAAAATGAGATATCAATCTCATTAATGCATTGTTGTAACAAGTACATGTATTAGAAGATGCACTAGTACTTTGCACATAGGGGAGAAAAACAGTTTGGGTGAGGAGGAAATTTTGACACAAGTACAGAAAAAATACAGAATTAAATATACGTAGCCTTCTCAGCTAAAATTAATGAGGGACATAACTGCTACTAATATCTGAAGGGTGTTAACAGGAAGAAGGAAGCATAATTACTTAGCACCATACCAGTAAACATAATTAGGAATAATGGTATGCAATTAAGAAAAGAAAAATTCAGTCACAACATCATGAAAGTTCCTCTGTGCTCCTGACATCTATTAAACTGTGTCATCCTTTTCCAGAGCAGTTGGGAGGAGTCTGCTCCCCGAAGCACACAAAATAAATGAAAGGAGGCTGCAAAAAGAGCACTTCTAGTGCCAATAAAAAAATGAAAAAGGAGCTGCAGGAGTCTGAATAGATCTGTTTCACTGATTTTGTGTTTCCTTGAACTGGAGTCTTAGAGAACAGAATCAAGTACCAGGATTTCTATTGTTAACGCATGTTGTTATTTGCTGGGCGCGACCTTACCGGTCTGCGGACTTAGAGAAAACCAAAGCATCCGTGGTTTAGCTGGTCACAACACTTCGTCCATTTAGGTCCAAGGCTTTGAGGCCTCTTCTGAACCTCGGAGGTAAAAACTGACAATGGAAATTGCACTTGCAGGGCAATTAAAGTGTTTAGTATTCTTTTCTTCCATCTGAAACATCTCAGCAAAGCCCTTTAAAAATAGGTGGGGATTAAGTAGTGATCCGTTGTTGAAGAAGAGAAGGGCAAACGCGGGTGACTGTTCTTGGCCTCGGGATTCCAAAGTGGTTATTACAGAAGTGGCAAAAGAACACAGGAGTCAAAGGCCTTATTAGAGAGACCTCAGGTTGCTAAATGGGGAGCTAATAGTAAGGTAAAAGGGTAAAGGAAATTCAATAGTAATTCTTTTTACAGTGTGCTCTTAAAAATGCCAATGCTCCAAATTCATTCTTGGTGCTTTAATAACTCTTAAGACATTTAAGCTTTTGCAGAGTGTAGGCACATTTCGGGAACAGCAGTTAGCTGCAATGTAAACATTCTTTGACTGATTAGTATGAAAATGGCCTTCCCTCCCTGCTTCCCTTTGAGATGCTGACAAGAAAGTGACCTGATAGCTGCATGAATTATGTATTTTCAGGAGACAGAGCTAAGATTGAAGAAGAAAATACTTACTTTATATTGTTCTGTGCTTTCCCCTACCATGGGCATCTGCTTAAATCAGTTGTGGTTAATTTATGAGGGACTGTTGTCTTTCATTTAATCTTCAGAGAACAGAATTCTGTTCTTCACACCTTTATTTCCAGATATTTCCAGATATTTCTTAAAAGCTGGCTGATCTGTGTCTCTTCATAGGAGTAAAAAGCAATTAGAATTGCTTTGATTTGGGTTTAATAAAAAGGAAAATATTCTACTCAAGTGCCTTTTTTATAATCCAGAATGCCAAAATCTTCAGATTTCCTCTCTTACATCCAGTTTTTTTTTTGCTAAGACAATTTACTGATGCAGCTTTTAATATTCAGAAATTTGTGCAATGATAGTATTTATTTTCGTGGATTCTTATATAGGAATTAAGTCAAATGTGTTAGTGTTTATAAGTGTTTAGCATAGGGCTTAGCAACACAGTAAGGATAAAATGTACACTAGTTATTCTTTTTTATTCTCCATTCTTATTATGAGGGTTATGGTTATGAGTATGGTTATATTACCCCAGTAATGCAGCAGCCTAATATCTGCTGCATAAATCATAAGTCAATGATTGCTAGTGTATTAGCAGATATTAGGACTCTCAGTAAACGAGGAAAAAGTGGGCCGTTTTCCCAAGAATGTAAGAAAACTTATCGGTGTGGCTCTGGTTGGGATTTCTTCTCCTTTGCTAAGTTGGCCAAGCACTGACTCAGCAGAATAAGTTAGCTCAGCAAGACTTAGACTGCTTCCTCTATTGGCTTCCTGAGCTGGCTCCTCCTTACCTACAAAACTACTTCCTACTGCACTTTGTGACATCAGTGCTTCACCACCCCATAACCCACCATAACTCAGGAAATATAAATTAACAGAACACAAAACTCAGTTTTACCTGGCCTTTATGACAAGTAACATTCATGCCATTTATAATGGCATTTTTCAAGGCAAATTCATACACAGAAACTTACTTCTGTTTCATTTCCCTTCCATCTTTGTGTCATGGTGAAGGCTGCTAATTTCTATTCCCTTTAATTCTGTTGCTTTTTAAAGACAGCATTAAGAAATTTTAGTAATGAGTTCTGATCAAAATATTTCTGTGGTCATTTAAAATACTACACACACAGGCACATATTACTGTTATCTATTTCTAATTAGACACATCTACCACTAATTAGAAATGAATGACACATTGTTAAATGAGAATTTAAATATAATGAGTTCAAACTACATAACTGAAAAATACTCAAAAATTCCCTTACAAAGA
Organism: Ctenodactylus gundi; assembly: GCA_004027205.1. Taxonomy (NCBI): domain Eukaryota; kingdom Metazoa; phylum Chordata; class Mammalia; order Rodentia; family Ctenodactylidae; genus Ctenodactylus; species Ctenodactylus gundi. The sequence continues at coordinate 260,327 of PVKB01001384.1, read as the reverse complement.
AAGGTTTAAATAAAAGAAAATAACATCAATAAAATACCATGATGATCTAAGATGTGGTAGAAAAAAGTATATTTGAGAGAAGGAAGAAGTGATTATTTTTAAAAAATCACCAAAATAGAAAATATAGAAAGAAATAATATCCCTCCTATCTGACAGTGAAGAATGCCCATCTTTTAACAGCTAGTATTAAAAATAAGTAGGTCATAAAGATGAGAGTGTAAAATGCTATATTGGCTCCTTATCTTTAAATGAAATTCTAATTTGACTCTAGCGCGAAGAAAAGGAAAGAATACGGTATGTTTTCCCGCGTGAGCTGTCAAAATGATAAAACTGAATACGCTGTAAATCAGCTTTCCCGTGGACAGCTGGTTCATCATCATTAGTATGTATATCCTTATTAATATCTAGGCCACTCAACTCGATAGGAACTAGACTGCTATTCTTTGAAATTTAGTGCCATCCTTATCAATTGCAAAGACATGTACATAAATATCAGGATATAATGAACACAGACAACTATTTGCTTTTATGCTTTAAGAAGCATTTTCAACATTTTTAATAATAGAGCCTATGCCTTTCTGTTTAGCTATCTATGTGGCTGTATGTTTATTTCCTGAGCTTCCTGAGAGTTCATCAGAATTTGAGAGGAGGGCTACTTTCATTTTCAAATCAACTGGATTAAAATAATTCAATATAGATGACAAGTCCAGCGTTCTATTTCTTAGGGTTATTACCAGTGTATATCTGGGACACAAAATCACTTTAAAGAAGTGCTCAATTCTAGTCTAAATTATCGATCTTCAAATTGAGACAAAGAAGGGATTTACGAAGGATACAAGAACTAGATCCAAAGCCCAGGTCTTTACTCTAGTAAAGCTGCCTTCCTGAACATGAGACATTTCTTATGGCTCTGTCAGCATGCAAACATGATTTGCCTGCTGCTCTGGTTTGGATGTAGAGCGTCCCTCAAAAGCCTCATGTATTTAGGTGTGGTGGGGTAACTAGAATTGTGCGCTGTTGGGAGGTGGGCTCTGGCTGGAAGTGGAGGAATTTGTTAACTTGTTGAGATGGGCGTTTGGCCGGGGCAGAGCTCTCAGATATTTGTTACTAATTTGTGTGCCAGGAAGTGAGAAAGAGGTACCTGGGCAGGGGCTCAGCTAGCAGTTTAAACTGAGTAAAGAAAAAAAAAGAAACGTTGGTGCTGCTTCTTCCTGGCCCTGTCTGAGACTATAGTCTTTGCTCCTGCTTCACCTGGCTTCTGTCTGCGAGGCTGTGGGCCGCTCTCCAGCCGCTGCCACCATTATGTAAAACCTTCTGGAAGTATGAGCTAAATAAACCCTTTCTCCCTTACCTTGTGGATGTCGAGGCCCCAGGAATGAATAAGTAACTAAGACACCAAATTTTGATATTGATATATTTCTAGTAATGAGATTTCAACAATAAGCAGTGTGTTAAAAACAGTGGAAGCCCCATCTTGAACTTTCTTCTTTAATCCTTTATTCTTCATATTCAAATGCTCACTTGTGGCAGCTAGGCTGTATCTAAGGGTGAATGCTGAGATGAGGTATTTGTTTCTTTGTGAATTCAGATTTTTTTATTTAGATAATTTTTTCATCCTTATATCAGTCTTGGATTTGCTGTTCAAATATTAAAATCTTCAAATTCTGGATTCTATTCATTTATATCTCTGATACCATGGCAGAAATTCTTTTTTGAACTCATTCTTTTTCTATAATATCTAGACAAGGAAACAAAACAGCTGGCATTCTTACTCTTTCTAATTGATCAAATTTAAGTAACCGGTCTACATTCAGTGTGAATGGAGTTTTATCCAATGCATTGTCATATCACCTAAGTGTCTTCCCATGGTCTTGCTACTGAACCTATTTTCTTGCGGACCTCCATTTGACTTCTCGCAACCGTCTCAACAGTTCTGCCTGTGAATCTCAGGTTTTGTAATTGCAGCCCCCCAACTCAAGGTTCTAACTCCTGTACTGTATGTAGGTTCCCAATATTTGTATCACATGTGTTTCCTAAGATTTAGAACTGGTTGATTGGGAATGTTACTGTAAATATTGTGTAAGGTGAGAAAGACTGATCAAAGCTTGCAATATGTCCATGGGAGAGGAGAGGAGAAGGAGAACAGACAAAAAGAAAGAAAAAGAGAGAAAAGTGAAAAAAAGAGTTTGAACTCAAGTTCTTTGAAACAAGTGGTGAGAGGATTGTTAAGTACAGGTGTAGACTGTGTAAAAGTATTGAAGGTTGTTGGGAAAGGTAGGTTAATGGAATGTGTTGAGTATATTGAGTAATTTCTGAGTTTGCATTATATTCTTTGATTAGAAATTTGTGTTTGTTAATTGGCTACCAATTTGAGTTGGGCTTCTGCCTTCTCAGATAGATTAGGAGATGAGAATGCTATATTTTTTCATTCCTATATTTCAGAGATATGGTTCATAGATCCTTTGAAAAGACATGTTTCTAGGACATGAAATCGTAACTAGCTAGAAAGGCATTTATATATGTGTAAAAGAGGCAGAGCAAATAAACTGAATGTTTCCTAAAGCAAATGCTCTAATGTGGAGAAGATTGGGGACTAGAGTTGGCAGAGGAAAGTTTAAAGTTTAGTATGGGTGAAGGCAAGATTTAGATATTCTTGGACGGAGTATAAGAGAACCATCCATTCGATATGGTCATTCAGGATCCAAGTGGATAGAATCTAGGCTATATTTGACATGAATTTGTCGGGCCAAAGTTCATCACCATGTGAAGGGCAAAGAGATGAAAAGATAGGTGCAGATATTTATTGTCCAGGAGCAGCAGCGGTGCACATCGATTTCTCTGATAATCCTTCCAGGAAAGTGTGGGAGATGTTTCTTTGTCTTCAATGGAAGCTAGTTATTATGGCTTTGTTCTGCAGTTTCTGCCACAACTGAACATTTTTCAGGTTGTGTAGTAGCAATCACTAAGTGTATATTATTTAAATACTATGCTAACAGCCTCAAAGGAAACATCAGTGTCCTCATTGTATGAAGGAGTGCTAAGGAATAATTAGTAACTTGTTCAGGGGTCACTTGGGCAAAATCTTTTGACTGAATAGTTCAGGCTTTTAGAGAGCCCCCCACACACATCGACACACACACTTAGAGACAGAAAGAGAGACACATAGCATGTAACAGAATGTGTATATGGGATGTGTGGACCACAGGAAACACAGTTTTGCCTTTAAATTTTGTCCCTCATCATAGAAGACCGTATAGTGTACCATAAATAGCATGTAGATTAATCCCGTATTCTACTCCAGTTTCTTCAGTCCTTCTTCAACATAATTCTATCTTTATAATGCTTCTCTCCTTTATCTTTCCCTCCCTGTCTCACTTCTCACATCATTATCTCCAGATGTTTAGTGTCAAATAATTCTAATTCATTTAGATAGTGTTATGTTTAAACCTAGAGAAATAAAACTTCGGCAAAGTGAATCTAGTAGACAGAAGACAAAAAGGACATAATTTTTGGAGCCTGAATATCTCACACTTGTCTACTGATCCGTTTCTTAAAATACTTTCATCACTGACAAATATGAAAGGAGATGGTGAGACAACAGAAAGAAATGATTGAGTATAGATAAAAACCCAAGATGGTAGAAAATAAGGAAGAAAAAATATAGTGAAAGAAAAAATATTATAAATTGAAATGATTACCAAAGTGGAATAATCAATCTTCACTTTAAGCTCTCTTATATATCTTTAGTAAATTAAAAAATATGTTAGGGAACCCTTTGGTTTGAGGATTTTTAATCTTTTTTAAGAAATATAAAAATGTGAAGTAACTTGAGAAAAATACATTCTTGCTGTATTTTCGTTTTAATCTTCACACAGCACATGTCTTACATAGTAGGGGGAAGCCATGCAGACAAGGCATGTGAGGGTCCTTTACAATGGCACGTGACAATTATCTGCCACAGAGAGGTTGTATGATCCTACTCAAGACCATTCTGTTTCTCATGTTAAAGCACAAATATTGCTCAAATCTTCCAATTCTAATACTAATTTTATGTATCTTCAGAGATAATTGATTTAATTGCAAAGAAAAAGACAAAACAGGTTTCACTTAAGTCATAGGCTACAGTAATGAATATTCACATACACACATATTGACACACTTTCCCATTTATTTCTAAATCCTTCGAAATGTAGATTTACTTCTAGCAATAATATGGATTGTATTTTATAGAATTCCCATGCCACTGAATACTGTGTAGTTATGTTTCAATGAGAGTTTTAAAAAAAACATTAAATAAAAAGAACATGGTATAGAACTATAGTATGAAAATACTTCACAGGGAAATTATGACTGAATTAGTAAATATGTGTGCATATCCATGCAAAAGGAATTATTGATCAAATTCTGCTTTAAATGATGAAACAGTGGAGTAGAAAAGAAAATTTTCATGAAACTTTTATTCTACCTCACATAATCATAGCCTGTAGCTTAAAAATGACAATTTATCATATGTAAAAATAAAAATTTAAGAATGATGTTAACATACAAGCATAAACATAATATACAAGACAGCAAATGTGTTGTTATGCTCTGGATTAGGCCTTAAATTATGGAAAGTAGTATTTAATGAAGTAAAAGTCCATGTGCTTTCAGAGCTTTCGTTATGGGATTTTGGGACACACGATCATGGGCTTACACACAGCAGGTACTGCAAAGAGCATGGGGTGGGATGGGAGACAGATAGACAGTGGAAATGGCACTGCTGCACAATCTTGCAACAGAATACCCGAGTCAGGCAGCCGCCCTGCCTTGTGCAATCACGTGACTACCCACCCCACCCCAACCTTCCTTACAGATAAGAGGAGCTTTATTCTTTGAAGAAATTGTGGAAAAGAAGTTCTCAACCCTGACACAGATCAAAGGCAGGAATGAAGCAGGCAGTGAAAAATAGTAAGACAAAGTAAAAGTTTTGAGGCTGGACTGTGAGATCCAGTCTTGTTTCTCAGAGGAGGGCCTTCTATGTTCCCTGGTTTCTCTAGAAGATTAAACCATTTCCTCTCGTGAATCTTAAGTGCCCAGAGATAAGATTTGTGTGTGGGTGTCTCATTTTTTCAGTGCTATATACGTGTCTGGTAATCGAGGCAGCAGTTAGAGTTGCTGTGAGCCTGTTTTCCTGAGCATTGGTATATTTAATCTCCATGGCGAAGCCTTTAGGCTGGGTATTCTCTGAGATCCTCCCAAATCTGACATTTATTATTCTAAATTCTTTTTAAAAAGAGTGAACTCACGAAGATGCTTTGCATAAAATGTCAATTCAATTTCAGCATAAAGGAAATGTGGTATTCTTCCTTAGCTGGCATTAAAGAAACAGCTCTTAGGCAGACATGTACCTTTAGAATTGGAATAAACACTTCCAAAGAAACAATTTTGAAGTTCAGGGTGCTTTGCCTCTTAATGGAACTCCCCATTTCATTCTTTAGAAATTTATTTGACTTCTATAAGTAAAGCAAAACTCAACAAATAAACACTCCTGATCTCAATAAGATTGAAAATAGAACATAAGTTTGAATAATATTTTGGTTATTCGATCAAATGCACTAATATGTCTGTAAAGAATTTTTGTGTAAATCTAAATGTTTCTCTAAACGGTCTATTAATAAGTGGAAAATATGGATTTTCCTATCAGTTTCTGCTTTCTTCTATCTCCTGAAGCATATAGTATTAGTTGAAATATTTTAAAGTAAGAAGTAATTTTTACAGAAAATTCTGTAAAGATTGTCTCCATACAAAATAACTTGCATTCTACAAATATATAAACATCTTCTCATAGTGACTACTGCGTTTCCCAATTATGACAGAATAAGCTTAGCTTTAAAGCTCAAATTCTTAAGCTTTATTTTTTGTCAATTTTCTTGAAAGTGAAGGAATGAGAAAGCCTTTTATAGTGTACTGCAATGAAAACAAATAACTATAGCTTTTTGAAAAGTTTAATTGGCATTCATTTTTTTCACAACTGTTATAACCTTACAACTCTCACAACTTTATCAAATGAGAGATCTTCTTTCTGACCCATCACCTTATCTGACATATAACGGAATTTATCAGCTCATTGGAAAACTCCTTGAGTAAAACTCTGGCAAAACCCCTACCATCCTTATGTAAACAAACTCTCTTGCATATGATGACTCAAATATGTCCTGTTTAGTTTCAGTTAACAAAAGCCACAACCTAGCAGATGGCTAATAACAGAATCCTTAATTGTTCTACAGAGGCACATAAAATAGATGTTACGCTGATCTATCAAACCTCCTGCTCCTGATTACAGTTTTAAATATAACCTTAGGCTCTTTTTCAAATAATGACGAGGATTTTCTCTTTGTAAGACTTTCATTTAGCACTTGGAAAGTTTTTATTCCTTTCAGACCTTAAGAGGTAATTTTGAATAAGCAAATATCCAGTTGTATTCTTTGATATTTTTTTTAATTTTTTTCCTTCTAGAAACTCATTTTTCACATAATACATATTTTTTCATGTAATGTATTTTAAGGGCTAATTTCTTTGCATATGTATGAGTACATTATTCTCCAAAGATTTTTTTCTTATAACTTACTTCTCCCTTAGGCTTTGTATACATGATTAAAACTGAAATATGCTGTTCTTGACCTACTTTAAAAATTTCTGAAGAATCCTGTCAAATAATTTATCCTCCACCTAATCTCAGTCTATAGGAATTCATAGGTTTAACAAAATTTAAGTAGATTTTTAAATTATGGTCTCAGAGAGTTACCTGCGGCATGTTTGACCCTTGGGTCTATCAGTAGGGTGATGGTTAACTTGGAAACTAATTTGCACTTGTCAAGTAGCATGCAATGTCCTAAGTTGGTCATTGGGGCTTTTGTGCATGTGCGTGTGTGAGACAGAGATGGAGAGGATGAGTTATGAATGAAGCCCAGTTTCAAGGGTATGCAAAAGAAACAAGGGGGCAAACCTTGTGAGAGGCAGGTACGTGTGTACGGTGGGGGAGAAGCTTATCACTGATCTTGAACTTTTCATCCTAACTAGAAGTGTCACAACATGGTCACAGGGCATACAGAACCCATGCATTTTAGATTTATACGTGCACTTCAACAACTTCAATATTCCCATATATATTATGAGTAAAATAGAAATCTCTGGGAATGCATAGACATAATTTGGTAATAAAGATAGAGGGGAGGAAGAAATTTACCTCTTACATTTAGTTCCCTGCCCCCCATTTTATTGATATGTATAAGTGCAAAATTTAATGAAATTGAGCATTTTGTGCACCTATGTATCTTGTCAAGGTGACAAGGACTTCCCTGCTCTACCCCTACCCACCCTTCCCGCCTTCCCCGCCCTACCCCCCTGGTTCACTTTGTTTTTCGTTTTAAGTTCCGTAAGAATTGTGATCTGGGTCTCTCATATCAGAGAGACCATTCGATGTTTCACCTTCTGCTTCTGACTCACTTCACTAAGCATGATGTTCTCAAGTTCTTCCATTTGCCTGCAAAAGCCTCCACACTGTTGGACATTATAGATGCATAATATTCCATTGTGTATAAATACCACAGTTTGTGTATCCATTGGTCTTTCAATGGGTATTTTGGTGACTTCCATAGTTTAGCTGTTGTTAGTTGTGCTGCTATGAACATGGGTATACATATATCTCTGTTATGTGTTGTTTTGACCTCTTTTGGAAATATTCCCAGGAGAAGTGTCACTGGATCGAAGGGGATATTTATTTCAGTCTTTTGAGAGATTTCCGTACTGCTTTCCAAGTGTTTAAGAATATTTCATCTATGTATTTTCACATGCTTAGGTGAGATACTTGTACTCCTTTCTCTTTATTTTCTTATACATTTCTCAGCTATCAATTTTCAGGTATTTAGATATATGATATTGAATTTAGCAAACCACTCTTCATTCATGGTAGTAAAATGAAATTCATAAATTTTAGAATTGATCTAAGAGAGTCAAAACAAGCAAGGATCCCTTTATTTTAGAAAAGCATAATAAATTAATATATTTCTGTGTTTTTGAATAGCCTGAAATAGTTTTTATCAACCTTTACCTAGGGTTTCAGAATTAGAGTAGATTAGTGACATATTCTAAATATGAGTCACTGTTTTATTCCCTTCCTCTTCTTCTTATCCATTCTTTCTTCTGTAAGTAACCATATTTTGCTCAATAGGAAAATCAGAGAGAACTAATACAGTATACCACAGAGGTCAAAGGTAGATACAAAATGTTAAGATATAATATGGGAATGTGTTTACTCAAAAATAATTTGTCATAATATTTCAAATAAAATTGTATTTTAATTGAGAAATTACTTAGGCACTAAATTCAACATACTGGGTGTCCCAAAAATCATTATAGATAAGAAAAATTGACAAACTTTTTGCACATCTTACACAGGTAATTGCAGTGCTTCATGACGTGAATTTATTTTCTGAAAAATAAGTGGTACATAAATGATTGAGAGTTTGGTTGCTAAAAGGAGGATAAAAAACTAACTTGGGAATAAATACCCTTTTTATGTTCCAGTGATGAATCAGGGGACATCTGGTGTCACCTGAAGTCCAAACAGCTAAACTAGGTTAGGGAGTTGAACTTAGTGGACTATTTAGTGTTTTGACTCTTTGACAGCAAGGACAAATCCATTTTGAGGTGAGAAAGTGAGTTAAAGTGAAATTAACCATTTGTCCTACTTGTTAATAATTTATTGTATGATTATAAAAACACTTTTTTCATTTACTAGTCAAGACCAGTGTTTCCTCAATAAGGGGTACTTTGACTATCAGTATTTCATTACTTTTATAGTAATTTTAATTTTTTAAAAAATTCTGATTTCATATTTTATTGAATGAATTTAGCTAATATTGACGAGGAATATATTAACAAGACATATTTTTATATTAAAAGATTGAGAACTGATATTATTACATAGCAAATGTACCAAAGTTATGTGTGCTAGTTTAAAATCTAAATTGACCATTTACTACATTTATAACCAGCCCTGATGTGATTGCAAGGATTCATGTACAAGTATCTTTAACTTTTAGACACATTGAGAATGCAGTCAAAATGTAGTAATGTATTATAAATCTGGGAATTTTTCTCTTCTTTTCTGATTCTGAGAAAGAAGGTTCAAAATTCTCCACATTATTTGAACATCCCAAGGTCCTATCATTTGTATTTAGTCCAATATTTTTCTTCTTCGTTAGCTCCAGCTCAGGTCTTCTTTGGAGTTACCAGGCAGTGAAGATAAATTATTGGAGCACTCCTGGAGACATCTCTAATTTGTTAGCATTAGCCTTTTAACTGTATCCAACACCTTCCAAAACCACGATTCGTTATTAGCTTAGACTTCTCGATTTATGATGATTATTACCACTTCCCACTCCTTATTACTCATTTGCAAATATCCTTAAATGTCTTTTTTTTAAATCAACGTGTCTAGATGACCCAACCTTCCACCTGCTGTATGCTTTCATTAATAAAGCTGTATTTTTAGAGAGAGAGAGAGAGAGAGAGAGAGAGAGAGAGAGAGAGAAAGAGAGAAGAACAAAAGCCCAGCCATTGTGATGTTGTTATATGTGCATTCTCATCAACTTTGTAACAGGACTAAACTTCTCTATTTATGTAACTTCAGCTTATCCCCTTAAATCTTACTTTTCTTTAACTTCCTCTTCAAACTCTTCCCTGTATTGGTCCTGTTAACAAGCACCCTGTACCAGAGTCAACCAATTACCAGAAACTTAGTAACTGAAATGACAAAACCTCATCCTCTCATATTTCTAGAGGTCGCATGTCCAAAATGAGTCTGAGAACAAGTCCAATGTTCGTTCATGCTGGAGGCTCTAGAGTAGAATCTCTTTCTTGTCTTTCTCATCTTCTTGGCTGTCCTCATCTTTGCTCAGGGTTTCACACCACAATATCTTTCCTTCCTCTGTTCCCCTCATCACATACCTTCTCCTTTCTGACACTGTTTACTCTAGTACCTGTCTTGTGGGGACAATTGTGGTTATCTTGTCCTTCCCATGCCCCTTTCCAAAATTCAGGTTAATCTCCTCATGCCAAAATTCTTAGCTTGAATCATACCTTCAATTTATTTTTTCTATGATCGTAGAAATTATAGGTTGGTGAGATGAGTACATTTATGGTGTCTTCCTTGTTGAACCTGTTCACAGCATTCTTGTAAGAGAGTGGCTTTCCCTGAAAGAATCTTGGGAAGCTCAGCTTTCCCCCCACTACTGTCTCATTAGTTCTGCAAGCCAAGTTTGCCATCCTTTCTTACATCAGACAGAAAGGGGAAAGGAGCATAGCAGATCACATATGACATGTGATTAAAGGTTAGCCTAGAAAAGACATAGTCTCCTCACTAGTATTTTATATATTCACATTTAACTGCAAAGACAAACGGGAATTACAGTCGAGTTATGTGTCTGAAATAAGTAGGTCTTAAGTTATTCTTGGAGTCTTTGATATGTTATTTCAAACGTTATATTTTGGTGCTCTGGGATGAATTTTGAATTTGTACCTCCATTATTCCCTCCCAGTACACATTTGTGGACTGAAATCTGTGTGTTTAGTGTTTCAGCTATTTATTAATATTTTATTAGTGCCATCATTTATTCACTCAAATACTTGCAGAGTACTTACTAGATTTCAGGGACTATGCTAAAGACAACTATTATTTTGATGCTTATGTCTAAAGGGTCATGTTGATTTGTTGTAAAGATTAGTTTGAAAAGGTGACACTTTGTAGATGTATTAGTTAAAATATATTTAGTAATCTAGAGAAAGGTGATGGTATTCTGGGCTAAGAATAGATTGATACATGAAAACAATTTAGTAGAGTTTGAGAAAATACGGGTAGCATATGGAGGTGAGTGAAATGCTGGGCTTAGGGAGAAAAGATTCAGTCCATACAGTGTCCCCCATTACTTATTTTTAAAACCATGTAGATGGTAGTTACAATTGCAAGAATATCAGGATTTGATGGAAAGAATAATGAATCCACTTTTGGATTATGGAGTATAAGGAAACTAAAACAGGCAAGGGATGGTGACCAGACTCTGGACATGGGTATGAAGAGTAGAGAGTTCTGACCTACAACTGTTTTGCCTAAGAGTTGGGAATACAGATGTTTAGTGGTAATTTGTGGAGCGAGAAGACATAGCTTCTTACAAACATTAAAGAATAGCAGAGCCAAGTATGGGGCCACTGAAGTTTTCCAGATAGTACATGGTCTCTGTTGCAACTACTCTACTATTCTGTTCTGGTGTGAAAGCTGCCATAGATTACATGTTAAGTTGTGTTTACAAACATTCTTCTAGCTTGGCTCGGTGGGTTTGTGGGTCTCTCTTCAAATGATGAAAAGGAAACATTAAAGCCAGTAAAGAACAAGAAAGGGAATCTGAGGGAGTGTAGTTTTGGAGTCCACAGTGAAAGGGGTGCTTTTAGGAGAGGCGTTTAGAATTTTAAATATAGTAACAGAAGGTATATAGACTCGGAGATCAATGTATGATTTATTGCCTTACCTGAACTTCAAACTAGTAATGTAATAGTCAAAAGAAAGTCTTGGTCAGTCTTATTAAAAGCTAGAAACTTAATTTTCTCTAACATACCATTACCTCATCTTGCTAATATGTGCATTGTTTATTAGATACCACTTAAATATTTTTCCTCTTTTAGTGATTCTTTTTAAACATTGATAATTATCTCTTTAGGAAAAATTAAGAGTTAAATGGATTATCTTCTTTAACTTGTTGGTAGCTTTGTTAATTCTTGAAATAATATACAAAATAAGATATTTTGCAAAAATTTAGACTATTGATCATTCGGGTGTGTAAAGTTACATGGGCTTACCCAAGTGCTCAGAGTTGGCCTGGGTCTCAGTGCTTTCCACCTGCTCCCAGGTGCCTTCTGTATAATATTTCTAATGCTATAAATGTTTACATATGGTATGTTGTGTGCATTGCTGAGCAATTACCACTGGTTGCTTCTGTGAGGAACCACTCTGGACACCCACTTGTCTTTGGCCATTTCTACATTTGTTTGAGCTTGATGTCTTTAGGCTTTCTGAGGTCAGGTATTTTCTCAAGTTACCTCTGGGTCCCCTACTCTTCCAGATGCTGCTGTTCTTTTGTTCTCTAAGTTCATATCCTCTTGTTACTTTTTTATTATTAATCTTTGCCTAACTAAAGAATATTAAAAGGTAATTGAAACTTATTTGCTGCTTTTATAATTTACCATTTTATTCACTTTCAGATGGACAGACTTGCATCTTTAAGTAATTTTCATAGGATCCATTCAGCTCAAAGTTTTGAACCTTTGCATAACAATTAATATAATTCCAGTCTGTATAACAAATGTTATCATTAAGTAGGTAGGTGTGTAGGTGTATTTCTCATGTTTTATTTGCTATAATATGTTATGTTTAATGCTACATGAACCCAGAGCTTTCGTTCCTTTATAAATAGCACGATTATTTGCCTCACCCTCGACATTTGTAGAAACTTTCCGGTAAGCACATAACTCACCACAGTATATTCATCATTATGTTTTTCTTTTTGCTCTTTAAGATTTCTATGTTCAATTTTATGATATTTTTCTCTTACGAAATCAATATTTTGTTGCATTTTTTATTTCATTCACATTAATCTGCATAAGTGATTGTGTTTAATTTGGTGAGATCTTAGTTCTTTAAAACTTTCCATAAGCAAATTAAATTCTGACTTAATATTATAGATTTTCTAAGATTGTCATCTTCCTTTATCACTCAGTTTATATGCCAGTTTATTATTTTCCACTTTATATTGTATTTTTTCTCCTATTTTAAACTTTATATTTTTCTGATAGTATACGTAAATGATTTACAGATTTCCCTTTGGTTTTATATTAAACCTTTTATAATGATTTCTCTCACGTGTAAAGTTGTAAAGTGTTCACATATGTTCCCTTTGTCTTCCTGTTACGTCCCCTTTGCATGGACAGACCACAGCCCCTCCGTATGGATGCCATCATACTACTCCTGGATATCATGTCCATTTGACTCTTTCGAATTTTAAAGTAGATGCTAGGCTTCTTTGTGAAGTATTTATTCATTTAGTGTTAATGACACGTTGCTAAAATAGAGATCCGAAATTGTGGTTGTTTAATTTAGAAATGTAGGTCTCACATTATAGCCTGCAGGGTACATTTCAGGCTATTGGGAGTCATTCAGGAGCCCAGTTTTCAGCCATCTTTTTTTTTTTTTTTAATCTCGAAGGATATTTTCTTCATCTCCTAGTCAAAACTTAGCAACTACCTCAACTTGATCCGGTGTGAGAGAAAGGGCAACAAAGGAAGTGGAGGCCAGATAAATTTCACTCAGGGTTGTTACTGGCAAGATCCAAGCATCATTTCTTTTCAGAGGTTATTTTTAAGATCTTCATTGCAACACCACCGTTAGCCGACAGAAAAGCTGGGTAATTTCACATGTAGTTACACAGTTATATGTGCAAGTAAGCCTTTGTTCCTGTCTCCAACCTCTACAAAGGTTCTTCTCATTGTTCTTTTACTGGATTGTTCCTTAAGGAAAATTTCCTGGATAGTATATATCAACAATGATTCTCTTTTACTTATAAATATTTCCTTAATTTTTACATATTCCTTTGTCAACTTACTGTAGGCTTCACATTTAGATTCTGATCCCTTACTTTCTCCTTAGATTGCGCCTTGTCTTACTGTAGTCCCTGAATGTGCATAACTTGAAAAGGCTGACAGAATGAAATGGCCTTGGGTCCATTTTAAAGAATCTCTGAACAATTTGTAGTAGAAATAGGGAAAGGTAGGAAATGAGTTCCAGGGTACATTTGCTTCTGTATTTGGAGGACAATAAAAATGATGCATAATGTTGTTCAGAGATATTGCTGGCTGTATGGAAGAAAAAGCCTCCTGTCTACCAGAGATGAAAACAAATCTTGGAAACAGAGAAAACTATAGTTGAGACTTTATGAAAAAGTCCAGACCTTGAAATTCTTTCTTCACACTAATTCTACAGGTAGGGGAAAGTTACCTATCATTTACTCAGTGACTGTTTTTCTTAGTATCATAGTTACTTATTTGTGGCTGGTACAAAATACCTGATATCCACAACTTAAGGAAAGAAAAGTTTATTTCGGCTCACCATTTCACAGGGTTTCAGTCTATTCCTAGGTGACTGGCAGTGTTGAAAGCACATGGCAGTGGCTGGCAAGCTGCTCATGGTACGGGAGACAGAAAGCCAAGAGATGCAGGAGCCAAGCGACTAACCAGACCTAAGAGAAAGCTGCAACAATGTTTCTTCTTATTTTATGTTCCTTGGCAGCTGCCAGTTGGGCACCCCACACCCAGGATGGTTGCTTCTCCCTCACTTCCTGGCCCATAAATCCATAACACATGCCTGGAAGCTTTGCCAGGGTGTTTCCTAGATTCTGCAAATTCACGTAATCCCTGCATATTAAGCCACATGCATCAATGCCCTTCAGCCAGGCCTACCTCTCAAGAGCACAGGGTTCCATCGATAACCCATTCTATCCAAAAACCTGAGGCTTCTCTGGGACATTTCAGATCCAAATCCTAACACTAAACTTTCACAAGATATTTACCACAATACCTTTCCTAGTTACATATTTCATTTGTGTAACAGTTATAACTGTGATTGATTGCTAACTTATATTCCCAGGAGGTGATTTTCAGAGAAGAGTCCATGTTTACCTCATCATTCTACATGACACAGAGTTTAATATTCTGGAAAATAAAATAAGAAAAAGTTCTACGCATTCTGTATTTAGAGAAAGAGTCTTGAGTTTTACAATGCCCTTATCTTCCCTTGCAGGGTGGTGGGGAAATGTAACCAGTGCAACCATAAAAGGGCTAATATCGTCTCCACAGAGGTACCAGCAAATATGTGTTGAAATGAAAGAGTTTCTGTCTACAAAGCATTGGCTATAAATTTAGTACAGATAATGACAACAGTATTTTTAAAAAACAATATTTTGAAATTCCACTTTGAGGATATTTTTGTGCAGAAACCATGAAAATATTTTGTGAAAATGAGTCATCTTTATTTCACGGGGGATATGGAAATGTATTTAGATCTGGCAAATTGTCAAAAGCTATTCTTTTGAAGTTTATTAAATATTATATACTAGCATACTTACGAATACCAACTGAGTTTAAGTGTGAGGTGACAAATAAGATAGTATATTTATTTTGCTTGATTAAATGTTGAAAGGAAAACTTCAATAATAAATGTTCCAGTCTAAGAAAACACAAATATAAAATATGCTTATTTTTATTGTTAAGTTAATAAAATTCAAAGCAGTGTTGTTTTTATAAATTGAAAATTATTCAATAGAATTTATTTGATGAATGAATTGCCAAGGAATATTTTGCAAAAGGAAAATGCTTATAATCTGATTTTAATTAATATATTTTATATACATCTATTCTAGAACATTTTAATGGAGTTGGAAATTTAAACAAATTTGATTAAACAAAATAAAGACTTTGGAGATAAAGCCAAGTATGTATGAAATTATTTGACAATTAGGATTATGATAAAGAGTTTGGATTCCTATTTTATACTACATCAAATAAATTTCTATGTTTTCTACTTCTGAACTTTCAAATATTATCCAGTCATATTTTCTTTTAAAACTTCCAATGGGGTTAAGGATGTAGCTCGGTCATAGACCACTCATTTAAGGCTCTGTGCAAAGCTCTGGGTTTGGTCCCCCACACCACACACACACACACAAAAAAACTGTGTTTGTATGAAATATAAATCTTTTTTTAACCCCAAGATCATGTTATGTCATTTCATGTCCTTCTTGTACTTCCTTTTTTTTTTTTTGAGATAGTCTTTCTCTGTAGTCCAGGCTGGTCCTGAACTCACTACATAGTCTAGCTTGGCCTCGAACTCACAGTGTTCCCCTTATGTGAGTCTCCTCGATTATAGGCATGTACCGCCAAACCCTACTTAAGAGGTGCTGGAGAATAGAACTATGACTTGCGTTTGCTAGGCAGACTCTTTAATAGCTCTACTATTCCTCCAGTCTCTTGCATAGTTTTTAAATTTGTTGCCTGTTAATAGTATGATAATACTTAAATAAATCTTAAAACTAAAAGAAACTTTAATACAAAAATTAGAAGCAACATTGTGTATAGAAAATTATTAATAGTTGTGATTCTAGAAAAGGAAAACAAATTCACAGAAAGCATAAATAACTCTAGATTATAATAGTATAGCAATATGTCAATAAAACTATTTCACACTAACTCTATGTTTAAATTTTAAATTACACTTCTTTTTAACACCAACCTCGAAATTCAGATCAAGTTCTTCTTATGGTAATGGCAAATATTAATTCTATATTGATTCTGCTCCTTCCCTGAAATATACAACTGTAAATTGCACACATGTAAGTGTATATTTGATGAGGTATACAATGCTCATAAATCTGCGAAATCTTAATGACCCTTGAGGTGATGAATATTACCCTACAAAGTTTCCTTATACTGTTTTGTGATTCTGCAGTCCCACCTCACACCCTTCCCTACTCCTAGGCAACTACTCTGTGTACTTCATTCATTACGACTGGTGGATTTGGATTCTCTGGACTTGTAAATAGAGTCATATCCTGAGTATTGCTGGATATACATATGGCTTCTTACATTCATCGTATACACAATTTGTCCATGTTGTCGCATGTCTGAATGTCTCATTTCTTTTTTATTGCTAAACTATTTCATTGGACCGTTTTCCTGAAACTTGTTTGTCTATCCACTAGCTAGTAGACAATGAGTTGTCTCCAGATTGGGAATAGTAAACAAATTTTGTGACTATTTGTGTGCAATTTTTGTATGGATATGGACTTTTTATCTCTTGGGCACCTAACAGTGAGTGAAATGGCTAAATCGTACAGTAGGTGTGTAGTTTGACTTCAAGGAAACTACCAACTCTTTTCCACAGCATAGTCCCCTTTTCTTTCAGTAGTGTATGAGAGTTTCATATCTTCCCTAAACTTTTTGATACTTGGCATAGTCAACGTTTTAAGCTATAATCTATAATGTGTGGATTATGATAGATCTTTGTGTCATTGATTTGCACTTCTCCAATATCTAATGTTGTTAAGTATTCTTCTCGCATGCTTCTTTCCTTACTGTATATCATCTTGTATTAATTATCTGCTCAAGTCTTTTATCCATTTTCCCTTTGGCTTCCTATCCTTGAAAGATGTGAGTTCCTGGTAATATCTGTTACTTTATCAAACACATTAGTTGGAAACATTTTATTCCTGATTCTGCTTATATTTTCGTTTTTTGACAGTGTCCTTTGAAGAACACTCTCAATTTTGGTGAAATCAAATTAATAAATTTGTTCCTTTGATCATACTTTTGGAGTTGTATCTAAAAAATCTTGCCCGCTCTGAGAAAATGAATATGTCTTCCATGTTTTCTTCTGGAATATTAGTTTTCTATTTCCATATAAAACTCATTCTCATTTTCGGTTTTGGAGTAAAGTATACATTAAAACTTCCATTTTTCTTTTATATGAATGTCAAGTTATTTCTGTGATATTTGTTGAAAACAATGTTTTTATTCTATGCATTATTTTTTAACCTGTTAAAAATCAGTCCTTCTTGTCTAAGCTTCTTAATCTATTTGTCTGTCTGTATACAAATACAGTATTGTTTTGTTTCTAACTTAAAGTTATTTTGATTATTCTTAGCTATCATCATCTATTGTGAGTCTTTTGCACTCCTCTATGAATTCTAGAATCAGTTTGTTTATTTGCACAGAAAAAAAATCACTGCTGAATTTTGCATTAGGATTGCATTTGATCAAGGGGTCACTAAAGAAAGATTGATGTTCATATTTATTCTTCCACCTCCTGAATATAGTATATGTCATTTTATTGAGGCCTTTAATATCATGCATCAGTGTTTTTGCAGTAGTCATTATATTTGTTTCATGTATCTGTTTTTCATATTTATTTGAATTATAGTTTTGGACAGTGTGTCTTTAGCAAGTTCTTTTTATTTTATTTTTTTTTTTTGGCCAGGGTTATGATCTCATAGATACACTGGTGACTATTTCGGCATGCTACTATTATTTATTCTTTTAACAAAAGGTTGAATTAATCAATAAATATATGTAGGTCTTAAGGATTTGTTCTTTCTTTTTTCTTTCTCTATATCTGAAGCTTATGCCACTGACTAAATTTCTTTGATATGTTTAGGGATACTCATTTTATCTGTTTGTTCTAGAATTATCTTTCTCATGTTCGATTTGTTTGAATTTACCCATTTTATTTTGGTTAGATTTATAGACAATACTTATTCATAATATTTTATACAGTCCTTATAATATTTATGAAATTTCAATCTGTATTGAAATCTGGCACATCTATAAGTCCTAATATTAGTAATTTTTTCTCTTATTTCCTGATCACTCTGGTAGAGATTTATTAGTTATATTGTTTTTCTCAAGTAAGTAGCTTTTAGTTAATTTTTAAATTTTTTTATGTACTTGTTTTTTGCTCTCATTTTTTTTCTTTCTGTCAGTTTGGAAGTATTTTTTTTCTGTAATTTCTTCAGTCAAGAGTTAAGCTGTTTGATTTGAAATCTGTGTTCTTTTAAAATATAGGTATTTAACAATATAAAAATCTCCCTGTACTATTCTATGTTTTCATTTATTTGAAAATATTCACTTTGTGATTCATCAGAAAAATTTGCTTGGGATTGAAGTATTTAGTTTCAAAGTGGCTAGGGATTTTTTATATCACATTCTATTGTTATCCTATATACTTTCTAACTAAATTCCATCACGATGAGGAAACATCTTCTGTTTGACTTAAATCTGTTTAAATTTTAAGACTTGTTTTGGATTCCCAAGAAAAAAATTTTTTAAAAAGCATCATCTGGTATTTCAACCTAATGTCATGCCAGTATTGTTCAGTTGCTCTGTGAGATTATTGTCCTCTGGATCTAGTTGGCTGATAATGGGTTCAAGTCACACACATTTTTGCTCATGTTCTGTTTGTTTATTCTACTTGGTTTTGAAATTTCTTACCATAATTATTGATAAGAAATCTCATACCATAATCATTGTTGTGTCTATTACTTTTGAAATTCTATCAAATTTTAGTTTATATTGTTTCAAATCTATTATTAGTTCAAATAAAAAGATTGTAATTATATATTGACTTAGTAATTTGATCTTATAAATGTCTCTTGATTATTATTAATCTTTTACAATATATAAACCCTAATATTAATATAGCAATTCTAATTTTAGCATGGTATTTTTTATAAAATGTGTTACATTTTCATATTTATTGTGATATTCAGGAATTCAACATCTACATGAGTCTGGTAGTTTTAGTCAATCTAACAATTTCCAGTTTTTCATTGAACTGTGTACACCTTCTACACTGACTATAATTACTAACATTCAGAAACAGCTCCTGCAAGGCCTTCTCTGTTGTATAAGATGTGTTTCATCTCTCAATTACGAACAAGATGACTGGGGAAAGAAATTTCGCACATTCTTCAACACCCCTACATTCTTTGATTCTTTCCAATAGTCAAGGAAGAGTATGTAGTCAATTATACCATTTATGACAATTGTAAGTCTAAAATTCATGTTTCCTAAAAAAAACTAGACAAACGGCTCTGTATACTGCCAGGGAGTTTCAAATAACACGTTATAAATCACCAGCCAGTCCATCCCATTCTAACTTAGACAGTGGCCAGTACAAAACTTGAAAGAATTCTCAGAGATAAGCTGAAGTTCCATATATATATATATATATATATATATATATATATATATGTATGTATGTATATACGTATATATATACATATATATATGTATATATATATATAACTTCTTTCACCATAAAAGTATATTAGTTGTATGCTAGTGGGATTTTATATGTCCTTTTCTGGAGCTTTCATTTGAGCATTTAAAAATACACAGTTGCACACACATGCACACATCCATGCACACACATGTCCACATGCACGTGTATAATATGTACATATGTATACACAAAAATATGTATACATAGTATGTTTTATATTTGTTTTTATCTTATTGACCATTTAGTAGTATTACAGAAATTGTGTTAAATCATTTAAAATATTATTTTAAATGAGTTTTATGTAATATTTCCTTTTTGTTTTGACATGGTTTCCTACATCTTTAAGTTCCTGCTAGTTTCTAATTGGATAGCAAGTTTGTGACTTCTACCCAGGCAGAGGCAAGAACGTTTTTAAACATTGCCCTTTATGCTGAGCTGCAGTTAAACTACTTGTAATTCTTTTCCTGCCATTGGGTCTTGCCCCTTGGTGTGTTTTACTCAATGTTCTATGTGCTACCAGGACCCTTCGCTAGCTGTCAGTGGGAACATTTTCTTGGTCCTGTGTGAATTCTAGGGTGTGCCCACACTCTGCCTTTAGATTCCTTTCCCAGCCTTGCCTGGAATTTTCTTTCTTAGATGTGGTGCTCAGAATTTGCAGGGAGACACAAACCATATCATCAGAACCATTTCTCTATTTACCTCTTGTTTCCTCCAGAGCTCTGCACTGAAACTTCTCTTCATGACGTAGAAACACCCTGGGTTCCACATGAGTTTATCTTCTGTATGCACTAGCAAGCTTTTTTAGACATGCATTTGGGGCAAGTCTGGTTGCTTTATTTATTTCGCTTCTTTTGTGGATCATTTTGCTATGTTGTCTCCACATTGTGAAGCCTGCTTATCTGTCCATCCATCAACTTCGTTCTATTGGTTCAGACATGAAGGTAACATCTGAGCATTGACTTGTTTTGGTCAGAAGGGAAATATCCACACTCCTGTGTTCTGAGCTCATTTTTGCATCTGATCATTTGTTTATGTTGTATTTCTATATTTATATTACTGGTCACTTGTGAGCAATATAATTACATATTTTATTTATTTCGGCAGTGTTTGGATCAGAGTGTTTAAACCATTAATGATGTAATTATTTGTATAGGTTGCCAACAATAATCTCACTGTTTTCTCTATTTTTACCATTTGCTTTTATTTCTCTATGTGTCCTTCCTTTGCTTTTATTGTTTTACTACTTAGGTATTCGTAGAATTCCATTATTGTCTTTATGCTACTATATGAAAAAAATATTTGTAATAAATACTTTGTATCAATTAAATATATGTACAAATGTAATGATTTTTATTTTTCTTTGAAATACCTAAAATGCTAAACATGTCTAATTTATGGGCCTTTAGAGACACTTTAATATTTAGCTATGTCTTTAAAGCAAACAAATATAACTAAGAACATTACAAGTTAGCAATAGAAATATTTTATTAGACATTTTGTATACTGTTTTACATTTAAGTGTTTATCTTTTAACGTTGGAATGTTAGTTAAAAATCAACTAATGTCACAGTTCTATCACTTCAATTTAAGTAAACATGGGGTTAAAGACTTGGGCAGCTGTAGGCTCTAAAGCAGACCCCAGTTTTACTGGAGAACACAGGATGTAGATATTGCGTGCTTTCGGGATAATCATGATTAGTCTTTTAATTTCTTAATAACTTCTATGGAAACAGGTGATTCCTAATCCACTTCCATCAACACGGATCTCAGTGTTTTTTTTTTTTTTTGGTTGCCATGTAAAGCTAAAAGGTTTGATTAGATTTATCTCCTTATGCATTGTTGAAATTTGATAGCATTCTATTTTTGACATATTACTTTTTAATGACATTCCATTTCCATTTCACATTCCCATTCTGTATTCTCCTTAGCTTTATAACCTTCAGCGAGTTTTTAATTTTCCCCAACCTTATTTTCTTCTTATGTAAGATAAAAGTGGTAATAGAACAGGCTTAGAAGATTGCTGTGAACATAAAATGAAGCAATGTGTGCATAGTATTTAGCCCAGACATGGATAATAAGTTTTAGCTAGAATTTATGTTACAAAAGGTTACTACCAGCCTCATTGTAGAAAACGATTTTTTTTTTCCTTAGCGAGGAGGCTGTGCTTGTGACGACGTACCCACGCATTCTCAGTTGAACATTATTTTTATAGATAGTGCACTTATGTTGCTCCATCTCTGATGGAATGCCCTGTTAGGGTCTGAAAACTCTTGGTTGCATGTTTGTTCAGAACATTTCATTCTATTTTGAATTCTGCTATTGGATTTTTTGTTTACTAACAGTGTTGCCTATACACAACTAAGATTTAAATGACATAGATTGGGTTTGACTCTGAAATAATTTAACAGACATAATATAACATAATTAAAGTAGTAAAAGGATGTGATGTGCAATAGTAGTTATTTTGTCTCTCAGTAGCACTAAAAGAAACATCAAAGAGTGAGTTAGTAGGGTTTTTTGTAGTAGTTGAAATGACAAGGTGATTTATCTTACAGATTGTAGAAAATACAAAGTTACAAAGTTACTCTAAAGGCATATTTATGAGTTGATGTTTTGTATTTATAATTTTGGGTAAAAAATAGCAGACTTAAATTCAAAACAGTTGTACCTTTTTGTAGAAGTGACTTCTCATTCATTAGAAACTAATTTTCTATGGCACTGTAACATTGATTCACAGACAAATGTATGAGATGCCAAATACTTAACTCACGAAAGTGTAACTTTTGTGACTGGAGAGGACATTTGACACATTAGCTATGATCTTAAATTTTTTTCTTAAAGTTAAGGAAGATAGCCTGTCTTAAGATGGGTAATAATGAATGTACCCCATGGAACTGCATGTAATTTAAAAACTATCCTTGCGTAGGCTGAATAATTCTAGAGGCATCAACAGAGTAAGGTACCTGTAGAAGTTTTAATAGCTTTTTTATTAGCATATTTTCTTAAAATTATTTAATTAACAAACTATAGCAGTTCAGAATATCAATGGAACTTTTTATTTAAATAATTTAGTTCTTGGATTTGGGTGTGTAAGGCTCCACTGAAGCAGAACAGTGAGAGGATTCTCTGCATTTATGATGTGTGCTTTTCTGTCTTCAGTTTGAATTAGTTTTACTTTAAAATTTCACAATTTGTTTGTTGTAAGGCTATTCTTTTAATACTCATTTATCATATTGAACCTAATAATGGAGTCATGGAATCTGTACTTGCATAAAAACAATGGGATTGAGCACACAGCTGAAATTTAATTTCATTCCAGTCATTTTGCAAACAAAGCAGTAAAACTTCAAGTCATTATCAAAAGTGGCAAACATACTTACAGAAAACATGCACTTGTATCATACCAAGATATGTCGTTGTTTTTGAAATTAAAATTTTAAGTGATTGTTTATGGTTACAGAAATCAAAGATAATGATGCAGAAACTTTTTTCCAGCTCTTTGATACTGATATTTTGATACCCCAGAATCTTTTATACTTAATGTATTTACATACTTACCAACTGTCAATGCTGTTTAAACTGAAAGAATTTATAAGTTGAATTCATTTTGACTAAGTATCTGATATCTTTTCCCAGGGTATCTAATCAGTTTTCATTTTAAAAGGACATGAACATAATTCTCTAGCATATATCAGAACTGAACAGAGACTTAGGTGCTTACCAACCTATAATCATTACTCCAACAGACGAAGGCAATTTGAAATGCCAATTTTTCTAAAAATGTGATTTTTCTATCTGCTGTAAGAAATATCTTTCCACAATCTCCCAATAGAAACACCATCTTAGTAGTTTATTATGTTATTGCAGAAACAAGAAGCATTCTGACTTGTTTCTTCGAGCATGTATTACATGCAACACTGTTAAACATATTGAAAAAAGGCATGTGACTTTTCAATCAAGATCCCATGTATATTTTTTATAAAAGTCTCCATAAGTCTTTTGTTAACCTTCATTTGCTAACACATACATCCTTTCCTAGTTCGTCCTCATTTCCATGTGTATCTCATGATTTTTGAGAGCGTTTTCAGAGGTTTTAATCAGGAGAGATGAGACCAAGACCACCTTGCAATAATATAGATTTTGGTATCTTGTGGTACATAGAATATGACTTTACCCTTTAAAAATGTAGGCGTAGAACATTGGAAAGCAAGAAAAGCATACAGCTGACACAGATTTTTTTTCTGATCTTGGTTAATATTTATAGACCAGTTCTACTGTGTTCTACTGTATAAGCCACATCTGAAGATTTTATACCTTTTTGGTGAACTGTTTTACAGTATTTCCTGACTACCCTTCTTGTGAAACACTTCAAACTTATTGTGTAGGTTTTCTAGAATTGCTTTTGAAATATGTGTTTTATTCCTTTTGGTATGCTTTCAGCAGAAAATATCATTAATCAAATGAGCTTAAATAATAAAGAAATGTGTATTTCTTACCAGAAGTGGTCACAGGTTTTCTAAGTATTCCCTACCCTCATTAGCTGATTTCATCCTCAGAAAGATCTTTAAATAATACAACCCTTTCTAAGCTTCCCATGTGGACCTGGCAGCAAACTAGAAAGATGAGCCCAAGGCTGTTTCCCTCCATCTATTTCTGAAGAGCACTGGACACTTCCCTAGAAGTTTCATCTAGTGGGCTTTCATGTTTATGTCATAGTCCAATTAACAGGTAACTATAAATTAATTACTGATAAGGAAGGGGTTATTTCTGTCCTGCTTTTCTTCGTATAAATCTTTTATATAATTATATGTTTAATTGACCTTTTGTAGAGCACCATTGTGACTTATTTCTTATTTGTTACTTAAAATCATTTATTTAGTAGTTTCAGGGGATTCCAACTGACATTTTAAATTTATAGGAAATGAGTTTGAACTCATTTCCATTTCAGTTTGCTAGTGTGCATAATTTTCACCATAGTTCAGTGCCTCATTTCTCCTCATTATTATCAACAGTGACACCTTCATACATTGTGTGTACATTAACATAGATTTATGAGCAGTGTTTTTTTTATTTACCTTTTAAATAATAAAACGGGCAGTAATAACCAACAACACGGTACTGTTCTGCTTTGCTTGTTATTTATGCAATGATTTGTGTTCTTTATTGCTTTATGTGAACTGGAGTTACCTCCAGCATTGTGATTTCAGTTTGAAAGGCTCCTTTAGCATTTTTCTTAATAGAAAGAGTCTGCTGACACCTTCCTCTGCTCTGGTTTCTATCCTTATAACTCTCCTCACCTTCGTTTTTGTAAGTTAGTTACCTTTACGTATGTTCTCTCCCTGCCTTTTGATTTCCATGGTTTCTGAAGAGAACTTGGTTGTTAATCTTACCAAGAATGTTTCACACAGGCAGATCTTGTTTTCAGTTATGCTAGTTTCAAGACAGATCTGTGTTTAAATAATTTGAATTCGTTGTGTCTTGGTGTATATACTTGTGAATGTATTCAATTCTGAGCTCTCTGGGCTTCCTGAATATAGATTATATCCTCATCAATTTGAGAAGATATTATAATCTACATGATATGCTTTTCTGTCATTATTGCTTCAAATATTCATTCTCATTTAGTATGCTTCAGGGCTTTGCCAGAGATTTAAATATTTTATCCTAGCCTTCACTTCTTGCTCACACTCAACTTAAGGCTAGCCAGATATGATGGGGGACATCTTCTGTGAGGTCTTTTCTGGGGGTTCACCTAGAATATTATACAATGAGTACATTGTTTCAAAAGTCATTAGCTTTTGTCTTTTTTAGGAGGGATTGAAAAATAGATAAAATATAAAGGAAGAAAAAAGTAAAAGTTAAAAGACATTGAAAAGGAGCAATTAGCAACAAAATCTTCAGCCTTGACAATCTGAAGTATTAATGGTAACTGACTTAGAAAAAAAGAGAAAGGTAAAATAAAGGGCACAATATGAGAAGCCCGCCATTTTTGTTCTATGAAATTCACCAGCTACTCGGAAGGATTGGCAGAAGATCTCTCCAAAAATGAAAAATAGGTGTGGCGTATAGACAAGAATATTGCTTGAAGCCTTGGTTAGCCCTCCCGTAGGCACACAAATCTGTGCACACATACACACCCAAATACACTTGTGGAAGTCTTGCTGTAGACATTGATTTTAACTGACTTTGAAATGGGAAGCCAGACAGTGTACTGAGTAATAATGGACTACAAAATAAGGTCTAGATACTGCAGAATGAGTGCTTCCGCCATTGGGATTCCATAGTAACAAGGATTGTGAGGAAAATTAACAGTTTATGCTTTTCCTTGGGAAATTTAATAAGCCTTAAAGAGAAAAATCAATACATGTACTTCTATTTACTATTCTTTATCTTTGTAATGATCTAGTGATTTTAGTTATAGTAAAGTAAATACATTAATCACCTAGATTTGGGTCATGGAGTTTTTCTTCAGCTTTCCATTGCTGCTTCACATATGGAGACACATGTGCATATCCTTACATGTTTGAGGAGAGCTTTTAGCCAGAAAAGTGGAGGTTAAAACAAAAAGAAAATAATAGAAAGATATAGAGAAAAAAGGTTATTTTCTCTCTCTAGAAATTGATGTGAATTTTTAACCCTAAATGTTATCATTTCAGTGTATTACCAACCTCCTCATTTTGAATATTGGTTTCTTCTCATACAGACATTGTTAAGATAAATATAAAGTTAGGTTGTTCATTTATGCTTATAAATAATAAGCAAAATGATATAAAAGTGCCAAGGCCTATGATGAGATTTTTTTGACATGTAGACTTGGGACCAGGTATTAGCTCATTTTTTTTTAATACGGAGAAAGTAAATTATATTCCCACTGGTTTAATAAACCAGTGACTCCATAATTAGATATTTTGATGAATCGTAGTTTTGTTGCACAATGAATTATTTCTTTTTCTCCATCAAAATCCGTTCTTTTCTGCATTTTAAAGAGATTTACCCATTGTATAAGTGAAATGGAACAATCTTAATTGGACCCTTTTATATGATCTTATATGAAGACAAACAAGAGAAATGGTTTCTCAGAATTTACTTATAATAATCCTATTGTTCAGTTGGTCTCATAATTTTTCCATTCAAATTTCAAGATAAGAGTCACTCAGTGTTGGTTCCAGTTGAAAACATAGTGGCATAAGGTTCAGTGACACTAGGCAATTATTTTTTCATGATAATGACATAAGATACAGTGTATGTGAACTACTTTGCTTGTATGATAATTTTAATGATACTTGTTGCTTTGTGGTAATATGCTCATCTCTTATATTTGGCACATTTGATTCTAAGTATATATACATGTGTATTGTAATTTTGTTATATGAGAAATTTTAAATCCTATCTGTATACTTGACATAGTATAGTGTATACATACTCCTTGAAATAAAAAAGTATTGAAAGTTCAAAGTAATTCCATCTAATACTAAATTCATTATTATCCATCAATGTCAATAGTATTGATATTTTATGAAAACATCCTTGACTTATATTAATATGAAGTTTCCATGATATAGAAAATAGATATTTCTTACATTTGAATGATCTTTTGTTATACAATATAAGAAATGTAAATGGGATCATTACCTTTAAATATTTTAAAAGGGAATATTTTTTATTCTCTTATAAATTAAGTCTCAAAAGGAAAGCAGGGACCCAAAATACAGAAGGCACCTTGAGTTTTATTTATCATTTATCTTAGGGAAGTGTCTTGAGGATTTTTGATTGTGAGTTTGGAATGTTTCGATTCTTTAAAACTAGCCTATCAAATTTCTGGTATATGTTGTATTTATAAGACTGGAAATACACGTGTCAGTTTTCCTTGCTTTTTGTTTTCTCATTACGTAAATTGAGAACTCACCACGTGTTCCAAGGTCTCAGTTTTGTCTGGATAAATGTATTGAGTCAGCTGCTGGAGAGACCAAGGGATGTGAACACTTGACTGAGCCAGTGGGGAAAAGCTCCCCACTGAGCTTTTATGGAAGAACAACTGTTTAAAGAAGAATAGAAAGTAGAACAGAGTTAAAAGACAAATGGGAGACTCTTACTTTTAATGGCATTCAAGGGTTTAGCAAACCATTAACTTTAGTGCTGGAAAAATGCTGAGAGGAAGATTTAAAAAGAAAAACTTGTGGTTATCCAGGGACAAAGATGCTGAAGGATCCAGAAATACTATCTGCTACTGGAGGCAATCTCCACACATGGGAGGCCAGAAGCAATTGAAAGGAATCTGAGTATGGTGGTTGGTCACCTAGATAGGCCAATGGCTGGTGCAGAGGAAAGGCAGGCTGGAAAAGCTTTGGTGTTTAAATATGGGAAAGAAATCTGGTGTGTTGGTATAGCATTTCTCCAGTATTTAATTGTATTTAATAAGGAAAATTGTCCTAACGGAAATAAAATATCCTAAGTTATTTAAAGTGAAAACATTTTCACTATTGATGAAGATTCACTTGTTAAATAAAACTAGGGGAAATGTCTGGTTTACATATTATCTAGCCAAAATATGAATATTTTCTGTGCTTGAAGTGGCATGGAATGAGTAACATTATTACCGTAATTTATCTCCCTTCCTTGTCCATTTGTCTGTGTCCTCTTTCTTGGAAATTTTTAAAATGTCACACAGAGCCAGAAGTCTGGCTTGATGCACCCTGTATTAATCTCAGGGTTGTGATCAAATTTTCCACTTATCTAGTATGCTGTTAGTAGTTTTACATTTTTTCTTTACAAAATTGAAAAAGAGATATGATTTTCCTTTAATAAAAGTTAAATTTGCTATTCCTAAAGTAGAGAGAGAATTTCTGCATTTGATTATTCAGGGATAAAGTTGATTTGATACAAATTTTTGCCCACAATTCTTCACAGGGAAGAAAACTGACTTGCAGCCAAATTACCAGCAAGAATTGAATGTTCTTTACTGTGTAACTTACTCAGAACTAAGTCTGGGATTGAAGCCATCTACTGCACAGCTTCCCGTGTAGGCCTTAAGGTGGAAGAGCTTGCTGAAAATAAAAATGGACACTTATGTCTTTTCATAAAGTCCAGTTTAAAGCTACAGACAGATATGAAAAAAAAGTTTGGCAACTTCTAGGTGGTGTATGACATTCATTTTCTTATATACTGGCCCACTGATTTCAGCATTAAATGTCTCTAAATCACTAAGAAAATCATGTCACATGTTATGGTTTGTGTCTGGAATGTCCCCCAAAGGCCTCATGTTCCTATGAATACCCTGTAGGCTTGGGATGCTTGGGGCTTGACCTTGGAGGAGAATGTGCTGGTTCCGCCTTTCCTCCCAGTCTCTCTGTTCCATCATGATGTAAGTATCTCTATCCCCTGAACTCTTGTTCCGGCTCTAGCTGCAGCCCCATGTGATTCCACCATTTTCCAGTCACCCACTCGTGAACAGACTGAGACCTTCTAAAACTGTAAGCTACATTAAATCCTTCCCCCCTAAGTTGTGGATGTCAGGTATTGAGTCACAACCAAGAAAAAATAAGACAACAATATGTAAAGCAAGATAGCATGATAACATCAGAGTATGTATTTTAGTCTCAAATTATTTGATTTTAAAATGGTATAACCTGCTAGTTATTAGATGTTGGGCAACATAGCTTTGAATGCCTGTTTTCTCAGCTGTGATCAAGTAACTGTAGGGTTCGTAAGGTTTAAAAGAGTCAATATTTGCAGAAAGTTTAGAACAATGTCAAACTAAGTGCTAGGAAAATGTTTCCTACGATCATAGTAAAGGATGCGAATGCAATATTACAACGCACTGCATCATATCTTATGATCTTGAAAACGACATTACTTAAGAATATTGTGACAAACAAATATGTTCTGGTTTAATAATAATGAGATTTATTTTAGTAAAATATTTGTAAGACTTTTCAATATTAGTAAATAACTTATTTGTGATTAAGCTTACTTAAGATACAGCAAGGAAATGCAGGTCATGTTAGTCAGACAAGTTAACAACAACTCACTAAGCTTTCCAATTGCACACTGTATGGTGTTTAGTTTGCTCCATAGAAAATTGTGTTTTGGGACACTAACGACTGAATGAGAGTGGGCACTGCACAGCTTTGCCATATCGTTGCTTTGCAAACAGTCTATTTTTCAATAGATAAAAGCCAAAAATCTACATAATTAAAAATTCCTAAAGCTTGAATATTACTAGGTTATGCCATGAAATATGTAAACATGCATGACATCTGGGCATGGTGAACCTGCCGGTAATCCCAGCACTTTGGGAAGCTAAGGCAAGAGAATGGGTCACACATTTGAACCTGACTTGGGGGGAGTTAGTGAAACTGTCTTCAAAGAAAATAAACACATCTGGAGATATATTAATAGTCCAGTGCAAAGGTTCTAGATTAAAAACCAAACTTCATCCCTCTGAGAAATGAATGAAGATAAATTTCAGCGGATTTTGGAACAATACTGCTGTCTGTCAGCATAGACTTTATTTTTTATTTTTTCTCCCATTTTATTGATATGCATAAACACAGAATTTAAGGTTTACAATGAAGTTGAGCATTTTGTGCACATATGTATCTTGTCAAGGTGACAAGGACTTTACTACTCTCCTTTTGTCCCTCCCCCTACCCATCCCTCCATCCCTCTCCATCCTATCCTCTGGCTCACTTTATGTTTTCGTTTTAAGTTCCATGAGATAGTTGTGATCTGGGTCTCTCATATCAGAGAGACCATTTGATGTTTCACCTTCTGCTTCTGACTCACTTCACTAAGCATGATGTTCTCAAGTTTCTTCCATTTGCCTGCAAAGACAATTGTGCAGCCGGTAGAAATTCTAAGGCTGTATTTAAATACTCGGTGTAAGAGGTTTCACTCCATCAGAAGTTGTGATAGACTGTGTTTATGTACTTTTGAATAAAATGTATATTTAATTGGGTTGTGGAGCTACTCATGTATTATACAAAAATGTTTATCATCATGTGTCAGATTTATAGTCTTCTATTTAAGGGCAATTGGCTTTTATGTTTGTTTTTGCCTATGCACTATTTCTACAATGTGTCACTCATGAAAGGAACTTCAAACAACTTGAAATGTCTTCTTCTTTTGATTCGGAATTACCTCTGACACATTATTTCATCAGTAGACTTTATTTTGCATAAGGAAATTCATGGCTTTGTAGTAGATGATAAGCAATCTTAGTGTTTTAAAAGCCACTTCATCTATTCATAATAGAATAGTAAGTAGGCAAAATGCTGTAATTAAATTTCTGCACTGTATGTAATAGTTCATACATTTAAACATGTATGGCTTGCTCCATTTTTTTCTGTAATTTTGTATGCACATAACTTTAACTCTATAAAACAGATAATTATTTTGATAATAATATGCATAGATGTTTTTCTGGACCATATAACAAATAAAGCCTACTTAAAACTTTTAATGAAAAAGAATATCTGGATTTAATGTCTTTTGATTGTGCATTCATAATTATATTCATTGAAGTTTTAATTTCAAGAAGTATTGCCTAGATAAAAGTTAAGTAAACATCTCTTGTTAGTATCTGTTTATAAGATGAATATCATTTGTCTTTTACTCTTCATTTCTTGAAGTCTAAATTCAATTATAATTACATTTACCCATTTAATGCTAACACATTTGAAATAATGCTGCGTGTAGTATAAAATCATATGCAAAGTATAAAAAGTTCTGTGTTCATCTAAGTTAATTAAATTTGAATCTGATATAAGCTCTATCTTTTTAAAAACATTTAAATTGGGGGCTGGAGGAATGGTTCAGTGGTTAAAGCTTTTGCCTAGTAAGTGCTAGGTCAAGTGTTAAGTACTTGAGTTGATTACCTAGCACCACATAGGCTGGCATGCTCACACACACCTGTAATCCCAGCATTCAGGAGGCTGAGGCAGGAAGATTGCTGATTGCCATGAATCCAAGGCCAGCCAGCCTGGGTTCCATAGTGAGTTCAGGACCAGCCCGGGCTGCAGAACAAGACCCTGTCTCAAAAAAAATATATATATATATGTTAATAAAATATTCAAACTAATATTCCTTAGGATGAGTAGCCCTTGAACAGAGTGCATATTTAGATTAAAATTACATTTTTTTGCAAATTTCCATCAAAATTTTTTATTACACAGTTAATTGTTGATATATAATTCTTGATATTCTCAATAATTGATAAATTAGTCTCTCTTATCTAGGGAGTTGAGGCTTGATAGTAATCACAAAAAACATAATTTGTTTAGTTTGTCTTCATTTTTAAAATCTATATAAAATAATAATAAAGTACCCTAGCATTTTTCCAGAACCTCCTCCATGGTGCATGTCACAGGAATATCCTTATTGTATACATACAATTGGAATAGAGAATGAAAACTTTGGAACAGAACACTAGAAAAGATGTAAGAAAAAGAAATTTGAAAGGGACTTGACAATCATTCAGTAAAAGTAATAAGTACTGCTGGATGGTTTCTGTGGTGACTTTAAATTGATCAATTCAGGGAAACGGATAAACCAGAGCCTAGAGTTCTTCATGCAAGTCAGCTCATAGTAACTGGACTTCTCCATCTACTACCCGCCTACTTCCATTTTAGTTTTAACTTAACAATATCTTCATAGGTTCTCTTTATTTTTGCTGCCTTTGAATCGTGAACAATATTTAATCATTAAAATAGTCTTAATCATATGGAAATCTAAACGAAATGGGAAGACCAGTAGTTAATCACACGGGTTATATTTCTCCACTCACAACACTATTTTGCTTTCATTCTTTTAAGTTAGCAGAGTATGAGTAGCTTAAATCAATTTATTTATGTTTAATCTTCTCTAATATAAGAGAGTATTGGGTTGAGCAGTATAATCTTTTTTTTCACTTTCACATGATTTTGAATATCATAAAGGGAATAATAATCTGAAGCTGGGCTATTACCAAATAGCAAGATAAATATATCAATTCCATTAGTGAAATTATAAACTAGAAGAATAGAAATAATCCTGCAGACTGGAGGTTGTGACTCTATAACTTCAAGAAATGGGAAAAGCTATGCTAGATTGTGAGAAAAGAATTTAGGTTGTACATTGCATAAAATATTGTATGTTTTCCCCATTATATCATATTCTTAGAAAGAAACCTTAAAATTATCCATTGATCCAAACACACAGCCACTTACATATTTTCAGTGCTATTGAAAATTTCATAGATTTTTCAAGGCTTGTACTTTAAGCAGTGGGAAAGATAAGAAATCCTGCTCCTGCCTGAGAGGGACTATGAGAGAGCCCCATGGGGAAGATGTAAACAGTGTCCACGTGCTTCAGCACCAGTGAGGAAGATGAACCACTTATGAAAATTTTAGGCTTGAATTAAAAAAAAAAACCCTTATGTTTTTAGATTTGGTGTACCTACTTTTAATTTTTGTAATAATTTTTAGAATGTCTTCTATATTTTTATCTACTGATAGGGAGAAATTAAAATGCTTATCAATAAGATTATAGAAACAAAATTGAAAGTTATAAATACGGCTGGTATGGATTTCTGAAACCTACATTAGTATGCTATGAATATAAAGGAATATTTTATGAGAAAATTTACTGTTTAAAGATAAACTAAATTCATCTTAAAAGATGTAAGGCAGTTTTATAGAGAATGAAATAATGAGTTTTATTTTAAATAAATAGGGTTTGACGTAAAAAGAGTATAGTAGCTTGTTACATATTTGGGATCAAGAATTTATCTACTCATTCAGTCACCGAGCACACAGACATCCTCCTATTGAAAAAATCTGTCACATTCACATGGAAACATAATACGATGTGTGTATGCATGTGTGAAAAGGTGTCCCTGTGTGCCTCTATGTATGTCCACGAGTACCGTGTGTCTACAGGTGCTGATGGGCAGCCGAGTGGAGATAAGGGTGAAGACGGGTGGTTTGTGGTGATCTCCGAGGAAGCGACAGGGATGGAGACATAGCTGGAAGCAGCCTGCTGGTACATGCAGAGCTAAGGAGCACTAGCGAGAAACTGAGGAAGGGAGGAGGTGACTGACGTGTAAGAACAAAGTTAATATAGTAGAGCCCTCCTGTCTTATGGAAGCCTGAGGAAGAAAAATTTCAAGCGGGCGAAGTGTGTTCAGTGCTGCGCAGAGACCAGGATGAGGGGGGAGGAAAAGTTTTTAGTCTGGGGAAGTGGGAGAACAATGGCGCCTTCATGCAGCTGTTAGGGGAGATTATTGAGAGCTGAATCAGAGAGAGTTAAGAAATGGGACTGTGAGAAATGAGGGTAACTGGATGAATTACTCAGTTCATAAGCTTGCCAGCGAAAGTAGAAAGTGAAACAAGCCACCTTTAATTTTTTCTTTTATTTCAATATTATTTTTGTGATTTAGGTTTCAAAGAAAATATCAGCTTCTTAGAGTGGCCAACAATCTGAGAACTTCAAATACATGAACAGGGTACACATAGAGATCCCAGAGCTAAAGTTGGATTAGTAGTTTTCATGTGTTTCCTTAAAGCGGGTGTAGAAACTTCACTACCGTTTCATGGCTTAGGGTTCTCATGTACTAAGTGTGAATAATAGCCTACTTTATCAAAAAGCCTTCATAAAAAATTTCATAAAGTTCATCATTAAGCTACATTGACAAGAAATATATGCATCACATGGAGTCTACGGTTTTAGGAGTTAATGTGAAATAAAAGGATATAAAGACAGTATTCTTAAAATAGGGATGACATGATTTAAGTATGAACAAAAAAGAAAGAGCTTGAGGTGTGAAAAAGATTTATCTTCAAGACTTAGATGGGATTTTAATTGCTTCAAGTCACTGGGAAGCAGAGATGGATCTGATCTGCAGCCTGCAATAAGGAACGTGGCAATTTGCATGTTGCTAATTTAAGTTATGTGTTTTGGAAATGTAGATCTAGAAAATGAAATTGACTAGAGGATATCCGTGGATTGTACTTGGTTGGGTGGCTTGATCTAGGATTCTTGGTGTCATGTGAATACAAATTAAACTGCGATGCAAAATTTTATTGAGGACACAATATCTCTATTGTTCTAACTCATTTCTTACAAATCCTATTGGCTAATCTCTGTACCCACTGCCTTAGTAGATAGCATTAAACATGGTTTGAATTGGGGGGAATTACTGAACCTTGAAAAAAATGGGATCAGAGATAAGGTTTCCTTAGAAACGAAAACACATGCAAAGTATTATATAGTTCTTGAATAAATACAAAGTTTTAATAATTGCTCACATTAATAAATGACAAGTATAGCAAAATACAAATACAAACTCAGAGTGGAGACAGGAGAGGAATTCTATTAATCATGAACTTACGTGTCTCCTCCTACTCAACCAGCACAAAAAATGCTAATGAGCAGTAAAACTGATAGATTGAAATTTCTGTCATGTCTGCCTTTTGGACATAGTAATTATAAGCAATGAAATATAAAGAAGACTGAGGAAAAATTTTACATGTGTCCCAGTAACCAGGAATCTGAGTGCACTATGTTAATCACAACACCATTTGCTTTTTTTCAAAGAAATTATTATTCAGTCTTTCATTGAGATCCTGTCAATATTTGTTGACTGTTTAGAACTATATTTCTGTATTTTGCAGTGTGTGCTGTTTCCTCTCTCTGACACTATGTTCATTAAGATATACTGATTATTGTACTTTATACATAGCATAATATGAGTTTTTCTCTCGTTTTTTGTCTTCTCTCATAACGTTTTTGTCAGCTAATGTGAAGCTGATGGGTTGCAACTGAAGGAAATAGTGCATTTTTAAAGTTATAACTCACTGGAGAAAACAAACCAGTTAACACATTGATTTGAACTTAGATGAGCATTTTTTTTTTTTACACAGCCATTAGATGAAGACCAGTCTTGTAAAGGTGTTAAATTGAACTTGGTGCCTCACCATGTGTCTTCCAAAAGAGGTCTTTATTATAAATTTGCCTATTGCTTTTTAATTCTATTTATAACAATTTTCATTCTAAAATCTGGTAGTTCTCATCTTATGATTAGAAGTATTACTGAACCAAAAAAGTGGATTTTATCTTGTCTTTCAAAAAACAAAAGATCAATTATTAGAAATTTTATTAATTGTACAACATATCACTCGGTGTTATTTGATTAAAATTTGTTTACTGTTACTGCCACATGCTGATTACAAACCTAGTGTTTGTATTATTTTTATTAAATGCATGAGTTTCAGAAATAGATTTTATTATATAGTAATTAAAAGATATTTTAAACCATATTCCCTTTTTCAATGTATTACATGAAATTAATTTACAACAAAATCTACAAGAGTTCCCTGGAGGCAATAATGGAACGTATCACACTTCATAAAATTTCTCATTATTACGAAGTTGTTAAAATTATATGTGTTTTTCACTGCAGGTTGTTGTATACTGGACGAAGTTTCTTCTTTAATAGCAAAACAGAAGTTTTGGGTATTGGGAATGGGATAATTTTAAGAAGGGTGAAGAAAATAATTACAACATTCTATGTTGTTTCAAGTGAAATGGGCTTAAGGGGATTTACAGTCTCTCTGAATAACCAAATTAACATTTTATATGTTACAAAAGAAAAAACTCAGTGCTTCCTCCTGAGATTAAGTGACTTTGGTAAAACAACCAGGTAGTCGGCTTAATTTTCAGGTTGAGAGTTTGATTCTCTTCTGAGAAATATCGATTTCATGTTTCTGTAGAGAATGACTCTTTACCAAAGTCTTTGTTCTTGACATATTGATTTGGAATGCTCTTTTCCTATTTTTATATAAAAAAAGACAACAGTGGAAACAGCTTTAGCAATAATATGAGGAATGATTTTTGGTACAGAGAAATGTTATGGCTTGAATCTAAAATGTTCCTTCAGAAATCTCCTATGTGAGCAGGTGATTATGTTGTGGAGCAGCAGGTTAACTTACTGATGCTTTCCTGGGCTGTTAGGAGGCAAGGCCTGGTGGGATGGGTGGTCCCTGGAGGCGTGGCCTGGAAGAGTTTATTCTGCCCCTGGCTCCTCTCTTCTCTGCTCTCTGTCCGCTGTTTTGTGAGCAGTTTTCCTCCAGGGTGATTTCTTCCTGTTTGAAGCTGGGGTCCATGCCCAGACTGAGACCTCTAAACTATAAACTAAAATAATTACTAATTGTAAGTGTTGGGTAATGTGTCCTAGTGATAAAAATAGTGACTTAAGACAGAAAAGTATTGATTATACCCACTGTTGATGAATATAATAATTTTGGTGTACTTGATTTTTTTTTACTGAATTGTTAAATCTCTGATTTTCTTCTGTTTATTGCTTTAAAGGATATTTCTCTTTTTTCATAGACATATTTCTTCAGTCTCTCTGACACTTTTATTTTCTCTTGTCTCATTCAACTCTCTACCACACTGAAACCAAATTACCAATAATTAATTGTTAAATCTGCTAGGAAACCTCTCCCCTATTTTGAGATTTGAATCTGTGTCTTTTTTCCCCTATGATTTTGTTGTTACTGTTTTTTTTTTTTACTTAAAGAAAATAAAAGTTTATTATAGACTGTGAGAAAGGGAAATGAGAGGCAGCTTGAGAGGGAAGCCTGAGGTAGGGCTTTCAACCAAGAGTCCTTCTTCCCGTGTTTCTGAAAGGTTTTTTGTAAGTTGGTCACGGTGTTGCACGCCTGTAATCCCAGCACTCGGGAGGCTGAGGCAGGAGGATTGCCTTGAGTCTAAGGCTAGCCTGGGCTACACAGTGAGTTCAGGACCAGCCTGGGCTCTAGACTGAGACCTGTCAAAAAAAAAAAAAAAAGATTTTCTCCACGTCTTTTATAGCTAGTAACGTCTTCTGAAGTGATACTCTCAGGGGCAAACATGTGGCGTAATAACAACCAGAGATAGATTTAGAAGTGATCGAGGAGTATGCTTTGAAGGTGCTTGAGAAGAATTTTGCTTTTTTTTTTTTCTTTGAGACAGGGTTTCACTGTGGAGCCCAGGCTGACCTTGGACTCATGACAATCCTCCTGCCTCAACCACTCAAGTGCTGGGATTACAGGCGTGCACCACGACACCCAATGTATGTGGTGCTGAGGAATCAAACTCGAGTACTTAGTGCTTACTTAGTGCCTGCTAGGCAAGTGCTTTAACCACCAAGCCATTCCTGCAGCCCATTTTTGGTAGGAAAGAAAAGAGAAAAAGGCCCGTGGGTCCTAATGGCCCCATATAAGAACGTGTTTACATTTTGAACAATTCCATGGGTCCCAGAGCACCCTGGAGAAGGGTAACTGCTTGGTATCTCTGAACGATTTGCCCTTTGATAATCTTGCAAAATGTTCAAATTTCCTGAGTCTAGATGAAGGGAAGAAAACTACTATTCATACACACATTGTGTGAAAAAAAACCACAGATATTGTCTCCAAGGTAAATGGTATGAACAGAAGAGATTTTACAAGGCACTATGACCGGAGTACTTTAATTATGAATTAGAGATAGGCACAAATTTCAGTATTAAATAACATTGACTGGACTGGCAGTTTGGTCAAATCAAGTCTTAAGTTGGCATCAGAATTAAAGGTTGTAGAAAATGTTTCCTGAAATTCTAAGGTATTAAGAATTGAATGTTTGTGTCCCTCACTGCAAAACTTGAGACAGAGAGGAAGGCAATCCTTAACGGAAACATATATGCTAATACAACAAAGATCTCACTTTTATCTACTTTTGGTGTTTTTGTCTTAGGGCTTCCTGTGATTTCATTTTGATGTTTTCATTCATGTATACATGAAGTTTCATTCATATTTTGTGTAGTTGATTCCATGCTATTTAAAAACACAAATCATCAGTTAAATTTGACATGTGAAAATAATTTTATTATAGTAGCCATGTAATAGCCTAATATCCTATATCAAAACTGTTCTATTATGTACATAATAACTACCTTGTCACAAGAAGCACTTTGGTCAAAAGTTCTTCTTGAAAATTCTAATTGTTTCTTTTGGACAGAGTCTTAGTAATAGATATTATTTAATAAAATGGAATAAAGTGCATCCACAGTTTCAAAATTATCCATCTGTATTTCCAAGTTATATCCTAGAACTGGATCAATTTATGGTTCCTCTAGAGTTACATGAAAATAACTTTTTACTATACCTTTGCTAACAATAGATTTTATTATTAATTAGTCTTTCAAGATACATGTGTTAAATAGGTAGAAACTTCATACCATTGGGGGTGACATAGTCATCTGTACATCTCTTTTACATTCTAAGAATTTGAAAATAAACTCATAATGTGTCCTTTAGGGGTATATTTTTATAGATCTTTAACAAGTATTAATCCTAGGTGTTAATCAGAGATATATCATAGTACTGTCTAATCTTTCCTCATAACATATTTGTTTCTTCCTTAATTGTTATGGAAGAGCTGGATAAATTGTATATTTGTAAAAATACGGTTTTGCTGGAAATGAAAGCCAAGTATGAATTTAGTGAGAAGATATTATGAATAGACTACTTATGTAACATTGATAGTACTGCTTGGGGTGGGGGAGGGCGCCACTAAATATCAAAAAACAGCAACATCTCTAACATTTCCTGCTGAAAAACTACCCGCCATCTTTGATTGCTTTTTTTGGTCCTGTACCCCGATTCAATCTGTCATCACATTCTACCAGCCTGGGCTGCCAAGCTCAGCCCAAGTAGTCTGCTGCTCTTCATTCCCTCTCCGACCATTCTCAGAGATGGCTTATTCATCTTTTGCCTGAACTCCTGCTAACTGGGCTCTTCTCACCCATGCTTGGTCTCTAATAATTATGGACTTTTGCCTCCTCGACCTTATATTTTTATAGCAACAAGAATGGTTGCTTTATTGCTCCAAATCCCTCATTGCTTCTCACTGTAGAGGATTACACTTCTGTACCTCACTCTTAGATTTGTCCATGTGTCTTACTTTGACTATTAGAGAGTGATCTATGTCACCTCTGACGTTCAGAAGGCCTAATGGGACCATCTGGCTGTGCTTTTACTTTTCACCTTTGACACAATACAATAACATCCCAGGCAGGGGCTTCTTCTTTAGTCTCTACTCAAGAAACAAAGATTTGTGGCTCAGACATGTCATGGGTCCTTAGTTGGTACCTAACATAAATTTTGTCATTGTGAGCAGCAGTTGTACCTGAGTTTCAATATAAAACAAATAATGTCATTTTCATATCCTAAGGCTGCAAAAATTTCTTATTATGTTTACAATCACTGAAAAACATGGCTTATCAGCCTGTATACTACACAGGCCTCGATCACGCTCTGATTTCATCTCGCACTTTCTTTCCTCAGCTCGTTCTGCTCAAGCATCTTCTAATTATTCATTCTAATGCCCAGACGAGACAATTCAACGCAGCCTTCTAGCCTTCCAGGCAGCTCCTGCAGGGGGCTAGCTCCTTCCTGGGATCCTGTTCCTTAGCCCACTGTTCTCTTCCCAGAGACCTCCTGCCTTGAGGTTGCTCTTGACTGTTTTACCTCCTTGATTTGATTCACCACACTCATTAGTATTTTAATGTGTTTATCTAATTGATTTATTCCTCCTTCCTCCATCTGTAATCTAAATTTTATAGGCATGGGGGCCTAGTGTATCTTGTATGCCTTGTACTCCTTGTACTTAGAACTGAGCTTGTTCTATAGTAGGTACTCAATAAATATATTTTTAATGAGTGAATTAATCTTAGGCTCTTTGCCAAGTCCCAACTTGTGTTGGTATAAATGTTATCTCTTGCTGAAAAGTTTGGTTTGATGCTACTTCTTCTTTACTAAATTATTTTTAAAATATATTAAGGAAAAAACTCTTATTCTACCAAAAAAAATACTTGAGGGTTTTTTTTTGGGGGGGGGAGGGAGAATCATGGTTATATTTTAAAAATTTTATTTCTGACAGTTGTTTCTGTGTTCATATAAAGTAAATTACTGCATGGAATCTGAAACTGGAGTGCTCATCCCCTGCTACTTACTTTCTGTGTGTTCTTGGGAAATCCCTTTTAAGATCTTTGGGCCTCAGGTCTGTTGTTTGTGAAATAAAGCTGCAATGTGATCACATGTTATATAGTAAGCCATTGTTTACTATGAAATCCCTAATATTTGTAATATGTTTCAGACGTTGCTTGCATATACTAAGTGTTTTGTGCTTGGCAAATACAAAACTACAATGACGACTTCATACTGATTTGCACAATTTATGCCACTTAGATGCTGAGTAAATGTTTTTTGAGATAAATCGGACATGACAAAGTTTAGCTTTTAAATCTTTGTGGAGATGTGTTGATCCCTAGTGGTTAGTGTATTTATTGTATTCCAATTCAAAGATATCACACAAGAAGGGGAATTGGACTAGAAAGAGATTCTCAATTCCATATGCAGCTTATAGAGGACAAGCTGATATGACATGCTAAGGGGTAGTGAGAAGGAAAGTAATATCACAGGGGCCTCCTAAATTTTATGCAGAGCGTTGAATAATGGTACTATTTACAGTAACGAAGAAATCTTGGAGGCTAGCAGATTTGAGGATGAACACAGCCTATAGTTCTCTTTTTGCATTACCAGTTATGAGATTATCTGTCATCTGAATTCCATGTCAAAATATCAAGATATTAAACAGGTTGTTGTATGCAGTTGAATAAAATTCTTGAAGTCAATAGGGTAGTCCTGGAGACATAAATTGAAAGACTTCAAGGGACACCTCCACTTGGGACTCCCCTACAGATAGCAGGAGATATAACGCCTCTTGTGTTCCTGAAGAAAGATCTGTTCTACTGTTCTAAAAGAAGCTTCAAATGAGAGAAAGTATTAAAATTTATTAGCTAGAAATCAATTTAAAAGAGAGAAGA
Organism: Ctenodactylus gundi; assembly: GCA_004027205.1. Lineage (NCBI taxonomy): Eukaryota > Metazoa > Chordata > Mammalia > Rodentia > Ctenodactylidae > Ctenodactylus > Ctenodactylus gundi. Next base: position 218,523 of record PVKB01001384.1, on the reverse strand, counting down.
TATGTATAAATTTCTCTGGTAAATCACAGAATGAAGATTTCTACAAACATTTACATGCAAATATCAAGTGAAAAAGGTGAAGAAGTCACTTCCCTAGACTGAAAAAAAGCACAGTGGCATTAAGGCAGGAAGTGTTAAAAATTATAAATGATTTTGTTGTTGCCTTGAAGGGGTAAACACGTAAAGGTGGAACTCACTTCCAAATCACAAATATTGAAGAATATAAAACATTACAGATTTACAAATAGTGCTAACTTGTGAACTTGTGAGCACAAATTCTTTCACGTGCTTCTCTCAATAATCTACAGTGTAATTCCAAACACAGGAGCTTTTAAATCTTACTCACTTGAATTTAATTGGTAAAGTCATGTTAAGAAGTGAGTCAAATGCAGAAGGTTAAAAATACCATGGTTTCTCTACTATGAAAAACCCAGAATACAGGCATCCAAATCAGTGTGACAGTAGGAGTTAGTGGGGGTATGGGGGGGGGGGGTGACAGGTGCAAACATGGGGAAAGGAAGGGATTGTGATGTTGATGCACTATACGTGTGCACAAAATACCCAAGCTCCGTGCAACCATTGGGTGTCACATGTATGTATGGCCTTGGGTTGGCTTATGGAGTGCCACATAAACCGAGTGTGGTGACACACAATTATTATCCCAGCTCTTCAGAGGCTGAGGCAGGAGGATTGCTGTGAGTTTGAGGCCAGCTGGGGCTACATAGTGCGTTTAGAACCAGCTTGGACCCTGTCTCAAAAATGCATTAGAAAGCACGAGACTTTCCATGTAGCTGTCTCATGGAATGTACGAGAACAAAAGAGGGTAGCCATTAGGAGTCTCTATCGAACTTCCAACATGGAAAGTGAGAATTCAGTCTTAGAACCCTAAAGCACTGACATCTGCTAAGAACCTGAATGGGCTATGGAGCCAAACACTTTGCAGAAGCTCAAGGAGCAAAGGCAACTTGTATATGTCGTGATTTTAGCCTTATAAACCTACATTAGGTTTCTCATGTGTAGAACTGAGACAAATTTGTATTAAGTCATATAACTTTAAATATTTGTCTTAATCAAAAACTATATATTCAGTAAATAGATTTCTGGACATTAAGTGGAAGAAAGCCAATTTTTGTTAGACTATTTAACATATAACATGCTTTTCAAAAACTATTCTAAATTTTTTATTTTTATGATTTTTATCAAAATTATCCTTTGGTTCTAAAAATACAACTTAATTTTAAACCAAAACACCAGCCACATAATTTTTAATCTACTCATTTATATGGGTATAAACATCATTTTCTTCATTAGAGAAAGAAACAATTACTTGTTATTTCAAATATTGCACTTCATCAAATACAAAGATTTTCTAAGATTCCATTATATCTTAGAAAATACAAGAAGAAACTGAGAGGAAACAGATTACATTGGTATCTTAGAAAGCTACATAAGCTGAAGACCAGACCTTTGTAAATAACTTTTATTTTTAGGTCAAAAAAGCATGTGGCTACTCTTGCATAACAGAAACAGACCAATATATGGGCAGAAATAAATTATTTCAATGTGGAAAAACATGCCACTTTCCATGTGGCTGTGAGATTCATGAGCCAACTGGGAAATCTATTGTGTGTGACAATGTGAATGTATCTCTAGTTGTCTATGTAATATCAAGATATTTCTTTTCATTATTCCATTTTCCTTCTTGTCTCAAAAGCATTTTTATTTACACAATTATCCTTCATTTGGTACCAATATTTATACATATATATGTATATGTTATATACAATGGTTACATTGAGCTTGAGTATTTTGTGCACATATGTGTGATAATAACATTACAATCCCTTCCTCTTCTCCTAAGGGCCCTAACACATCATCCCCTCCCCTCCCAATATCACATCCATTTGATTCTGTATTCTGGGTTTCTCATATTAGAATAAATGTGGTATTTTACCAAGTTTGACTCACTTCTCACTTCACTGAGCATAATGGTCCAAGTTGCATTTACCTACAAAAGCCTCAAATTTTTCTTATAGAACAGTAGCAGCAGTGCAACTAACAACAGCTAAACTGTGGAAGATACTGAAGTATCCATCAACACACTGATGGATGCAAAATCATGGTATGTACACAATAGAGTACTATTCTGTCTTTCATATTTGAAGACATGGATATAAAACAAACAAAGAAACTAAGAGTTGCTGATGACCACAATCTCTGGTGCAGCCTTTCTAAAGGTAACAGAATGCCAAACCAATTGTTACACTCATTTAGATTTTAGTAGAGTGAAACAAACTGCTATTTGTACATCCTTGATTTTCAAAACTTGATAGAACAATACTGAAGTATAAAATAGTCAACAAGAATTACTTTAGAATTTTAGTATTCATGTTCTGATAAGAAAGTTCAGTTTGCAATTTAAAGAAAACTTTATTCATCTGAAGATTGGTACTAAATACATACATTGCAGAATGTTTATTTCCAGCCTCGCTCCCATAATAGGGTATGGTTTTTCAGAAAAAAAAACAGTAAAAAATAATTTACTTTGTCATTTCTATGAGCAAATCACTCTCTATTGCATGAGAATATTTCATTTCATTTATTTTAAAAGAAATATTAAGTTCTTTATAGAAAGTTTGTTCATGGTGTAACACCTGGCCATTTTCAGATATCAAAAATTGCCTACAATCATTCAATCACTCAGTTTCTCACAGTTACAGGTATTTGACATAAATCCTATATCTTAGTCTATGAGAGTTTGAGTTTCATGGTTTTTCTTTTCAATTGATTAACTGATTGATTGATTGGTGATGGTGGTGGTAGTGGTGCCGAGGATCCAATGTGGGACCTTCACATTGAGCTACTTTCTCAGCCCATTTTGGAGTTGTGATTTTGAGACAGAGTCCTACTAATTCATCACATTCTTTTTCCTATACTGGGTTTGAATTTGTGATCCGCCTGCCTCAGCCTCCCAGAGTGCTGTAATTATAGGCCTGAGCCACGAGTCCTGGCTTCTTGCATCATTCTTAATTATCTATAACATCTCTACAATCAGAAATTCTGTTGGATTTAAAGAAAGAATGGAATCTGGTTTAAAGAGTTTTGAATAATAAATAAAAAGCCCCTCATTTCACTTGCCTGTAGCTCCTATGAGAAAGCTGATTCAACAGTTTAAATATTCTCTTCAGGTATCTAATCCTTAATAAATTGATTTAAGAGATTTCCTATTTTACATAATACCTTCAAGAAATAAGAGACTAATTTAAGCAGTTTAATTGCCTTTATGACTGCAATTTCCAAAGAGCACTTGAAACTATTCATCTTACACCTTGGCTCTTAGGGGAAAAAAATCTCAAAATTAATAGAATTTTAAGTTAGTCTTGCAATGATATTTGGAGTTGAATGAAAATCAACAATCTGCATCCTTAATTAAGGAAAAGATATCCACAGAAAAAAAGGAGATATAAAATTATTTTTTAAATAGGTAAAAGTTACTTTTATTCTGTGACCTGAATATTTTCCATTCTATGGTCTATTTCTCACTAACACTAAGGAAAAAATTGTAAGGATGACCTAGAAATAAATCATATCATTCATAATTTCTAATTTGTTTCCAAATACCTGTAAGTGAAAAGTGCAAGTCATTTCTGGATGTGAATTTTTTTAAATGGCAAAGAACTAGGGTATTAGATCTGTCAGACTTACATGGAAAGATTCAAAAGACATTTGTAGTAAATTGGATACAATCCAGACCACAATGACCTCAATCGAAATTGAAAAATTCACAGGAGACTGATTACAGAAGAGGAAAGTTAAAGATATGGAAATTACACTTGATAGACATGACACAATTTTAGCTAAAATAAGGACTGCACTAAAAGGTATGGAAAGGCGAAGTGATGTCCTGAAAGATAATAAAGAAACACGTATCATCGAGGGCTTCTCCTCAAAGGGTGCCACTTTTTTATTGTATGGTAAAATGTTTAGTATTGCCTCAATTAAACTTCTCATTGAGGACCCACTCTATTACAAAATGTAGAGTTTTCAAAATTTTTCCTCCACATATTTTATGTTGCTAACCTAGAGACCATGTGTTCCTGGTGTATTAGCTTTTTGAAGCAGCACAATAAAAAATGCATCTTATAGAATCAAAATCAGATCTGTTCTGTGATTTGCCTTCTGATTATTCAGCGTTGTGAATATCTGTCGAGTTCTACTGAAATCAGTAAGATTGTATATCTAGCAATTTAGTAGGAAAACGATTTCCTTTCCCCCGCATGGCTGTGTCTTCTCGGCTTTCTCTCTCTCCTTTTCTCCTTTCGACTTTCCTCCTTTCCACCTCTGTCTTCTCGCCAATCTACCTTTTCTCATCTTATCCTTTTTCGTTGTTTTATCTACCCTTTAGTAATTATTATCTTAAAATTTGGGGATAATTTTTTAAATGTTATACACATAATTTTATGTCATGTTGTTGGTCTTTTGTGAGATGAGTGTTTTCTATTTTGTTTTCTATACCTCAGTACATTGCAATGGAAACAGCTTTGTTTTGCTAAGCATGCATGTTCTGTAAGTAATGAAAGACTGTCATACGTGTGCTTGATTCTACTGTGGTGCTCAGTCCACTGCACCATCCTATTCAAATACGACTGTTTGAGGAAGGTGAATAAGAAATGCCACATACCTATCTTATTACATATTTAAATACATAAAATTTGCTAGTTTATGATGTGTCTAATAGAGTCCCAAATACATTTAAAACTTAGAGAGGTAAGACTGGAACATAAGATATAATAAGAGAACATTAAGAGGCAGAATGATCCCCCAGCACTACATAATAGCTGATCATAGTGGTGCATGCCAATAATCCCAGAATTCTGCCCTTGGGAGGTTGAGGAAGGTGGATTGCCTTGACTTTGAGGCCACATAGTCCAAGACCAGCCTGGACTACAGAGCAAGACCCTGTCAAAGAGAAAGGAAAAAAGAAAGAAAGAAACAAACAAACAAACAAACAAACAAACAAACAAACAAACAAAGCAAACAAACTTCAAGCACTGAACACAATAGTACTAGTTTTACAGTGCTCTAGTAGCTTCTCCAAGTGAGGAACAAAAACTCCCAAATGCTCCATTTTTAAAATGGAGTAAGGACTCCAGTAGATGTGTCTTCATAGAAGACACACAGTTGTGTCATAGGTACGTAAGAATGTTTAATACTGTTAATTACCAAAAAAACAAATTAAAATCACCTCATAACTCTTAGGGTGACTTTTCAAAAGAAAATGTAAAAAGTGTTGTTAAGGATGTGGAGACATTGGACGCCAGGAAGATTGTTGGGAGGGATGTAAAATAGTGATGTAGCTATGGAGAGCAGCATGAAGAGTTATCAAAAATTTTTTTAAAAATTACAACAATGTATATCTCTTTTTCTCTAGGTAAATATAAAATGTCATTGCCAGGACATGTATTTGCACTCATGCTCACTGCAGTATTATTCAAATAATCGAGATAAAGAGGCAAACCAAATGTCAATTCATAGATAAGTACAAAAGAAAATGTGATTCTCCCTTTATAACCACAAATATAAAAACCAAAGTATACTTAGGAACTTATTAAAAGTGCTACAGGAGTTCTATATAGCATATATATATTCCTGTATACTTTAAATCTTGTGTATATTGCTTAGGTAGTAATCTTTTAAATATTAATTACACCATTACTACTTACATTGTTTCATCGGTATGCAAGAATTTTTAATACTATTAATTACCAAAACACAATTTAAAATCACTCCATAACTATTTAAATTGAAATCCTCAGAAAAAATGGTGAGAACAAAGTACATACTCAGTATAGTGTAACTGATGTAGGCCAAAGCCCAGGATTTGTGATTCATTCAATCTGCAGATGGGAGTATTAGTGGAAAATTAAGGCTTTACTAAGTGTGTGATATGTATGTATGTGTATAAAGCATGGAATATATAATATGGAATATTCAGCCCTCATGAATTAAGAAATCCGACCATCTGCAACAACATAGATGACCCTAGAGGACATTAGGCTAGTTAAATAATCTAGTTACAGGAAAGCAAGTACTATATGATCCCATTTATTTGAACTTGCACGTTTTGCTAAAGCTAATGATCGTGCTGGAGAATTCTACATGCCAGGCATTGTTGATGGCCTCCAGCCAACAGCAGCCAAGGCACTAAGCCTCCTAAGTCCAACATCCTTCAAGGAACTGAATCCTGCCAATAATCAAGTGATTTGGAAGCAGATACTTCCCCCTTCAAGCCATCTGTGAAACTCTAACCTGGCCAACAATTTGACTGCAGCCTTTCAGAGACCCTTAAACTGAAGTAACTGAAACTGTGGTGACACTCTCAACTCACAGATAGCATGAGATCATTAATGTATGCTGTTTAAGAGTAAAAACAACGAGGTGAATAAACAACTACAGGAGTTTAGGACTCCGCCTATTATTTTTCTTGCTGTTAGTAGTAGTCACATTGAATTTTGAGTCTATGTAAACTCCATTTTATCCTATGCGTCGGATAGAAATTGTACTGTGAAATAACTAGCTTTGAAAAAAAGGGGTAAGAAGTGCCATCACATTGGAAGATTGAGACACTCTATATGATATGTCCTTTGACTGTGCTCTTTTTTTAATTCGAGCCTATGACTTTCGTCATTTTCCTTAATCTAGTCAAAGCTTAAGAATATTACTCAGAAAGTGTGGTGCAGAATGTGTCTTAAAAATTTGAATTGTCAATGCAGGAGAGCCTATTATTTACCTATTGTTATAAGCTCCTTCTAAAAAAGACACAACTTGCAATGTGTTGCAGAGACCTCAGCTTTGAACAACCAAATCACATATTTTCTGCATTCTAAAACTTGAAAGTACTTTTATCATGAATTCTAAAAAAAAATATGCTACATACATGTTAACATTAATTGAGGTGACATTTTAAAAGAAACTAAAGTCTTTAAAATACACTTCTGGATCAGTTTTGATAGAAAAAACACAGAATATTTGTTATTTAGGCAAGTATAAACAGAATTGCTTCTCAGCCTTTTGCCTGAGATCATGTGTAGAAAATATACACTAAAAATTCTTAGCCCTAAATATTTCTCCTCTGAATGAAACATTGTTATTTTGTTTAGTCTGTTAACACAATTGGCATTTTTATCTTCAATTTTATCTTTAATTGTATTCTTTTTGCCAAATATATAAGAATTTTAAATTAAGGTATGATTTGCCTAGTATGTGCATTAGTGAGAGTTTAAAACTTAAGACTGGGCAAGATATAATCTAGTCAAGATACAGAATATGTGTACCAAATCGCTATTTTCTCATGATTTTTAAATGAATTATCCTTTCCTGTTTTCTACCACAATTGGTTCATTTGGCTTTTCACTGGAAATGCATCCATATGACATCTCCTGTGGGTCTGACCAGCTCAACTCACTACCGTATTTCTTCGATCGTCTTTGTTCCTTTGTATGTCATTGCTTTGTACTGGTATTGTTTACTGGTTTTCAATGTTATAAATATCCCGAGTTTGTTTATTTTTCTCCTACTGATAGAAAATAATATGTTCTGATTTTTGCATACTATGGATAAAATATTCTGAATGTGTGAATACAAGACTTTTTGTGAACTTGTGATTTTATTTCTTTCTGAGAAATAACACTTGCTGAGTCATAAAGTACACATCTATTTAACAACAGAAAAAACCTGTTAAGTGATCTTATGATTATCAGAGTTTATTCTCCATGGCAGTGTTTGAAAGTCTGTTTGCTTCATATGCTTAGAAGTATTTGATGCTGCTGGTCTTTGAAAATATACCTATTGCCATGACAGGAAGGATTTTTCATGGTAGTTTTAATTGGCAGTTTCTAAAGACTGATGATAAATTTTATGTACTTAGTAGTCATTTGCATTTTATAAATAATTTTATTGTACAAATTTCACATGGCATAACATTTAATTTTGTGTAAGTACATGAATTCCAAATTCTATAATATATTAGAACCATGGAGCTTGGGGAATTAGTGAGCATCTCTGTTCACCCACTGTTCAGAGGTTCGCCCCTTTCCTGTCTGACCATTGCCTATCTTTCCACCCTGTCATTCATGTTGCGGCCTTTTTCTGTTATTATTGTTGTTCATTTCATAAGAAGGACACCCATCTATAGTCAATTTTTTGTGCTTGGTTCATTTCACTAAGCGTCATTGACTCTAGGTGGCCCTGTTTTCATTCAAATGTTTCATATCTGTCTTTCTTTATGGCTGCATAGTATTCCGTTGTGTGTAGGTATCACATCTTCCTTAACCATTCCTCTATGAATGGGCAGGTAGTTTGTTTCCAGGATTTGGCTACTATGAATTGTGCTGCTGTAAACATAAATATGCATGCATCTTTTTGGTATGTTGACTATTTCTTTTAGGAATATGCCCAGTAGAGCTGTAACTGGGTCAAATGGAATTTCTATTCTCAGATTTCTAAGAAATCTCCAGACTGCTTTTCATAATGGTTGCACCAGCTGGCATTCCCACTGGCAGTGTACATCTAGTTCCTTTTTTCTATACCCTCACCAGAAATGATTGCTTTTGGAGTTTTTGATGTAGGCCATCATTTGTATATTTTTATGTGCTATCTATTCTAATATTTTATCATCTTTTAAATTGGATTACCATCTTTATTACTGAATTAAGGATATATACCAGTGTATCAATCGTATTATTTATTAATCAAGTATACCTACCTACCTGTCTATCTAAATGTTTCAAGAAAAATTTTCCAGTCCAGGATCTGCATTTTTCTTAATCATAACTTTGGATAATATTTTGAGACATTCAGTAACTTTTAGTTCTATGTTTACAAAAATTAATTAGTGATGTTTTCTGTTTTCTAACTGAAGCTTCCTTGAGAAGTTTTATAGTTTTAGATTTCATGCTTAGATATATGACCAGCATGAAATCCATTTTGAATATTGTATTCAATGCTCACATTCACATCATTGATTTCTAGTAAAACTTGTTAAAACTAATAGTCATTGGTCTGTTAAATTACCTTGCTAATTTTTTCATAAAGCAGCACCATGTGAAGGTCTATTTATGGATCTTACTCTGTTCCTTAATCTATTTTTATACCATGACTCTGGTATATTATTTCCTATAAGTTTATAGTAGTTCTTGAAAGCACAGGTTTTAAATTCATATTGAGTTTCATAACAACAAACTTATAAGGTGACTATATCATATGTCAAAGTGCGTTTAATACATCTCACCTACCAGATACCCCAGCTCAGGAGGAGAGCGCACTACACCCTGGTGGGTGCTCACCCTTGTGATTGTGAGGCTGACTGGGGCTGTGCTTCTTGCTGCAGCCTGGCTTCTATGCAAGAGTTGGAGCACCAATTCATCAAAATTCAGGTGCAGTTTCTACCAAATGTGTATTGCTTTTCCATTGCTGTAAGGTCGAAAACTCCTAAAGACGTTCCCTTACAGGTTTTCTAGTATATCATTTTCTTCTTTTTTTAAAAAATTGCTGCACTACACACATACACACACTCATGCAAATACCCGTCATGATTGTCAATGCGAATGTTTTTCACACATTATTTACAAACTAAATCCATCAATACAAAAAGCCAAACCCATCCAGAATCATAAAAAAGTAGAATTTATTATAGAATTCAAGGTCATTTCCATTTTAAGTGTGTGGGAGGTGGGTGGGGGGGATTGTGTACCCAATCTCATGTTCCCTGTTATGAGAGTTGTGTTGGTGTCAGAAAATTGATATGAAAATATTTTTCTTTTTTAATTCTCTGAGAGCCCCATTAAACTCAGTGCTATTTTTCATTGATATTTTCTTTTCATGTTTGATGGAACTCATCAGTGAAATCAATGGGGTCTGGCATTTGTCTATACAATATTGTGATTGTAAACAAAGTTTTTATTGCAGATGGGTTTATTCTTATAATATTTAATGTTAATATTTTTAAAATTTGTATTTCATTGAGTTAGTCTAATTTGTTCATTATAAGCATACACATATTCACAGAATTGCACTGGAATTTCACATTTCTTTTTTCTTGAAAATAGAGTCTCTTCAGCAGACTTTGCATGTGCTTATCAGCTTAAAAACCAACTTTTGTCTTTGATTTTTCTCCTGGCTTCTTTTCTTCTTATTGAGTTCTATTCTCTATTGTCAGATCTAGTGGTTCTGTTAACTGTCACTATTATGTTACTGTCTGGATTTTAAATATTAGAATATTGTTAAATTTAAATCTCACGTTTTAGTTTTTGACTCATAACTACAATTTAACTGTTCTTGCTTTTCATAAAAACAAACAAATAAAGAAAAACTAGGCTCATGTTTATTTCTTACTGTCATGCATTAAACCAGTGACTTTCCAAGACTCCTGCCAGAGGAGAACATAGGAAGGCATACATGTGATCTATTTATGAGAATATTTAAAATGAGGCAAGTGAATGATTGTTGTTGCAAGTTTATACTATAATTTGAATTCTGATTTTCAAGATTCTAAATTTTTCTGACATTCTGTACTTACTTGGTCTGAGAATATTATTTCAACTTTCTCTATTGAATTTTTCAATAATAATGTGAAAGAGTACAAACCAATACATTTCATTTTAATTGTTTTCCTGAAGAATCCTCTAGCTCTAACGATAAATTGTGCAGGTCCAGGTGAACTTGCTAGTCACCAGCAGCAAGTGAATGTGAAAAAAGGGAAAAGAAACATTTAATTCTGCCTGCATTGTGATACTAGAAAGTTTATGGGTAAAGAATTGTCACTTTCAGAGATATATATTCTAAAATTTTTGAGTAACAGCAAAGAAGCAAACAACCTGTGACTGTGATATGTTGTGACAAATCTGCCATTCTAGAAAAATGTTTTAAAGATATTCAAAAAACAAATCTGTAAATTTACTACTCATAATAATTCATATTGAATATTTATCTCCAAAAGAAGTAACTATTCCCTACTTTTCATGGATGGATATGTTCTATAAAACACTACAAGTCATTGGTGATTTTTTCAAAAATGTAGAAAAAAAAATCTCCACCTAAGTGAAAGAGATCAAAATCGATTCTTTTAACTCTTTATTTAAAATGCCTTAAAAACTTTTTTAATATTTGGTTTCATTTAATCTCAGGTCATAAAAATTCTGAAAATCACGGTAAACCAGTGTGTTAGCATTTTAATATGCATCTACTTCTCCAAAACCAAAATATTTCATTTTATGTTAGTTTCTTTTTATTTCTGTAATAAAATATTCGAAGCTGGGTAAAGTAGATATGTATAAATAGTCACTTATCTGTAAGACAGTTTTGGAGGCTGAAAATCCAAGACATCTCTGTGGTTACTTGGCTTAATCATGTCATAGTGCTTGGCACAGGGGTAGCATTTGTGAGAGGAAGCGATCCCAGGGTGGACAGCAAAGCTCAGAGTGTGTCTGAGGCCAGGCTCTGACGTCAGCAGGAACTCACTGTTGGGAGATCAAGTTAACTGTGCGATCCCAGGACGGGTCTGGTCCTCAGGTACTGCCCCATGACCTGTTCACTTTGCATTAAGCCCTTCCTCTTTTTTTCCCTCCCAATACATAAGTCCAGTACATAAAGTTTACACTGATCTTGAGAATTTTGTGCACATACATATCGTGACGAAATTACAAATCCTTCCCTTCTCTTTTTTTGACCCGCCCACTGCCTTCCCTCCAGTTCCCATTATTCCCCACCTTAAGTTCTATGAAATAACTGTGATCTGCGTTTGTCGTATCAGAGAAACCATTTGATATTTCACCTTCTACTTGATGCCAGCACCTCTCCATATCAGACACATGGAGAACCAAGCTTCCAACATGTCAGCCCTGGGTCACGTGCTCAAACAATATCTACACAATAGCAGTAGCATTTCAATATGATGAGTTCATTAAATATACTTTAATAATGCAATGAGGTAATGTAGTTCAAGTAGAAAACTTGTTTCTGATGCCATATTCCCAACTGCAGTTTTCATAAACAAGCCAGTTGCATAAATCATAGATATCCAAGACCTAAGTTCCTTTTCATAAGAAATGCTTTTACAGAGATTGGTACTTGCTACCTGATGTCCTCTTTATACTTTTTCTTTCATTTTGAGTAGTGATCTTATTTAAGATCCTGATTTTTTTTACTTTAGTGGCTTTATGTTTTGTATTTACATGTGACATCCCTTCCTCTCTCCAACCTCTCTCCATATCCCCCATTCCTTTTCCCTCTCCACAGAGTGTATCTTCTTACTTTAAAATATCTCTCTCTTACTTTTTTATGGTTTGATTTTCTCTTATTGGAGAACCATGTGATATTTAACTTTCTGTGATTGATTTGGCTAAGCACAATAGTCTCAAGGTATATCAACTTTTTTTTTTCTACAGATGACTCAAATTTGTCCTTACTTACAGCAGAATAATGTTCAATTATGTATATATACCATATCTTCTTTATCCATTGAACTGTGGTTGGGCATATTGGCTTCTTCCAAGAATTGGCCATTATAAATCGTGCTACTATAGATATAGGTATGCATGTATCATTCTTGTATGATGACATACATTCATTCTTTTGGGAAGATCTGCAGAAGAGGTATAGCTGAATCAAATGGAATATCTATTTTTAAATTTTTTTTGAGAAATCTCTATACTGCTTTGTATAGTGGTTGTACCAGTTCACAGTCCCACAAACCATGTAGGAGGGTTCCGTTTTTCCCACACCATTTGTTGTTTTCGGAATTCTTAATTCCAACCATTCTCACCAGCCTTAGATGGAATCTCAGTGTTACTTTGATTTGCATTTCTGCAATGGCTAAAGATAAAGATCCCAACTTTTTTTTAACCTCCTTTAGAGCAGGGGTTGTCGATATAAAATAAGTGGCAAATGTGCACTGTGGCATCCTTAAAGAGGTTGGCTCACCTTGGCAGTTTCTCTTGGTCTGGAGTGTTCCTGTGGTATCCAAAATTTCTACAGCCATCTCAGACCATGAGGAAAGCTCAGAATTTAACACTGAAGATGACACAGCAGAAAAGCAAATAGACTCTGGACTGGTAGAGGCCCTGCGATTTGTACTGCAGCTCTGAATTGATTATCGTTAAATTTCTTGGACTAAAAATACAATGAAATATATCTTTACCTTTCTTAATTTTCTGACACACCGATCTGAACCTCATTCTAACAAAGACAAAGATTTAGTTTTTAAAAATAACACACTTTGAGATTCTGTATTCATTTAAACAAAGCTAATCTGAATTGTAAATATTAAAGACACTATTAATGTTTTTTTCTCTTTAGATATTCTTGCGCTTCTCTAACCCCTATGTGCACATGTATTTATTTTTTTTTCTTTGCAGGAAGAGCAGATATGTGACTATTTATACAACTGTTTCCCAGCTTCATTCTCACCCCTTTAAAAACTCTACAATTTTGGCAGCTATTCAATATTCATCTAAAAGCTGTCAGCTGCCAGTCAAGCTGGTGGCGGAGGCTTTCTTGTATTGCACACATTGCTATCCGTAGTGTCCCCACTCTGGAATTTTACACTTCATTTTCCTTACCACTTTGCTCATTCCTTGTTTCAAAACTCCTTGAAAAGCCTTAAGAACCTCCAGTATTAGGATTTATGAAAGTAATATGAACAGCTAAACTCTGATCATTTAGAATTATGCTTTTCAGTACTGTAATTGTGTCTCCTATAGATTCATGCATTGGAAACTTGCAATGACATAGATGTGGCAGGGCATGTGCTTCAAGGTTCATGTGTTGGAAGCTTGGAGCTTGGTCCTCAGTATGACAATGTTGAGATGTTAATTGGAACTTTAAGAGGCAGGCTCTGCTGGAAGACAGGAGGCCACCGGGGGTGATGCTTGCTGTAGGAATTAATTATTTGGAGCCCTAAATGGTTCTCATAAGAAGGTTTCTTGAAAAGGAGAGCAGTCCCTCTTGATCTTGGCTTTCTACTTCACTTTGAGGTCTCTCCTCCTTACCTACGTTCCTGCCATGATGGCATCTGCTGGGCTGTAACCGAAAAATCCTAACACCAGAAGCCAAAAAGAGAAGCCACCTCATCTTAGATCTCCAGTCTTCAAAACCTAAGTTAAATTTCTTTATATATTATTAATATCATCTATTTTGTCATGAGAGCAGAAATGGACTAATGTAAAAAGCAAATATCCAGATTCATTAGTTAGTATTTGGAGGTGAGCTTGGGCATCACTAGTATTAGGTGACATTGTGACAGTGATTGTCCTTTGGCTTTAGAAAAAATAGAGATGACATGTGCTACTGTGCTTGCTCTGTCTCATCATGTGAAATCCTTGGCCATATCTTTTTTTAACCCATTTTATTGATATGTATAAGTGCAAAATTTAAGTTTTATAATGAAGTTGAGCATTTTGTGCACCTACATATCTTGTCAAGGTGACAAGGACTTTCCCACTCGCCTTTTGTCCCTCCCTCCACACACCCCTCTCTCCTTCCCTCCCCCGCCCCTCCCATTTCACTTTGTTTTTCGTTTTAAGTTTCATGAGATAGTTGTGATCTGGTCTCTCATATCAGAGAGGCCATTCGATGTTTCACCTTCTACTTTTGACACACTTCTCTAAGCATGATGCTCTCAAGCTTCTTCCATTTGCCTGTAAAAACCTCCATGCTGTTGGGCTTTATGCATGAATAGTATTCCATTGTGTACAGTAGGAACAGCTTACGATGTCAGAGATTCCAGTGATGTGTTCTGGAATCCTTATCCTCTAGAGCCATGCTATAAATAAGTTCTTGCTTATAAAATTTGCATTCTTAGTTATCTTGTTACAGCAAAAGATAATGTTCCAAAACATTCTTTATTTTTCATTTTAGAGTAGTAAAAAAATGTGGGTCCAATATAAATGAGGATTTGGGTCATTGAAATGCCCCTTTATTTCTGACAACAGTTTCAAAAAGATGTTGCAACCTTTAATGACGGCTAATTTTCCTGTGATTTCCCACCATTTTCCTCAAATCAACCTATTCGATTTTCTCAGTTGCATTTTAAAGTCTGTAGCATTTACAGGCATGCGCAGCCTGCCGTCTGCCACTCGTTTACCATTGATTTTTGGAGATGAACTGACTGGGGTGACATAAAATATACCCATAATGTAATTAGTGTATATATAAGTACGTAAACTACTTTTTATAAATTTTTGATTACAGCATGTTAAAAAGTTAGGGGTAGTAAAAGAACAGGCTAGAGGTTGGGCAAACTTGCTCTACTTAGTGAAAAAGAGTCAACTACTGAAATGTGCATGTGTATGCATGCTTAGGATTATACCTGTATGTTTTTAAAATTTGTGAGTGGGATTTTTTCATTACATTGTCATTAATTAATACCTAAAATTGTACAAGGAAATCTTACCATGTGTATATGTTTTTTCTAACATTGTGCTATTTTAAATATTGATGGATCGATTCTTTCCGATTATCTTTATTATTATGGGAGATATGCATATCCTTTTTACTTAAAGAAACAATGTTGCACAAATTGTTTAATCCTTAATTTTGCCCCAACTACTTACCTGATAGTCATAATTTTACTTCTCATGTGTCAAAGTTCTGTTGATACTAATTTTTATTTCTACATTGGCAGTTCTCACATATCTTTCTTATTTTTGAGTATTTATATACCTCGACTGGTTACAGAGGTTGTAAACATAAATACGATCTAGTAATGTTGTATTATGGAATTTAGCTTAGGATCCTTTATGTTAGTATGTATATAATATGTGTTTATGATGAAAATTATTGTGTTCGTAGGCTGCTTTATGAAATTCAAATAAAAGCAATTCTCTATAACAGTAGCAATATCCAATGTTATTGTTAATTTTGTAGGACTCTCTGGTTTTATAAAATTTAGTAAAATAGACCCATGAAAAATAAAAAGGTACTATTTTGAATACTATTTCTCTTTTATAAAGTTTTTTTTAATATTGCTTTTTTTTTTAAGACAGAGTCTCACTCTGTGTTCCAGACCTGTCCTGAGCTCACGGTGGGGTCCACAAACACATAGGCTATCTTCTTGCCTCAGCCTCCCAAGTGCTGGGATTTCAAGCATATGCCACCATGCCCGAGTTATGTGATGCTAGAAGTTCAAACCCAGAACCTTGCACCTGCTAAGCAAGTGCTCTAGCCCCTGACATATTTTCCAACCATGTATAAGCTGTCATGATAATTATTTATGTAAAATTGTCTGTTATACTGAGCTGCTGTATTCTACATAATAATTATCAAAGCTTGTCTCTTAGAAAGAATTTATATTTCTTTGTCCAGAAGCCAAAGAATTGGGAAATCTTGCTATGAACATCATTTTGTCTTTTGATCTAGAGATTTTAAGCTGTCTACTTTTGCTTTTGATAATACCTCTGAAGTAAGACTGTAGCCAGCAATGTGACACCAAATAAGGAAGTCATATAACATACTCTGCTTGTAAATGAATTAGGGTAGAAAAGAGTACAAATGTCTGTAAATTCTCTGGATTTAGAAACAACCTATAAACTTTCTTAATTTGCCTCATGCCATTAGAAATCTTCCTGGACAAGATTTGTTTTGCACAAGGAAAATCTGAGGTCCAATTAAAGTGGTCCATATGTAAGGCAAACTGAGCAGGCAGAACCATGATTGGTTGAAACCTTATTCTCCTGACTGTCTCAGAGAATTTCTGTTAAGAACTATGATTGGTTGAAATCTTAATCTCTTGACTGCCAACTCAAGAGAATTGCTATCATATGAAGTCCATATTACACTACTGTGATTGCTAATCACAAGTACCCTTTACTATAGAAAAGCATTGTGTCAAGTAGTCTGCCTACCAAATTTTATTGAATTTTTAAATAACCTTTGACTTATTATAATGAGACACTAAATTATAGGCAGAAAAATGTTTCCTAGAAAGCATAAGTTCAACAGCATCATGGCTATTAAGTGACAAATTTGAATTAGGGTCACAAAAATAAAAATAACTTATTGCTTTTTATTAAGGATTTAGAATTTAAACATGTCTGACTTTAAAAATTTAAATAACAAATTTGAAAATTTCTCTTGTAAGCCCTGAAATATATTACTTTGTAACAATACTGCATTGCATACACAATTTTATCAGTCATATGAGGTCAGCAGGAATGGAAAGCTGTTCAGAGTTGATTCTGTGGGAAAACCTTTTCTAAATTTATGCATGCTGGACCTGAGTGATTATAAGCAGGCAAACCATGAGACGTCATCCTCTCTAAGTTATCAAAAGAACACAACAGACTTCTAGCACATGGAAACATTCCTGCACTACTAGTTATTCTGAGAGGAAAACACATAATTTATAAATACTGTCAAATTAAATAGGCATTTTCAGTTGTGATTAATATCAGCAAATATATTGTATAGTGTAGAAACAGTATCCTTCTACCAACTCACATCCTGGTGGAATAAGTACACTGTGCACTTAGATTGACAGAGATACAAATGTGACTGAACAAGTCAAAGTCCCTGGGATTTAAAGTAAACAGCTTGCACTATCCAGATCCTAATTTTTACCCCTGTAAAATGTAAATTTTATATATATATATATATATATATATATATATATATATATATATATATATACATACATATACATATATATATATGTCAAAGAGAGATACTCGAAGGGCAATTATCTCAGTGTCTTAACAAATCTAGTCAGAAAAGTTCCCATCTTTTCTTTCCTCTCTAAAACCACTACAAGTATTTCTTACAACACACATCACTTGTCTTCTACCACTTATGGAGAAAGCCATGCTGAGGAAAGTACAAGATGGAAATGTGTGGTAAATGTTTAATTTTTTTACAAGTTGCAGTTAAAGACACATTGCCAATAGTTCCTCTTAAAATACTTCCCTTTGCTTCAAACACACTTGTTCCATCTGTCTTAGTTATTTTTCATTTCATGATAAAAATACCTGACACACAAATTAGGAGAGTAAAAGTTATTTGAGCTCACAGTTTTAGGAGTCCTCAATCCATTCATGGATGACTGGTAATGGTGGAAGCATGTGACAGAGTCAGAGAATCTCTTCATGGGATCATGGGCGGGAAGTCAAGTACCAGAAGGAAGAGAGGAAGGACCAAATATCCTTCTGGATCCAGCCCCTTCTGGGCTGAAGACTCTTCCAGGTCACATGCAAAGTAATGTGCCACATAGCTGTAATGTACAGCAGGCTCCACATTTACCAGGTGCCTGTAACCTATAATCTACGCCACATCTATAATCTACCACATACCCATAATCCACTCCTCCAGGCCAGGCCATCTCCTAATGGCTTAAGGTAATCCGTGATATCCAAAGACATGAGACCAAATCGTTGCTACTTTCTGAAGCAGTTCTGAAAGTCTTCTTTCCTGTCTGTAGTGACAACGTTCTTGCTACTTCAGTGCTCTGAGTCCACTCAGAATGTTTACATTTCATGGTTGCTTAGACTTTGGGGAAGAGACAGGAGTGGCATGGTGTCAGATTTGGTGGGCAAGGTAGTGAGGACACACGATGATGCTTTCATGCACCTTTCTGATGGATGGCCTTTAGCAGCAGCACATACCATATTTTTGATCATGCCTTGTAAAGACATGAAAGAGACCTTGTAATGTACAGACAGTGAAAAGAAGCTTGGGTATAAGTGTGTGCAATGCAGAGGGAGTATTTTTAGCAGGATTATTGACAATGTGTCTTTTATTGTAATAACATGTTTAAATTGTAAATATGTACTATGTATGTTATGTTTTGGATCTGGCTTATCCCCCCAAAGCCTTATATACATGGAAGGTGTTTGGATTGTGGGTTAAATGGATCAGTCTATGGATTTCAGGTGATGTTAAGAGGTGGGGCTACCAAGAGCCTCATGTGGATAAATACGGAACTGTGTGCTGTTGGGAGGTAGTGCTTGGCTGAAAGGGGTGGATACTTGGGGTTTGACCTGGAAAGATCATGAAAATTGATTGAGACAGGGCGGGTGGAGGGTAGAAGGTGGAGGGGCTGCTGGGGTCAAAGCTTTAGGTGTTTGTTGTTGACGTGTTGGCCAGGAAGTGAGTGTGGGGCTCCAACTGGCAGCTAAAGGAGGGAAGAAGACACATTGTGACAACTTCTTCCCTGTCATGTGCTTCCGTGGTGGCATCTGCCCATGAAAGGACTGTGTGAGGCCATCCAAAACTGTGAGCTAAAATAGATCTTTCCTCCCTTAATTTGTGGATGTCAGGGAATCTGTCACTGCAATGAGAAGGTAACTGAGGCAGGGCCTGCTGTGGAGAGGGGGCAGATTACTGAGAACACAGATTGAAGGGATACAATCCTGTTCGCGGCTCCTTTCTGAGTTCTCAGCTTCTTGATAAGGTCCTCTGCTAGCCCATCTGTTCGTGCCAGCGGAGCATGCAAGAACTGACTGCGACCTCCACAATGGGAGCTAAAATAAACTTTCCTTCCCTTAAATGGGAGGTGCCAGGTGTTACTTTCCAGCAGTGACAAAGTGAGGAGGAAAGGGCCTTTCACTCACACTTCATACATGTTGCTGTTCTCAGTTTTTCCCAGTAGGAAAGTCATCAGCCTGCTCTGTAGCATCGTCACTGTGACAGGAACAACACTGTAATGGAAAATCCACCCCTCCTCCCAGGCCTTTGCACAACCGAAAGAATTTGACAAGCCTCGTGTTGGTTAGCTTGGGGGGGGGGAAAGGCCCTCCCAGGATGTGGTTAGAACATAAGTTATA
This sequence comes from Ctenodactylus gundi, assembly GCA_004027205.1. Classification (NCBI taxonomy): domain Eukaryota; kingdom Metazoa; phylum Chordata; class Mammalia; order Rodentia; family Ctenodactylidae; genus Ctenodactylus; species Ctenodactylus gundi. The sequence continues at coordinate 198,712 of PVKB01001384.1, read as the reverse complement.
AAAGTGACGGAAGGCAATTGAGTACTTTCTAACAAAATGCAACAACCCCTAAGATACATATATTTTTAGACATAGTAAGCGCATTTTAGACCAAATAAGAATTCATGCTAATTTTAATCAGCATACTTATGAAATAGTATGTAAAAGTTTCTCCAATGTAACAAGGGTTGAATTAGCAAAAACATATATATATGTGTATATATATATATATATATATACATACATAACATATATATATATATATATATATATATATATATATATATATATACACACATAACATGTAGGGACTCATGTATATATAACAAAATTTTATTTGCATTTTTATATTTTGCTCTTATTGTTCTGATGAATAATTATAAATTTGAAGATTAAGCCACAGCAGGAAAAAGTAACTAGATCTTGATCATTAGACATCATTACTAATTTTTTTAGAATCCTAAATATAACCTTTTATCAACTACTGAGTACAAAATTTCAAACATTTTTAAAATCCATATTTCAGCTATACAGAATTTTGAGTACAGTGTGATAATTTGATATATGCATACAGTATGAAATGGTCAAATAAGGACAGTCAATTTTTTATCTCTTCAATGCACATATTTATGAGCTGCTCATGATACATTATATGTAGTCATCAAACCAGGGTAGTTAATGTTGCCATCTCTTTGCTATTACTTTAAGCCTTTAAGTTCCTCTCTTCAATTTACTCTTAAAGTATATAACAGGATATTGTGAACTGTGATCCTGCTCCTTTTTGTAGAGTAATGGTACTTAGTGCTTCTGTAAAAGTGTGCATTGGTAACTTTTACCTGGGAAAACGCTAGCCCTGTGTGAGTCTCTAGACATCTGTTTGATTGTGCTTTGCTTGGTTTCTGTCTGCAATGCTGGGAACAGCTTTCCAGCCTCTGCCATGTGCTTCTACTGTTGCTGGGTCTCTATGAATAGAATGTGTGAGACTTTCTGAAACTATGAGCTAAGTAAATATTTCCTCCCTTAAATTGCAGTTTAGCATTTTGCCCCAGTAATGAGAAAGTAAATAAGAAAATTAGTACTTCTGATATATTCTTCAAGAGTTGATAATGTACATAGGGAAACATAGTTCTTGAACTATAAACCCAAAAAACATTTTATGAGTTTGCTTATATAGAAGATATCGTTCATATTCTACTAGCAATATTTGGGGATATATCTCTTCTCTCAATCCCAGGTTCAGAAGCCCATCTACATGTACCCCATATTTTTGCCAGGAAGCAAAGCTCCTTTCACGTAAGCATTAGTCAAAGCAGAAATTTAGCGCAGATGATTAGGGAAGCAGAAGCCAAGGTGAAAGTTTCCTTGTAAATTCTTGTACTTTAACTCTAAAAGGTATTACTGAAATATTCCTGTGGGTATGGGAGGTTTTCCACCAAAATTACAGCTACAAAAATGTTAATATACATCCCAGAGAATAAAAGTGAAAGATTTCAATTAATATTTTTTTTTATCTTAGACATACAAATTTTCATTTCAGTAGCAGCAACCCCAGGCATTCTTCATAAAGGGTCAGGGACCCTCATAAGATCAAAAGTTTATGAAAATTTCCTGCACTTTATTCTTTTGTTAGGAGATTCTTTCTACTTTTTAATTGCCCAGAGCTTGGGTCAAGTAAGACAGTTTTATTATGGGTAACAGAAGTCTGCTATTTTCTACTAAAGAAACATATTGAGACAATTACTAAATATATAAAATGGCTGAGAAACAATTTAAAATGAAAAAGATACAGTGAAGAGTGGGGAAAACAACCTTCTTAGTTGCCAAATAGTTTTAAGTATTGTTGAATAAAGGGCATCGGAAACATTTCCTTTGTAATGAGCAGCTGCTAGCTAAAATCTAACTTTTGTGTGTATACAGAAAGCATTTGCCATGATCCTTTTGGGTAGACTAACAGTCAAAATGATTCTAATAATTGAAATAAAGTAGGCTGTACAGTTCCACATAGTGACAATAAAAACACTATGGAAAATTGAATCACTTACACAGGCTGAAACATGTAGCAATTTATTTTTATGGAAATTGCACTTATAATCTTAGTGATAAGCTGAAAACAGGGTCCTAGCCTAGACCTCTTTTCAAGATTTAACATAGCCAGGTAAATTAACATATTGAAAATTCTTCATTTCTTTAAACTGATTCTTTTAAGGAGTAGCAAAAGGCTATAGTACAGAGCATTCTGTAAGGTCTGAGTTATTAGATAGACTATGTAATTCATTACCCTGTGGCCACATTTCCAATATAGTTAAGAAGAAACTGTTACTGTCACAATTTAATAACCATAATTGGGGAAAAGGGATGTGTTCACAGACATAATAAAGATGTGTTGAAGAATTATAATGCAGAGAAAACAGGACTGTGAGGATTATTCTTTTCATTTTATTACTTGGTGTGACTTAGGTTTTAAGTAATACTGGTAATTCTGGTAGTTATCCTCTTCTGTGCTACGTAGGGCATTGTGCTTGGCAAATAGGCAAATAATGGAATCTGTTGTGTAACTGGAAAAAAAATATTTGAAGAGACCATATCAGGAGGCCCTCCTTAGAACAATTTTATTGGTATTAGTCTTTGTGTAGAACATTAACAGTGATAAACAAAAAAGGAAAGCAAATAGGCCATTGGTGAGGAGGCAAGAAATCTTGTGTTCCCATTCTCTTTAAAATAATAATTTTGTTGTTGAGATATTGTACTTAATTTTTCTGAGTTTTATTTGCTGTTGATAAAGGAAGATAGTAGCAGGAGTCCATTCATTAGTATGTGGCTATCTTCTCACTTTGTAACAAACTCTAGTAGATTTAGTACTTAAATAAATTGAAATTAAATTATGAGGGTTTTTTTTTTTTTTGAAACAAGTAACCAATCACAAGAGTTGAGGGTCCACCAGCCACAGAAAGCCAACTGACCATACAGGGCTCCAAAAAAAAGCACTTGCTGAAGGATGGCCCATCAGGTGCTATGTCCCTGCTTCACTTTAGCTTGACCTTTAAACATGGCTGACACTCCTGGATGGAGTCTCTTAAACCTTTACTACAGTTCCTGACTCATTCTTGGCTCAAATAAACTATAAACTTTAAGTTGTTGATTTTTTTCTTTCATTGTCTTTTATTCTGGTGTGAGCATTAGAGTAGACACATAGAATTTTCTAATATAACATATTTTTCCATTGTTAGAATTTTTGGGGTTTAGAATCCTGGAAAGGGGATTGGATAGCAGTTCACTTATATTTGTTCAATTGTTTCAAATAGTAATTTTTGGTGCATAACTGAAATTTCATTTAGAACATACCCCGCCAAAAATTGTATAACACAACGAATTTTTCTTAGACCAACATTAATTAAAGTAGGGACACTCCTATGAATAACTGCGTTTCAGTGTTACTGATGTCTAAACTATATTCTTGTAATCTGTGAAGACATTTCAAGCCTGGGTTTGAGAGAATATTTGTAAATTTAAAAATAATTCCACAAATTATCCTTGCACAATGGATCCTCTGCTTTTTCCTCACTCTGACGCAAGTATTATTTTCTTGAAGTAGGGTGTACTAGTTATGCTCCTTTGAACACTCTAAATCTACCTTCTTCTTCTTTGGTAAAGTAGAAAAACCAGTATTTAGAAACAGAATGAAATGCACTGTCTAGTGTATGTTTCCAGCGGGGCCTTGTAGAAAAGAAAGAAGATCAGACCACAGGATTGGCAAAATACCCGTTACCCCTGGTTTCTTCATTAATGAGCTAGAGTTAACTAATATCTAACCGTTTTCCTGTTAGAGGGCTCTCCAGGGTAGACACTGTCCTGCAGCTATTGTTCTCCCTGGTTCGTGTGAATTTACACAGGGGAGATGATGAGAGATACAGGGAGAAGATAACTAGCTCAGACAAGGAAAAAATCTTGAGCAGATTTTCCCTCAGGGTATTCAGAAAGAATTCATCTGTCAATGCTGTGATCTCAGACTTTTAGCCTCTAGAACTCTGAAAAAAACTTCCTCTGTTTAAGCCACCCAGTCTGTGGCCCTTAACATTGGAGCTATGGCAAACAGATACAGGTTGTCTTCTTGATGGCCTTGGCAGATATAGGAGATAATTGCTTCTGCCATTGGTTTACTTCATCTTGTATGCAAATTTGCAAGTACTTAGAACCCTTGCTGAAATAGAAAAATTATTTCAACACTTTTTCCTGTTCTTCTGTAATACTCTTCTCAATGACTGTGTTTCAAAATGAAGACTTTGCTATTCTTCTCTTTCTCAACAAAAATGGCTACAAAAACATATAAATTGATGACAAATTAGTAGATATCACTATCATCATACCGATTATTAAGCAATGTTCTAAGTAACAAAAGCATCATCACAGCATTTTAGTTAATGATATAACATGATTCAGATGAAGAGTCCTCCTAGAGTAACAAAAATCCAGTTTTCTCTTCATTTCTTGTTTCTCTTTTCCGAATCCAAAAGTATAAAGTCAACTTGAAGTAAGCAAACAACACAACCAAATAAGACAATCTAAGAAAATATGCTTTGAGTATTAATGTCTAAGAGAATTTTTTAAATGAACAAATATTTTATGATTTGAAGGAACAAAAGACGGATGTGCCATATGAATGCGAGTCTCATTTAGAAACCTTGACGTAGAGAGTCTATGTTGGCATTGAGGTCTGAGGTCTCAAGCTGGATTGTCAAAGTACTTTGAATACAAAACAAAATAGACAAAAGTAGCTGAATTCATCACTGTGAGATACGCAATTGCGTTGCAGGAATAGATCTTATCTTTGATCTAATGAAGAGACTTATTACTTCCCAGTATGATGATATGGAGTTCTTCAGAGTTTGTTTTTGAAAGAGATTTATGAAGAAAAAAAAGAGATAAAAGTCCATTATTTCTAAAGTCTCTCAGGTGAAAACAAAGTAGTCCTTCCTACCTTCTTTTTAAATTAACCTGGGAATGTATTGTTAGCACTGAAATGAGATCTTCTAATGAAACTACATGGAAGAGTGTTAAGCAACAGCCATAACGTGAGACATGTTCAGGTTTGAATGTCTTGGGAAAACATATCTCCGTCTGTAATTGTTTGCAAGTTTACAAAAAGTCTCAAAATATTTGAGCATAGCCAAAATAAAAAAAGATTAACTTACAACCTTTGGGATTTATAAAAGCTTTTGAAGTATATAGCTTACATTTTCTTTCCTTTATTTTCCTTTTCATATTTTGTTTAACAAATCAAACACAGTATAAAACAAGTAGTCATAGATTTCTTTCAATATTTTCTTAATTTCTGTGTTTAATTGTCTTGTTTTAGTGAATGGATATAGACTGTGAACTATGAAATACTCAGTTTGAATGAGAGTCTTAGTTTTCAAGCTGCTTTAACAAATTAATACAGACTTGTACATATGAGATTTCATTTTTCACAGCTGTGAAGCCTACAAGTCTGCAATCAGGGTTTAAGTATCAGTGAAGACTCTTCTGAGTGGAAACCAAAGACTTCTTACCATGTTTTAACATGCCAGAAAAGACAGTGGTGTCTCTGTGGTTTCTTATAATTATGAGAACTAACTACATCCCAGGGGCTCTGCCACTTTAGGGATTAGAATTTCCATATTTAAATTCTGGGGAGGGCACAAACACTCAAATTATAGCAATGACTGAATGACATTTCATTAAAAGATGAACATTTGTGAATAAAAGTAAGAATGCACACACAAAAACTGCAATGCTACATTTATTTCCTTATTTCTAAATTTTGGAAAATTAAGCACCTTGAGAAATTGATTTATTTATTTGAATTTTTAAGAGTGAAGAATATTAAATCTGTATTTTAGTGAAGAAGTAACAGTGACAATGAGAGCAAAAAACGAGCAATAAAATGAAGATAAAATTAACAAAACAAGAATGGGAGAGCGAGAGAAGCAGAAGCAGGCAGGACTCATCCAGGAGTCTGGAGGATCCTGATAGTGCAGAGGTGTGGTCAGTGAGCATGTGACTGCATTTCACGTATGCTGTCCTTTCTATCAGCACCCTCAGAGAAGTGGTATATAAAGATGTGCAAATACATTCATTATAAGCTGGTCATAGCTCATGCCTGTAATCCATGCATTCTGGGAGGCTTGGGCAGGCAAATCCCAAATTCAAGCACAGCTTAGGCATGAGTGATTTAACAAGACCTGTTGCCAAGTCAAAAATCAGTAAGTCCGGAGATGTAGTTCAGTGTGAAGTTGCTGGGTTTAATCCCTGGTGTTAGCAAAAATATACACAAAATTTTGAATTTTTCCATGGGTATGGATATATCATGTAAATATAAATACAGGAATGTTAGAAAAAGCAATGTGTAGAGATGTGATTACCCTCTTCTTACACTATTAAACTATCAAAATTTACCATAAAATGGAATGATTCTTATGGTATCAACATAAGAACTCTCAAGTGGAGAAATGAAATAGGCTAAAAATTGGCCCACAAATAAGAAGAAAATTAATATTTGGGCAGAGGGTATTTGTAATTTTTTGATTTAATGATATTTCATTAAATAACATTTAAACAACTTAATGTACACTAAGAAAAATCTCAATCTCACGTTATAACATAACTGTATAGCTATATATGATAGAGTAAAATAACATGGAATGTTGCAAATTGTGAAAATATATAAAAAATAAAATACACTGACCCTGAATGTTTTGTCCTAAAGATTAGTCTTAAAATTTTTGTATATACATAAGCACCCACACACACGCATGCACAAAGATAATTGTGTGAACAGATATTTAAAAATAATGAGGCAAATAAATATGTATTATCTGGGATATTTGGTCAAGATACAATGCTAAGTGGACAACAGAATCATGTCATACGACTATATATATTATGTAATATAAAGTATAAATTTCACAATATGCCAAAGATTCTATTTGATAATGTGAATAACAAGTGAAGGAAGAACCCTATTAGCTCCTATATTCTGTAGATCTACAAGATAGGGGCTGGCCATAATTCAGTGATTAGAGTTGTTGCTTAGGAAGTATGAGGCCTGGGGATTGATACTTCAGTAAAAAGTTACAGCTGGACGTGGTGGTGCATGCTTGTAATCTCAGCCCTGAGGAGACTGAGGCAGGAGCGTTGCTGTGAAGCCAGGCCAGGCCTCACTCTACACAGTTCAGGACCAACCTGGACTGCAGAAAGACCCTGTCCCCAAACTATACTGAACTAAAAATAAAACAAATTTTAAAGAATGATCATATAAACAGGGACTGAAATGGAATGGGGAAATGAGAACTGACGTAGAATTCACCTCATGAAAAATTTTCATTTTATATCCTCTAACCTTATATGCTGTTTGATATTTCATTATATATATATATATATATATATATATATATATATATATATATACATACATACATACACATACATACATACATATACATGATTTGGGATTTTGTTAGTGTGTAAATTGAAAGAAAATATCTGGAAAAACATGAGTGACAGAAAAGTAACAAAAACGTTTTTAGAAAAAAATTAAAGTCACTGTTGGTGATATGATATCAAGAATTAAAAATCATTGTGTAACTTCAAATTGAATAGCTAAGTATTAATTGCAATTTCCTAGTGCAGAAGTATATCATAAATATTTATTGCATCTCTACTGCATGATAAATATTGAAATAGCTCTTTTTCAGAAAAAAATATTCCTTGGCAAATTAACTCAAAGTATAGCAATACAGCTGCACTTAACAGAATTCTGAATTGCACAGAAGTACATACTTTTATTAATTTTATTCAACTCTTTGAGCAATCTTTTTCATTTACCAATCATTGTTGATTAAATCTAGCTTTTCTAATTTTAGGTGTATGCTTTTTTTATGTATGTGACCCCCTTAACCCCTTAAGCATTCTTAGCCCCAGGAACTTAAATTCTGCCCTGCTCATTTCTGTTCTCTTTCCTTCGATGTGTCATCACATTCACTGAAAGTTTACCTTATTTGCACCTGACGAATTTACATAGAAAGATTTTTTAAAGTTAATTCAAAACTGCCATAGACGACTTTGCAGTGCGCACCAGTCATCATAGTGAAGGGTTCAGATCCCAGGCATCACAGGGCAGCGTGTGTCCAGAGGAAGTGAAGTTTCTTGGCATAGACACCCAATCTAGGTAAGTCCATCTGAATATGAGTCCAGTAGGAGCAGCTTTACCAGATAGTGGATCTAAGTAGAAATAAAGGAACTGCAGACATTTTAGAAGTCAAAAAATAAAAATTGAAAAACATCATGTAAATAAAAGAAATTGCAGAGTCTAAAAGTTACCTCCTTAAATATTAAGAAAACAATGAAATTTAAGGATTCAAAAAGAAAATATGAGAAAATGTCAGCCAAGTAAGGAAGGAATCGGTCACTAAAAATAATGAAATAAGGCAGCTGTAGTCCTTCTCCTTAAAAACAATTTAAAATCTGACTATTCAAAAGCAAAGTAGAGAAACCATGACCCCTGTTAGAGTTTGGATCTAATGTGTTCTTCCCAAGTCTCGTGTATTTAGATGTAGTGGGATACCTGTGGAACCATGTGCTGTTGGGAAGACTGACTGATAGGATAGGATGCCCGAGGTTTGACTTGTAGGGATGATGTCAACTTACTGATATTGGGTGCCCAGGGCAAAGATGTCAAGTGTGTGCTATTGACTTGTGGGCTGAGAAGTCAGGAGGGGCCACCTACCTTGGGTGTAGGCAGCTCAACTGGCAAGTTGAACTAACTAAAGGAAGGAAGAAGAAACTTTGTTATAGCTTCTTGCGGGGAAAACCCTAGCCTTGCCTTGGTCTCCATAGATCAATTTGTTCCCACTTCATTTGGTTTTCTATCTGCAATGGGGTGAGCAGCTCTCTAGTCTCTGCCAGGTGCTTCCATCATTAGTGGCTCTTGGTGACTGGATTGTGTGAGACCTTCTAAAACCATAAGCTAAAATAAATCTTCCTTCACTTAAGCTGTACATGTCAAGTATTTTGTCACACTAACAAAAAAGTATAGTGAGACAATTATTTACCTGATTAAGTAGAAAGAAACAGTGTCAAATTATACAAAATAAAAAATGGCAAAGGCCAAATAATCAACCAATAATAAGAATTTTTTAAATTAAGAAAATGTTTTTCTGACTATTTAGAAAATTTTAAAGTTGTACAAGATATAAAACAGAGAATGAATTACTGCTGTTTTGTGTTTCCATGTAAGACAAATCATTTGATATTTAAACTCCCACTTATTTCCCTTAAAGTACGTTTGTTCTCTTACAAAATGACTGATTTGTCCTTCTTTATGGCTGAGTAATACATATCTATATCTATTTATATAAATTTAAAGATATGTATCAGATGTTCTTTATCTATTCTTATTTTGATGGGAAAATAGGTGATTTCCAAGATTTGGCTATTATAATTTGATTTGTGCTACACACACACATACACACACACACACACACACACACACACACACATTCATTCATGTACTCGCATGCAAAGGCACATAGATAAGAAACAATGTATTTATGATGGAAAATGACATGTATATATGATAAGATTATTATGCTAAAAAACAAGAGACTTAATCTGATGTGGGAATGGGGATAGATTCTAGGCAGAGAAGGGAAATAAAAATGATCAAAATGAGATTTGTTTGAGTCAATCCCCTAAGATGAACACACTATCATGTATCATAAACATATTCTCTACTAGTAAAATAAATTTTTATAAGATTTTCCATTTTTAATTTCTTCTTTTCTGATGCACAATTTTATCTGTTCCATAGACTCAGTGTTTTATAGAACACTTGTCTCAAATCTGAAATTTCCTGGGTTTTCAAAAAAATTTTTTAAGCCAAAAACATGTATTTTGATTATTAAACTACAATGCGTACCTTTTTGTTCTTGAGATAAGGTCACGCTTTGCAGTTCAAGCTGGTCCTGAACTTGCTGTGAAGCCCAGGCTGGCCTTGAACCCACAGCAATACTCATGCCTCAGCCTCCCAAGTACCATGATTACAGGCATGTGCCACCACATCCCATCTGTGATTTGGGGGAATTGACTTCATGGCCTTAAACTTTCTAGGCAAGTTTTAAACCACTGACCTGTTCCTCTAGCCCCTCCAATGCATACCCTTAAAAAAAAAAAAAACAATAAATGGACATTTATGTGCTTTTAACCTAAATTCATTCGTGAATAATGCATATTTTATTTTTCACTTATTTTTACACTTAGAAGTATTTAATGATTACCATTATGACTTCCTTTATCACCTAAGAACCTCAGCAAGATGATTCTTAGTTTCTGACTACAAAAAAACACCAAAAATTTCACTTTGATCCTGTATTTTTATTTAATATACACTCCATGTTCAGCTTTCCTAATTGTACTTAAATGTTCTTTGTAGCATTTTGCTTTTAGTTTTTCTGTTGCTGTTTCCAGAATAAAGACAATGTTCCTACACTGAATTCATCAGCTATTTCCATTTAGTTTATTTAAAACCGATGGCTTTCTCTGCACCTGCCATTTGGTGGAGAGGACTGTCTTGTCTTATTATTGACTTTTTTTGTGAGAAACCCAGGCCAGTTTTCTTATTTTCTGTATTTTTTTTTTCATTCATAGTTTTGGCTAAAATTCTGTGACAAGAATCAGAGTTTCATAACATTATTTTTTTCATTTTTAGTAATTCTGTTTGATCTTTTATTTCAAAAAACCCCAGTCTATTTAGAATAAGTTCAGGCCAGTATATGAAAATAAATAACCAAAATAAAATAGACTTTTCTAGAGATTACATATAGAAATGTATTTGACTTTGTACCACAATAGAGATGATTAAGTAGACTGATTTTCATAGAAGAAGCTTTTAAAAGGCTTAAACCTAGAAAATATTGGCAACAAGAAAAAAGCAAGAAATTTTTGCCAAACTTTTAAAAGCAAAGGTGCTAATGTTTTTATTGTAGTAGAATGCACAAAAGGAGAGAGATCTGTTAAATTTTTATGAAAGGATACAAACTCATACGAAAGGAAGCCAGTGACCAATCTCCATGTATATTATGCCAAATAACAAAATATAAACACTTGATTCAAAAATAAAAGTAACAATGTGCTGAAGTTGGATTGACTCTCTAAACTTAATTATAACTATTGATTTTATCAAAATATTTTATCATATAATAAATCCATTGCTAGAATGCTCATTTGCATATATTCTGATAATAGAAGTATTACAACACAACTTTTTTTTTTAAAACAAAAAGCAGCTAAAAATAAAAGTTATTCCTTGAGGTGGACTACATTTCTCTTTTTTTTGTCTACACCACTCAATGTTCCAAATTAATGCAAGTATACCAGAGATGATCTTCCAAATATATGGATCATAAGATGCCTATTTAAAAATTATTTTGTAAAAAATTATTTAATATAATAACATGTAAATTAACAATTATTTTCTACTTAATGCAGTTGGAGAATGAGAAACTAAAATACGATTTAAAAAGAGAGGTCAAACTAGCACTAGTTGCAAAGTAGATAATAATAATAAATATCTAGGAAATCAAAGAGTATGGGAAGCTGAATCGTTACCCCCACTTATATTTATACACTCGTCATTGGAATATGTGACTACGTGGCTACTAGGGAAAAAGACTCTGGTGATATGTCGAGAATCTTGAGATGAGTGTCTCTGTACCACTCTGCACTGTGGAGGCTGAGGGAGAACTGGAAGGTCAAACCCAGCCTGGGCACCAGTTTAGCAAGGCTCTGTCTCAAAATCAAAATCAAAATCAAAAGAGCTGGAGATAGAGATATTATCTTGGATTATTAGATTTTAATGGGATGGGTTTAATGTAATCACAGGAGGTCTGAAAAAAAAAGACATTGTTACTCTAGAAGCAGAATGACAGAAAAAAAGAGATTTTAAGATGCTATACTGCCTCCTCGGATGGCGAAAGCAGCCTCTGAGCCACAGCACGTGGAGGCTGGTGAAAGACATGTAGCCAGGGATCCACTTATCCGTGACGTGGTTGCTCACCTTCCACCGTGGACTCTCAGGAGGCCATGTTTAGGAGAAAACAAGGGAGCGAGAAAACTTTCTGAAATAATTTAAGATTAGGATGTTCTAATCTTCACAGCTTGGGGGGAGTAAATGGAAAAAAAAAAGAGAAAAGAAATACAGAGAAAATAATAGTATTAAAATAGTACAAGATTCTAGAGCCAAGAGGAACTAGAACTTGGCCAAGGTAAAGGAAAGCAATACTGCTTGAAGATGCATCAAAGGGGAGATGATAACAAACAAGTTACTTTCATAGAAACAATAGGTGTCCTTCAGTCAATCCTATATTTTTGTATTACCTATTGATTTTATAATACTTTCCAAGTCCACTTTAACAACTTCCACTTGTGTATGTTATCTAGTTCTTCCACTAAAATTCCCTACCAAGTCCTCTCAAGGTCCCCGGGGTGACCTTACCCTTATTTGTGCTTATAGAGATGCTAAAAGGAAAGAGAAAGTTGTGAGGGTCTCATTAAAGAGTTACACGATTACAGGGATTTGCATTTTGTGATAATTTTAAAGGCATTTATGGCTAGATTTAAATTCACGCATTTTGCCATCTAGTAATTTATTTCTAAGGAGAAATCTTGGAGTCTGTAACTGGGTGAAGAAGTGGCTATATTTTGAAACTTCCACTTTTTAAGATTACATAATAATCTCATGTGATTGCCACGGTGATTTCATATTCTTTTGGGTACTTAAGGTCATTATTTCTTACACTGTCGAAATACCAAGAATCTGTGAGGTTTACCTGATGAATCTGGTCTGCTGAGAGCATGGCTGTTCAGGGCCAACTTGAGATATAGGTATTTGAGCTGCTGAGCGAGGGAAGAAGGCAAGGTGTCAATTCACACTCACTAAAATCTGTCCAAGTAGTGAAAATACTGAACCTAGTTGAAAAGCTCAGTGTAATTTCTTTTATGTGAACTGATAAGTTGCCCTTTCTGTGTTTATAATAAGACAGAAATCTGTATTTTAATCATATGAAAATTTTCAGCTGAGTAGATTGTAAGATTTTTCTGAAGTTTCAGACCAAAAGAGAACAAATGATAGATTTAAGTTTTACAAAAATCCCATTTTTTTCTACTTCATTACTAAAATAAAAATATTAAAACAATTCTGCTTTGAATGAAGGTATTTTTAAAAAATCACTTTATTGAAATATATTCCATATAATGTAAAATTCATATAATACAATTTTAATGGTTTTTAGCATATTCACATAGTTGCGCAGATATCACAAGTTCAAATGTTTTAATTATTCCACTAAAAAACCCTTGTTCCTATTAAAAATTACCCTTATAGAAAGTCTATAATCTTTCTACAACTATAGATTTACTTAAGGGCATATCATATAAAAGGATTCACTAGATGTACAGACTCAAGAGAGGGGCAGAGTAGCTCCACTTTGTTATGGTCTGAACAGATGATCTGATGTCTTCTAGACTGGGCAGATATTGAAGCTAGTATTTTCTTCTCTTGATTTTTGGTAAAGTAGGTTATTTTTGTTTTTCAATGACAAGCTTTTTAAGCTTGTTTTTAAGGATGGTTTATGTTGTAGCATGTATCAATACTTCAGTCCTTTTAATTATTGCCTAATATTCCCTTGTGTGGTATGCTGTGATTTATTTGTCTGGTTAATAAGTTGCTGGGAAGAGGGATGTTTCTATGCCTCCGGGTGTTATAATGCTGCAAGGAATTTTATAAAATTTCTTGTGGGAACACTTTTTTATTTCTACTGGATACATAATGAAAAGTGGAATTGGTAGATCACATGGTTACTCTGTATTTAATATTTTGAGAAGTTGCTAACTCTTTTCCAGTGTGGCTATGTGGAAAAAAAAAAAAGAAAAAGCATGTCTGAGGATCTAAAAATAACTCTGTGGTCTACAAGATAAGTCTGCAGAGTTTAGTGGAAATTAAACGGGGAATGGGAAGAATCTGGATCTATTCCCAGCTATGCCACTAATTAGTTGTTTGACCTTAAGCAACTCATTTACATTCTTCTAAGCCCAAGTTTCTTCATTTGTAAAATAAGTGTGTGTTCCTTCAAACAAGTACAGCTCTTGAATATAATTATAGTTCCTTTACTTCTAGTTTCCCATTGTTTCCTTAAAAACTGCTTGGAGCCCTATTTTTTCCTTTCCTCCTAAAAAAAAAAAAACCTTTAGCATAGTCCATGACATTTCAGACTATTAGGTTTTATGACACAGTCACATGATGGTCTTCTCATTACTTCAAGTCACAAAATATGGTTTTAATTCCATAGCAAAGTTTTCCATCTTATTTAGTAATCAAAACTGTGAATCTGATTGGAGGCTCTTTTCAGACTCTGTAAATAAGGGGTGCTATTATTTCTAATCCCTCAGGGGCTGGAATGTCCAGACTCAGGAAGGGGGCAGGGTGGCGCCACCACGTTATGGTCTGGACAGATGACCTGACTTGGAAGTCCTCTAGACAACGCAGATATTTGAAGCTAGTGTTTTCTTCTGTTGATTTGTGATAAAGTAGATTTTTTTGTTGTCCAAGTTTTTCTAGAGCTGCTGAAACAATGTGCCACAAACAGCGTGGCTTAAACAATGGAAACTTAGCTTTCATAGCTCAGAAGGCTAGGAGTCTGTGATGAAGGCGTTAGTACATTTGGTGCCTCCTTAGATATTGAGAATCAATCACAGTGTTCTTTCCAAGTTTCTTGTGGCTTTCTGACTATCCCTGGCATATGCCTTTCTTGGCTGAGAGAAACCTGACTTCAAACTCTGCCTCTGATTCCCTTCATCGTCACATGGCATTCTCCTGTGTGTGTATGTCTCTGTGTCTAAATTTCTTTCCTACAGACACTAGTTGTATTAATTAGATTATCATTCACTTGTAAGTCTATTTGAATTTGATTATACTTGCAGGGAGACTATTTTCAAGTAAGATCACATCCTAAGGTACTAGGAATTAAGATTCCAATTTATTTTTTATTTATTTTTTATTTTTGGATGACTGGGACATAATCATTCCTTAGCAATTCCCAAATAGATGCTTCTTCTTTACTTGGTACAAGAATTACCCACTAATGGCTTTCACCATGTGATTTTCAGTGCCTCCCAATAAGAACTTCATCCCAGGGGGTTTGGATTTGTCATGCCACTTGCTTTGAACATTGGGAAGAACAGATGTGGCAGCTCTGCATTGTGCATTACAAAGTATGCTCATCTCAGCTCATCCTCTCAAGATTCTAGTGTTTGCTTTGAGAACAGGTAGTTGCTTTCTTGTTGATGAACAGAGTATCTGGCACTCAAATTTTTTAAAGAAGTTTGGTTCACATTTTAATTACATTGAGGCCATGGTCTTCTGGGTCTAAGGCTAAAATATCACAGCAGAGACTATGGTGAAGCAAAGCTGCTGGGTTCATGGTGCCTGGGAAGCAGAGTAGGAACAGTGCTGAGCAGAATGGGTGGCGTGCCATGCCTAGTACCCATGGGCACACCTCCATCATCCATCTGGACATGCCCAGGAGCATACTTGATGGATCCGCTGGGCATTTCTTGATTGATTCAAATTGACATGTCATGACTAACACATAACCAGAAGATCAACAAGTATTTCTTAATATAAACCATCAAGATTTGGGGTTCTCATGGCTTACATCTAAAATGTCTCCCAGAAGCCTCACATACTTGAAAGGGACTGGACAATATACTTGCCCGGGGATTCACGGCTGGCAGCCATGTGTGGACATCTTTTCTCTGCCATGCTGTTTCTGCATAGGAGTTGGTTTATCAAGGATTGAGTTATGTATAACTGTGTGCCAAAAATTCCCTATAAACCTCTGTCCTTTCAAGTTGTGGGTCTTAGATATTGCCACAGGGATGGAAAAGTGACTAAGGCAGGGTTTGTTTGTGGCTGCAGCCAATGTGGCACAGAGACTTTTCATTTGTTTTCAGAGACACTTTTGTTTACTGGAACCTCTCACCTCTGTCTCCTGACTCAGGGATGCGTCTTTGGCTCAGTTCTGTCTCTGTTCCCCACCCTTACTTATGTGCTAATATCACTCATTTATATTCCAGGTACAGACATTGTACCAAGAATTTGTCTGGTGGATAGTATTAAAGGTGATGGAGATATTACCCTACAGTAGCATCTGTCTCTTTTTGGTCCTCTCCTAGTCCAGGAAAAATGTTGACACATTGTTTTTGCCAGGTTGACCACGAGATAAGCATTTCAAAGCAGCCACTTCATTCTTTGTTTTGCCTCTCCATTACCCAATTTAGCCCTCCCTCTACTTTTTAGGCAACAGTGAAGCACGAGACCACTAGGTGTCTCCAAACCTTAGGGAATGCAGTCTGTGCATGTGTCCTCCACCAAATAAATGTGTGGCAGCAATTATGCTGCTCAAATCTCCTTCAAGATCACCTACTGTGAGAAGCACGGTTGACTGACAGCCCCATATGCTGCCTTTTCAATTACAATATGTGTATTAAGGCACCACTTATTTATTCCTAGGCAATGATTAAGCAAAGGTGGGGACTAGTGCCTGTCCATTTTTACCTGACAAGGAATTCCTATAATTAGGGTCACCAGCTAAAATTCAGGACATCCAATTAAAATTTAATTTTAGATTAACTACCAGTAATTTTTGATATATGCAAACAATATTTAATGAATACTTATATTGAATATTATTTGCTGTTGATTTGAAATTCAAATTAAGGAGACATCCTGCATTTTTTAATTTGCTTAATGACAATAGTTGCTTGAGCATATTCCACAAATCTACCTGGAAATAGCTTAGAAATGAATTATGTTGTAAGACTCTTCTTGTCTAAGTTTACTTCTTCCATTTCACAAGCATCAAATTTGCTCCATAGTTTGGAAGTTTGTCCTGTCCACCCTTTTTATTTTTCTCTAAAATCTCTTCTACCTCTAATTCTGTATTGTCATCAGCTTCTCAGACGACCTACACTGATACACAATCCTTTATGATCTAATAAAATTTGTATCTTTATCTCTACTGCTATGTGGCTATTGGACTGAACAATTGCTACATTTCTTCTGGGTATGTTTTTTTTTAATTTTAAATTTTTCTTAGGGAGAGAGAAATCTCTTTTTACTCTTAATAAGGCTTTATAAAAGTAAAAGTAATATGTATCTTGCTGAAGACTGATTGCGTGATACTCTAGACCTCTTCTAATACCTTATGGAAATTAGTTTTAGCAAAATAAGTGGTTATACGGTGAGGTGATAAATAGGTCACTTTACTACTGCATTGTAGATGCTGCAACCTACAGAATGTAATCTTTGAAGTATGAATGCTGCCATGAGTTGTTCAGGTAACACGTGTCTATTACATTGCATAGGTACAGTTTCCAGGTTTGAATACCAGCTAAAGGAGGAGCCAGTTCTTTACCAATCATGTATCTCAAAAATCTCTGCCACTAAAAGGTTGTATTTTTCTCCTGGAATCTACATTCAACCCTACTGAAAATAAATGTATCAGACCATATTGAGATTAGTGATGAAAGTAAGGATGTCAGATAGAAACACCTCTTATTTTTCCAGTTTACAATGCTTTTTTCCAAGGAAGGTGGTTCAGAAATGTTCTACCTTGCAATTGTCTTTCTGTTATTGAAATGGGTACTGTGACCGGGGCATTTGTATTGGCATTCAATATGGAAGGTTAGTGACTAACCAAGAGACAAGAAACCTAAACCTGCTTCATAAAGGCAGCAGAATGATGTGGTAAGCCCAAGGTGGGACATGATTCAGTTAGATGAGAACCATAAAAAGGAGGCACCAAACTCCATGAAGTATGTGATCTTCATTTTATCCCAACCTCTAGTAGAGGAATAATCCCAATGAAAAGAAGTTAATAAATAGTACTACGACACAAGACTGCTCTGTAAAATTATTTTCCTAGAAAACACAATAAAAATGATCATGATCTCAATCTTATTTAAATTGGACTGTCCAAACATATTAGAAGAAAGAATTTAGGAAAAGGATATGAACCATCTGATGAATGAAGATACACAGACCATGCAATTATGTCCCACACATATCCTATTCAGATGGCAAAACAGTTACATCAGTCTGTGGCCCTAGTAGGCTCTTTTGCCCTACCAGATTTCTCTCATTAGGTCAGTGCCAATAGTTTCCTGTGTTTTGAGTGTTAGCTAAGTACCGTTTGTTATGTATGCCTGTGTTCTTGTCTTTGACAAAAGGGATACTCTT
This sequence comes from Ctenodactylus gundi, assembly GCA_004027205.1. Taxonomy (NCBI): domain Eukaryota; kingdom Metazoa; phylum Chordata; class Mammalia; order Rodentia; family Ctenodactylidae; genus Ctenodactylus; species Ctenodactylus gundi. The sequence continues at coordinate 180,405 of PVKB01001384.1, read as the reverse complement.
CTAAAAAAGCAGATATAAGGCAGATGAAAGTCACCTTCCACGGCAGCTCGTAGCCATATTCTGTAGGCACTCACTAGAAAGGTTAGCCTTATTTTGTCAAGGTGAGACAACTCTAGACTAGTCACTCTCCAGTGTCACATTAGACCAGCACAAGGTTAAACCTTACCTGCACTTCTTCCTTTGTGTGGCTTCTTCGTTCAGTTGGACTGAATTCAGCTGACACTATTCTCCTACATAAATATAATTTGCTTGAGAATTCTTATCTTAGGTTCTGCTTGTAGACGAACTGGTTTAAAGCAGGGGAGCTCAGGCTTTAATAGCAAATAAAGGGAAATAGGGTGGAACAAGGCAAAAGATCAGTGGATTGTCAAGTTCTGTTGCTGCTGAATCTCAGCCCAGGGTACCACCATTTTGGTGGCTATTTCCCCAGTGGAAAAAAAATGTAGACATCTTCGTTAAGGACTAGTGTTTCCCTCAAGAAATCTGCTGTCCGACAAGCTGTCTAAATTATTCTGTGCTGCTCGCTTTTGAGTGTGTGATTTTTCACCAATAAATATAAAAGTGCCTTAGAATCTTGTCTTGGACATCCTTGTTTAATCAAAAGAATGTGCCCTCCCGCCAGTAAACAAGTAAAGTGATGGGAAGAAAAAAATGCAACCATGAAATTTCCAAACTCTTTGCACCTACTTTCTGTATGAGAGCATAGAGAGGTTTTGTAGATTAAATTATTCATGTCTCTATCACTCTCAATATTCCAAGCTTATTAATGTCTTTTTCTTGGGGCTCTGCATTGTCAATTTGTCACATCCTGCTGGCGAAAAAGTATTCAGGTGCTATTACTCTCAGTAAACAAATGATAGAACTGAAGAGGAATTTAAATTATGACTTTATGATTTCTCTGGAGGGGAATTCATGGGTCTAGATGGAGAAATATTACTTTAGAGTATTGCCAACTATAATTATAGTTTGATCTTTACTAATTAAGGTTTCTAGATTTGTGTGAAGTAGAGACATTTTAGTTAGCATGGTAATACTTTCTGTGTTTCCATCACATAGTCCCCAAAAGTGATTTGTATATGTAGGTGCATGTGCGTGTGTGCTGACTATTGGTTTATCAATGAGAAAAGAAAAATAACCTTTTTAGCAAGAGGTAACATGGAAGGTGTGATAGTTTACATCTAAAATGTTTCTCAAATCTCACGTAGGGCATTTGGAAAGTGATCGGATCATAAGGTGTCCAATTTGTTCCATTGGTGGGTTCCTAAGTGATTGTGTTTTTAGGGTTTGAGGACTGGAGGAAGTGGGTGACTGGGGCCACACCTTTGGAGGGTGTCATTGGCTTTTATTGGCCTCCTCCTGCTTTCTGGATGCAGCGGGTTGAGCAGCTTTCTCCCAGCATACACCTCTGCTATACCACTTGCCCCTTGGAGGTAGCTGATTATGCACTGAACTCTGAATTCATAAGCCAAATTAAGCCTCTCTGTTTTAAAGTTGCAATTTTCAGGTATTTTATATCAATGACAGGAAAGTGACCAGCATAGGAAGAGAAAGATAGAGGCACTCTTACAATGAGGAAAATTCTAATGTTTAACAACACTTTTCAAGATATATATATATATATATATATATATATATATATATATATATATTCAATATTATGCAACTTAAAGTCATATTAAGTTACTGATGACAGTAAAATCTCTTTCAATCTTAGGATGTTATGCTTGCCATGAGAGGAAAGTGGCATCTTATAGATATGGTGAGCTTCTGTGGCAGGTGCAGATTTTTCCCTTATCCTATATAATATTCTGACTCAAGTACTTACAAGGTTACAGAGAACTGACTACATTTCTTTGTGGCAGAAGTTTTCTTGTCAACAATATAGGACAACAGTAAATTACATTGTCAAATGGAATGAAATAGTATCACTCATTTGGAACATAATGGATCAATAATTATGCTTCTTTTGTGTTTATTTTGCTCTTTATTGCCTTTATTTAACAGATATTTTATTTTTATCAAAAAGTTTAAACCTCACTCAAATATTTTACAATATTTCACTAAAATAGTGAGTTGTATTCAGCACTACTTCTATTGTTATTCTTAAATAGTAAAACAAACAGAAACAAAAAAAAATGCAAAATGAGAATCTGTCTCAAAAATACTAAGAAATATTTTGGAGCCCCAGAATATTGTGTCCTAGTTCAGTAAACTTCCTCCATCAAAAGGAAGAGAACTAGTATTCCCTCTACAGCTATTGTAGCTTATTTTCAAAACAATGATGATTTCATTTTATTTTACTGTTTTTTAAATTATAAACATTCCTGTAGAAAAAAGTTGACAAATACAGAAAACTTTGAAAAAAAATACTTCTGGAGTGCTAAGTATTTCTTGTAGTCACTTTTAGAATTAAATGCTTTTACATTAATTTTAAAAATTGTCCTCATTGTCATACTCCTGTATGTTCTATCTTGTTTATTGAGTTTGTGCACTGTTTAAATTTACTATTTAATTACCATTTTTTGCCTGATCTATCATTTACCTATGGTTCATGTGTTGATCTTGTAAACAAATACTTGCATTTTGTTGTTTAGTGTTTTGGGTGAAGATTTTATCAATTTATATTGTTTGTGTTTATTGAGGTATTTCAAACTATTTCTGTGAAAATATTTGATACGATGTTACATGTGACCCTCTTTCCCTTTTCTTTTTTTTGTCTCATTCTTTCCTTCTTGTACTTTCGGATTGATTTGATTTCTCTTTCATATGTATATTTTTTCAATACTATTTTTCCACCATTTTTATTAATACATAAGTAATACATAATGTTCAAAATGAACTTGAGTATTTTGTGCATACACACACACACACACACACACACACACACACACACACACACACACTTCACAATATCTTCCTATGTTTGGCCCTTCCAAACCCTCCCCTTCCCACTATCACACCATGTGGTTCTGCAGAATGCCTGTATTCTGGGTTTTCCAAACCAGAGAAACCATACGATACTTAGCATATTTAATCTTTTGCGTCTGACTCATTTCACTCAAATGACCACTTTTTAGCTCAGCTTCCTACCCATAGAATGGACTGCAGTGGTCAAATCTTGATGCCTCTTCTCAAGTCCAGCAGATCCCTATATTGAGATATTTGCCAAAAGTTCTTTTTCCCCTATATTTTGCTATATCTTTGTGGAGATTCTTAACCTGGCCTCACCCACCAGTCCACATAAGAGAATTGTAATGTAATCCATATAATTAATAAGGCTATCCCTTCCTAAGTTCATGCATACATATTTAAAATATATTTTACACCAATTGCCCACATTGAATATAATTACTGTTTTGTAATCTTATACACTGTTGAAAATAACAATTATGGGGGAAGATTCACATATTTTATGAGACTGTTGGTACTGTTTTAGAAAGATAACAACCAAATAATTCAAATACCATTTTTTTTTTTTTTTTTTTTTTTTTTTTTTTTTTTTTTTTTTTTTTTTTTTTTTTTTTTTTTTTTTTGGTGCTGCTTGTCTCTGCTTCTCTCAGATTCCTGCAAGTATTTTTTGCAATGCTGCAATCGTGGTTGCAAATTTCTTAAGGGATTCTTGATCATGAAAATTTTTACTTTTCCTTTAATTGTCAAGGATAATTTTGCTGAATATAACCACCTTCATTAACACTTGTTGTCTTTTAAAGTTTAAAATATCTTGTTCTAGGCTCTCTCCTAGCCTTTAAAGTTTGCCTCGAGAAATCTGCTGTGATTCAAATGGATTTACGTTGGTAGAATAATACCTGTTTTTCTCTTGCTGCTCTTAATATTCTTTTTGTTGTATTTCTGAGGTTTTGGTTATGATATGTCATGGCAAGTCTCATTGCTAGTTGAGGTTCTTTGGTGTTCTATAAGCTTCTTGTACCTGAAAGGTAGTTTCCTTTCCTAGATGAGGGACATTTTCTTGCACTATTGCAGTGAATAAATTCTTTATGCCTTCAGTGCTATCTTCAGCTCTTTCTCCCACACCCAGAATTCTGAGATTGATTCTCTTTGAATCATCTATCAGCTGTTGTATCCAGCTACTTTGCTCATTTCTAACTTTGGAGTTGTGCCTAATTGTATCATTTCTTTCCTCAGCCTTATCTGCAAGGTCTAAACTTCTGTCCTCACAAGATTCTAGTCATCTTCTCCTGCTGTCACATATATTTTTCATGTCCTCAGTTTTACTAAGATTTCTTTTTAGATTTTCCACTTCTCTATCAAAATGTTCCTTCGTATCTTGCATTTCTTGCATTCTTAATTTTCTTAGCCAACTTTTTATTTGTGGCTTCAGTATGCTCAATGAGCTTTGTCTCCACTAGGACCATTATTTGCTTAGTAAGATCCTCTTTAAGCTTGCTGATCATTGCTTGCATTTCTTTGAGAATATCTTGTTTGAACTGGTTTATCTGCTTTTTTACTTCATTCCCTATGAGTTCCACTATTTCAGAACCCATGACATTAGTTTTGGGGGTCTCAGTTATCTCTGACTGTGCCCTATGCCCTGTTGCTCTCTTTTCTTCTCATGTTTCTGGTGTTGATGAACTTCACTTTAGATGCTTGGTTATGAGAGATTTCTTTGAATGGCTATGACGGTGTGTGGTGGGGAGCCAGTATGTGGTGGGGAGCAGCAGTTCCTTTTGGTTATGTGTTAGGAGTAGGCAGTGAGGAAGGACCTAACAGTTCAATGATCTCTGAGGTTTCTTGTTCATCCCTGGTCCCCTCAGCAAAGCTCTCCCACCTGTCTTGGCTTGCCTCCCTCAAGGGCAGGGCTCTCCACCCTCTAAAGTGCTCCCACTACACTGAGCCATTCAGGTGGTCGGCAGCCTTTTATCTCCTCTTCACAACTGCCTCTTATGCCAGTTTCTTCCTAGGTGATATTTAAGGGTGACCCCAAAAGCTCTGATGTGCTCTTCTGAGCTTTCTTTTATTCTGATCAATTCAGACTTGGGCATTTTTTTATGATTCATGCTTATGTCGTTGTCCATTATGGCTGTGGAACACTGCTTCTGATCTGGGCTCCCGGAGGCCTTTTCTAGGGGGAGCACAGATTGTGTTTGTAGTATGCACTACCTGCATACTACCAGCTGCTGACCACACCCGCTTCTCCTGGATGCTGGCTTACCTCACTCTGAGGTTCTAGCCTCCAGGCTCCCCTTTGTCCATGGTCTGTGGGTGCTGGTTGCTTAGGACCATGCCTAGTTGGCTGTTTTTCTCCACAGTTGTTGAGGTGCTCCTTCCTCTTCCTCAGTTAGATGTTTTGGGACCCACACAGGCTTTCTTCCATTTGCAGATGCCTACAGCTCTCAGCTATCTGTAACAGGCCTGGGGTGATTTCCTAGATTTTTTCTTTTTCCTCTGCTTTTGATATTCCTTTGGGATTTCTGACCTTCCCCTGGCCTCTTTTCAATTGTTGGAGTGCTCCTCCCTGTCCTAGCTACATTTAATAGGTGTTTTAGGACTAAATTTTCAACTTTTTAGGAGGATCGATGAGAAATCATTGTACACCTCTGTTACTTGGGCACCATCTTGACCCAGCAGACTTTTTTCAATACTCTTAAAAGATAGTCACGGCTTCCAGAATTTTAAATAATTTATATTTTACTGTACATTGAATAAATATAATCAGTAATTTTAATTCACTCACAACTAATATTTTTTATCTGCTCTTTTGTCTTATGAGATTTTCAGAAAATTTATTTTAACTTGGCTTATCTTTTAAGTTAGAACGTTTTTTACTGAGTTTTATTTTACTTACTATTCAATTTGTTTTCTATTTACATATTATTTTCAGTGTTAGGGATTGAATTCAGGGCATTGCACATATTAGGAAAATGTAGGTCTACCACTGAGCTACATCCTCAACAGCATTTTACACATTTATGTTTACCTTTTTCTTTCTTATTTACTTCTTCTCTCACTATAGATTTTCTACCTGAATTCATTTTATTTTTGTAAAACTATATCCTTTGTAAGGAATTCAGTTGGTGTGAATGTGTTTATAGGAAGATCTCTCAGATTTTTATTCGTCTTAAAATGTCATTACTTTGCTCTTATTTTTGAAAGAGATTTTATCAGAGGGCAACCCTCTTGAGACATACTCAAAGAAAGTGGGAGTTTTCACCTTTGTATCTCGTTTCCAAATAAATAGTGCTTATTCTAAAATCAGAGTGTTTTACCAAGATAAAATTTGAATTGTACAATCTCTCACCTCACAGAAAATATCACATCATTGTCTTTAGATTTCCAAGCATTAGTTGACAGTGTACTAGTCATACTTTTGTTTCTGGAATGATCTCTCACAAATGGCTGCAATTAAGTGCTTTCTTTCATTTAAAAAAAAGTATTTCAGTATTGTGTACCTGGATGTGAAATTTTAGTATTTATTAAAACACTTAAAACCAAGATCAACTCTTGGAAAATAATGCATTATTACTGTTTCAAGTCACTGTGTTTTGAGATAGTTTTAAGGCAACAATTATAAATGGGTTTGTATATGTGGGGTATTATTGTAATTAAAAGTAATTTTTAAATGTTTAAAATACATATCATTGAGTTTACAATTTGGTGATGGGAAGAATTTTGAAGCAAGACTAAGACGCTGCAGCTGGACTGAAGAAAGGCCCCGAGGAAATCATCAGAGGCTGCAGAAGCCCAGTGTGGTATTCAGCGGCAGAAAACATAGGCCAAAATGTTGCTGGTTGTGATCTGGAAGATAGTAAGAATTTTGGATATGTCAAAGGAGGATTTCAAGAAGAGAGTTGAAAATGCCAATTGGATTCTTATGCTATCTATCATTTGATAAGATTTGAAAAGATAGAAATGACTTACAATATTCAGTTTCAAGAAAACAGTGAACACCAATGTTTTGTGGAATTAGAAAATAAAATTATTTCTTATTTTTCTTCTCCCTATCGCAACATTTCAGAGTAAAATGACAGTGAGCTGTGTTCGAAAGATGCAAGGATGTTTCCAGTAAAGACTCAAACCTAGAACAAATGTGGTGTCAAAATATCCTCACATACTCGAAATACACCAAAGTAATGTGAAGCCTCCCTTTCAGTCAGAATGTTGGATACAACAGTGGTCACAGTAATCTTATGCAAAACCGTTGGAGTAGCAACTCAGATTTCCAGCATCACTGAATCACTGTGTGTGTGTATTTGTTTAGTACTAGGTAACAAATGTAGGCTTTCTTCATAATAATTTTTAATCATAAATATAACTAACATCTGATTTCATAACATTTTAGAATAATAAATCTGATTCCGACATTCCATTTTAGAAACTTAAAAAGCACCATTCTCTTTTTCTTAGGCTAATGTTCCTGGAGTGGCCTTATCCCCTGAAGGTCTTACTTCAGTACTTCTTAAAAATCATAGCATAAGCCCTTTCTGGAGGAAGAAGATTCATGATCATTACCAGAAGCCGGGGACCTGGGGTAAGTGATTGTATACCATGATACTTGGGAACTTGAGACATTTTTTAACTCAAACAGAGTACTCAATTTTTCCACCTTTGTTACCCACTATACCCCATCACTGATATGAAAGCACCCCTGAGCAGGTGGCCTCATGCCTCGCTACTAAGTCTTGGATTTGAGCAAGTCCTCTATGTAGTATCAAGGTCACCTTGCTCCCTGAGGGCTGTGGCCTGATGTTGTGTACAGACTTGGAGTCACACAGTATTGGCAATCTGCCATTTTGGAAACACTCTCTGTTCTGTGTCACCTATCTCTGTGTTACCATTGTCAGTGTGTGGAAACTGATGGCTTTTGTTGAAGACATTCACTCTGTTTCATACCAGCCCTGTACACAGCTACTGTGATGACATTTCTAGTTTGGTTTCTCAGAGTGAAGAAGGGAGAAGAGGACGTACTCTCTCCAATGTGACATTGCTGAGTGAATCATTTGTTACCTTCCACTAAATCACATTACTTTTAATATATGAATTAGAATTATTTGTTCACTCTTGTTTCACAAGAAACATTGTTTATGAAGCAGATCTGGAGGAATGCAACTCACAGCTAAAGAGACATCTAAGCCCAGAAGGAGCCGTTACCTGAACTAGCTTTACTTTTCCTATCTGATATCAGGTACATCCGGTTTCCTCCCACTACAAGGTGTCCCCTCCCTGGTGCCCATCGGATTTAGTTCTGATGTTGAACCTAAGTTCTGCCATTTCAGCCTATCATCTATAATCAAATTGTATTGAAACTTAAAAGGGAAGAAATTGGTCTTTTTTCCCCTCAAATGACACATTGGTCTATATGAAACAACACCTATATTCACATCTAAAGAGAATAGAATATGGTCAGTGTGAAGAAAATAGAAAGTGACAAAAATTATTTCTAGCAGATGGGCTGTCAGGAGCAAAATTGATTCATTACTTTATAAGACCTAGAGAGAGCATCAAGCTCCACTTAGGGGTTTTACCTTCTATATAGGCTTAAGATTTTCTATCTATGTCCAAAGCAACAGAGAAAGAGATTCTTAAAGGATATTTTAAAGATGAAAAAGGAGCTGTAAGGATTTCCTGTCATAAAACCCAGAGAGGACTCCTCTGCTTCTGAACTGTCAGTCTCACATTTTCTAAAACATTTCGGCAGCCATTTCCTTCGCAGTTGTCAAATGTGTCAATGATAATAGGTTTGCATCATAGAGGGGAAAAGGGGGATATTAATTCTCAGCACTTGTCAGTTACGGTGTCACTGATGGTTTAATGCAAGAACTCTTCTAATTCCTTTGAATGTGTAACTCAAAATCTTGCAATGGGATTGTGCATGTGAAGGAGGACTGTGCATTTACTGAAGGTCTACATGCTGTATACTCACCACTTCCATGTTTCATAATCATTGTAACTCTAAGGACCAAATTCATTATTTTCTATCATCTCCATATAGAAAAGTATGGACCTAGTATGTCAAATCAATTTCTAAAACTATCATTTGTTAATGAATCCTGGGGTGGGTGCTGATTTTGACCTGGCCCTAGAGTCTATTTTAAATCATGATTTTTCATATATGTTTGGGGACATGTATGAGATGAGGGGGCATAAACTTACTATTCCTCTTCTTAACACAGTAGATAAATAATAAACCCAGTGATTGGGATTGTCAGAAAATGGAGTAGAAACTGGGTGGGCTCAGTGGCATATGCCTTCAATTCTGGCACTGAAGGAGGCTAAGGTAGGAGAATCATAAGTTCCCACTTACTCTGGGGGACTTAGTGAGACCTTGTCTCAAATAAACAATGAAAAGGGCTAAGGATATTTCTCAGAGCAAAGGCCCTGGGTTTAACTGCTAGCAAAGAAAAAACAAAAATAAAAAAGGAGTGGTGAAACAAATACCTAAAAAGATGGTATTACGCTATAAAATACTGAATACTGTAATTGTTAGGGCTATCATGAGTAGGACTGCTGCTGCCAACAAGACTATCATTTTATACCAACAGAAAATTATTTTTTAAAACTGCAATGTGTTTATTGTAAAGCCCCTGGGCATATGTACAAGAACACAAACAGCATTTACATATCTATTATCTATTAACTGACACTGCATTTGCCAGGCATTTGACACAATTAAGCAAATGCTTGACTGAACAGATGGGTCTTCTAAGGATCCCTAAGGGCATGTCTGCATTAACTATGCCAAGGGGGGTTAATGCACCCATTTGGCATCTGTGTGCCTTTTCCTAGCAGCATAGATGCTGCTGCTTTGCATGGTTGCAAATGGTTCCATTTTTGTCTAAGCGTACATGGATTGTGCTATTTTTGATTTGTTTCATTTTTATCTTTTATTTGAAACATTTCTCTATTAATAGTGGGCTATGTCCTGTGATTGTTTCTTATATTCATTTACTTGGTACTGGCCTATATAAATATTTGGTCTACTTGTAACATCAAGATTATAAATTACTTTCTTTCTTTAGCATGCAGCACATAATCTCTTATTTTTATGTTCTTGGTTTGTTTCTAGTACCAGGCTATGATAGCTGAAAAATAAAAAGTAATAGTAATTGTAAAAAATTTTTATGTTATAATATGTAATAAAAATAGACCATTAGTCTATTTTGTGACCTCTGAAAAGATGAGACAACAGTAAACATATAGATTTTAATCAAGTCATGTTAAAGACTCTACTATCTGTTGAGTATACATACGAAAAAATGGCCAGTGTGTGTCCATGTGTATTTCTTGTAGCATAAATATTGTATATACATTTTTGTCTATATTTGGCCACTGTGATAGTTAAGATAGAAATACTGAAGGGACACAATACTGATACTACCTTGGATTACCTAGGTTTATTGAGCCTAAGTGGGCTACGAATTTCTTTTGAGTACTAAATAAAATATTTATTCTGGTTTACGCTAAATCAGGTGATACAAATATGGCTTCAGTAGTACTAAGTTTATTTGTAGAATTTATATTAAAATATGACCTGTTCTTACTCATTTGTTTGACCTAAGAGAGCTGGCTCTCTTAGAACCATGGCCCCCAAAATTTTTGACACCAGGGACCAGTTTGATTGAAAACCATTCCCCAAGTATTTATTATGGGTACTTATTATAGTGTAGGTGGTTAGAGGATATCTTTGAATTCAGCTCTTTATATTGTGACTTTTATTTCTATTATCATTGTACTATAACATAGGATAAACAATACAACTCACCAAAATACAGAATCAGTAGGAGCCCTGTGTTATATTCCTGAGTGGAATATTAGCTGGTGTTGAATGGCACAGGATTTAGATGGAAGCACTTCATCTTCAGTGTTCAGGCCATCTTCCTAGACCAGCCTGTTGCAACCAGGGTTCTTCCACAGCGTGACAGGGGTTCCTTCAGCAAGGAATATTTCTGCCTCTCAGATAAGTTTCTGTATCAGGAACAAAGCAAACTGCAAGCAGCAGCAGAAGGGGAGTGAGACTCCACTTCTCATCAGATCCTCAGCAGCATTAGAACCTGACAGGAGCTCACTGACAGCAGGTGGAGCTGCACTTGCTGCTCGCCTCTTGCTTGCCACCCATCTGTCCCAGTGGCTGTTCCGCCAAGGCCATGGACTGGTACTTAGGTCCATGGCCCTGTGCCAGTGTGTGAAGACCCATGTGCAGAAGAGAGTACATTAATGGTAAATAGAGACTATGAAAGGTGGGAAATGGATGAAAGTTAGACAAAAAAAGATGAAAATGCAGTTAGGAATCAGTCCCCAAGTTTTATAGCACAGCAGGCTGACTATTGTAGTTTGGAAGTGGGCTGTCCCCCAAAACCCTCATGTGTGTAGAAGTTATGGATTATCTGCGAAACCATGTGCTGTTAAAAGATGGAGACCTGTTCTAAAGAGGTGGATTACAGGCATGTAGTGAATTATAGACAGGTGTGTGGTAGAAGACAAGCATGCAGTAGATTATACATTATAGGCATGTGGTGGATTAGAGGTTTAATCTGGAAGAAACGTAACATTGTGGCTGGACTCAGAAGGGTTGGATCACAGGAAGAAGGCCTGGAAGGATATATGCTACTTCCTTTCTTCTTTTTGGAGACTTGGCTTCTTGTTTGGGATACTGTGAGGGGCTACCTGCTCTTCCTCCTCCTCCTCCACCACCATGTGCTTCCACTATTGTCAACCACCTAATAGTGGACTGTCATTTTCTGAAGCTGTGAGTTAAACTTTTCCTCCTCTAATTTGCGCATGTCAGGTAGTTTATCACAGTAATGAGAAAGTAACTAAGACAGTAATTATGAACTTTATCAATTTATAGTATGTGTCAAATAACTTAAGAATCCAAAGATTCCTAAGCATAAAAATGTTACATATCTGAGGAGATGGAATTCTTACTCTGTGAGTATAATACTTGTGTACATATATCAAATTTTACCCCATCAATATGTATACATATTATATATAAATTTCTTTAAAAGTTACAAATTTAAGGCCCATTCACAAAATACCAGAAACAAAACTAACCTGTCTTGTAAAAATCCAACTCAGTTCCTGGATCCTAAGGGCAGAACTTCATGAAAATGTATCCATGAGGCCTCTGCAGCAAGGCCAGGCAGAGCTGTCAATGCAAATACTCAGCACAGATGAGTCCTGTGGCCCTACAACTACCCAGAGAGCAGAGGCTTTCAGTTGTCTGACCTCCCTTTTCCCTCTAAAATGCATCAGTGTCAGTCATGGCCCAGGAGGTGAAGGCACAGCATCCCTGAATTCAGCATAGACAGCACAGTCAACAGAATGGCAACTTGTTGCCACAAATTTAAATGACTGAAGATTTGCATTTGCTGAAGCAATTTTTCTTTCTATTCCTTGATTTCTAATTTGCAAAACTGTATATTTAATATGTTATTGGCCAGTATTATACAATACAAAGACAAGCATTTTCTTTTTAATGATTATAATTAATATGACAAGTACATAAACTATATCTACTGGCTAGGGTTCTTAGAGGGGCAAAATTAACAGAAATTGAATTTAAATACAATAGGATTTGGAGGGCTCATAAATCTGAAGAGAGTTCACAGTGGTGATGTTCATATGTAAGAGCTGGAAGAGCCAATGGCTTCCCAGATGTCAAAACAGAGAACACTAGACAGCTACAGAACATCTGGTATCAGTGTGTGCTGCATTTTGTCTAAAAGGTGATAGTAAAGACCTCATGACTGTAGTGAATCAATGATGGATGCTGATGGTATGAAGATAGTAGCAGATCAATATCTGGAGATGATGTTGTTAACCATAGCTTTGCCAGGAGAAGAAGCTTTAACCATTCTCCTTACTCCTAATATTTTATTAAGTTCAAGCTTGCAATCTAGTGGTTGGCCACCCTCACCCACAGCGAGTGCTTTCCTCTCATTGGCCCACAAGTCAAGCACACACACTGAAAGCCCTGTCCTGGGCATTTCCTAATCCCAACAAGTTGACATAATCTCTCCAAAGATCATGACATCTATTTTTATTAATTCTCCTCTTACTCCATGGGCAACATGGACCAATGTGTGAACCTTAACACAAAATTACCTCTAATATATTCTTGATTGTTGGCTATTTGACAGGGGAAGCTCCACCACAGCTCATTTCTTCTAGTTGCACACTCTGGAGAAATAATAACATGGTATCTTTTGGTTAAGGAAAAATGTTTATTATGTGCCATCAGCATATTCTGCTTAGCAATGAGTACCCATCATCATTTGTCACAGGCAAATAGAGTTTGGTCTAGGTACATCTTGGGATAACATAGATTAGAACAGTTTCCTAAAGAAATCTAGACCTAATCTCGTACATCTAAAGTGAACAGTCCATGAGCAGAGTTGCTCTGGTTGTTGCAACAAAACTGTCTTTTATGTTTGTTCTTTTCCTTTCTCACCTTAGTTTTTTATTGCTGGGATGTAACACCTGACACCCACAACTTAAGTGAAGAAAAGTTATTTTGGCTCGTGGTTTCAGGAAGTCTAATTTATTCTGGTCAGCTGGCAATGGCAGGGGCCCTGGCAGGGGATGTAGCTCGAGGAAAGCTGCTCATCCCATGGTAGACAGGAAACAGAGAGAAGGGAGATGCAGGGCAGAGCTAGTGCACGCTCTTCCAGGCCATGTCTCGGGGATCTGTCCCTTCCAGCTCAACCTCTGATAATGTGCCCATTCTGGCCTGGTCCCACTTCTAAATAGCACAGTAAATCAATGGAGTAACTCCCATAATTGAATTATCTTCCAAGCTTTTTGGGGAAATTCTAGATGTAAATCATAACACCTCCCCTGTTTTATACTTACACACCAAAGCAAAATAAAACACAAAAGAAAGAGACAGAAACAGAGACTGTGACATTCAGGGTAGAATGTTAATTTGACTTGCTTTGGAATCCACTGGTGGGTCATTGGGGAGGATTACATCCATATATTTCTGGACTGGTCATGGAAGTGTGACTTTTGATACTACATTACTCCTGGCCAGTTTCCTGCCTGGCTATTCCCAGCTCTGTTCCCTGTTCTGCTGATCTATTTCCATGAGGTGAGTAGCATGGCTCCTCCATGCCCTTTTGTGATGAGGTTTCTGATTTGGATCCAGAAGATCATGGCTCATGAACTGAAACATGGATTGATTACACTTTTGTCCTTTAGACTTTGGATATCAAGTATCACATAGCAGCAACAGGACAGCTGAGTAATACAAAAACAAAGAGAAAGGTAATGATAGAAATTGAGACAGAGGTACAGCGAGCCTAACTAAGGGGAAGACATTGGATGTGGTGGGCAGTTGGCTATAATGTAGTCTCTGGCTCTGCTTTCACTGTGATTGTTTTTACTTTTCCATAGATTAAGCTTGAGGAAAAAAAAATCACTGCTGTGGGAACTATAAAACTTGCTTTCTTTAATACTAAAGTTTATGATAGAAATTAAGATCCTATTAAATGCAAACTGCAGCTTCATTTTCAGATTTTTAATTTTTTAAATCTCTATGATATATAAATAAAGCATATCAGACATTATTGTGGACATGATTATCATGTGTTGAATAATTAGAGTTAATAACAGCAGACAGGTTAAACAACAATGTCCACAGAGATTCGATTGATTGCAAGACATCATAAGGTTTCAATACTTGGTCCTAGCCACTTTACCAATTTCATTCTCCATTTAGACAATGGATTTTAATGAGAGAAAAAAAATGCTCAGAATAATTGGTTGGGAATGAAATGGAGGAAGGTGAATTCAGAGGCCATTTTAGACAAAAGTACCAATTTGACAGATTATTTTTCATAGAGTGTTGGACATTTAAGAATTACATGCTATCACTGAATATCATAGGCAAGTCAAGGACAGAAATTACGTCTATGCTAAATCAGCACTTGTCCCTCTGATACAGTCAGCAATGAGGCCAGCCACTTCCCAGAACAAGTTCCATAACAACAGATTTTTTAAATTGATTTGGTTCTCATTGCCTACAAAAATACCATTCTCATAATATGGTCCTAAAGACTTTTATTACATAAATGAGTGAATGAGCACATAGTAATAGAAGGAACTCAGAGTACAAAAGCAAAAATAAAAAAAAAATTCTCATATTGTTGAGAGGCTATTGTCATATTTCTGCTGTTTAGCACTTTTGAATTTTTTTAACAAGATTCTTTCATCCTCCTTTTGTCCTTTACGGCATAAATTCTGATAATATAATCTCCTTCTTTAAAATAATTTTATGAATTAAAACATTAAGCCTATTTCTTAAAATATAGGCTTTGTCTTTGGCAGTTATTTCTCTCTTTGTATTTTCCCTGGGTTATGTTGTTCCAATGTTTGGATTAACCACTTATGCATATAAATATTTTTAAAAACTCTACTTTTAGAATAAAAGTCCTTGCCTTATCTTTTTCTTTTTTAGTTTTTCAGACAAGGTCTCAGTTTGTTGTCCACGCTGGTCCTGAACTCTCTGTGCAGCCCAGGCTAGCCTAGAATTCATGACAGGTCTCCTTCCTCAGCTTCCCAAGTTCTGGGAATACAGGCATGCACTGTCATGCCCTGCTATATGATACTGAGGTACTGAAGGATGGAAGCCAGAGCTTCTCACACTTCCTACATAAGCCCTAGGAAGACAGGAAGTTAAAGGCGGCAGGAAGCAGCTTCCAGGCCCATCCCAGTGATCCACCCCTGGTCCAGCCTGTATCCCCCCCCCCCCCCCCCCCCCCCACCACCTCCAGGTGTGGAATGTGTGCTAAGCCCCCACCACATGCCTATAAGAGAGCTACATCCAGCACTTATTCTTTGGTTCTTTATACTCAGAATGTACAAAGCAGAACTTAACATGTTTCTTGCTCGGTATACTTTTTCATCAGATATTTCTTCCTTTCATACTGTACAGTTCCTTTTGGAACGGTAACCATTGTCTTCTGTTGTGCATAAATCTAAACTAAATCCCATCCTTTCTTCATTCCCTTAGGATAGGATCGATTTTCCAGGTGCACTCGCCTTCTACTTTCCATTGCCGCTGGAATTTCCTTATTTCAGATCCGTATCAATGAACAGTGCCCTCCTTTCTCAAGTTTTTATTTCCTTTCCATCCATTTTACTTAAATATAGTCGCAGCATAGTATTGTACAATTAAATCTCCCAAGTGTTTGTGCTCACAACGACACAGTCTTCTCCTCAGCTTTAATCCTTTCTTCTCCCAACAAAGATCCCTTATCCGTTAATCTAAAATATAAGAACGATCACATATTTAAATTTTGATTAATAGTTTGCCTCTACTATGTCTTTCTGTCTTTATAGTTTGACTGTTACCTTCCTTGCAGAAACTCTATGCTTACCTATATTTTGTTTCTATTAGTAGTTACCTTATTTCTTCAGTCAGTAGTCAAATGCTCATTTTTTGTTGTTACTGTCTTTTCCTCTAGCAATCATTATATGACAAGCTCATTGACCCTAGAATTAACTAAGAAAAGAACAAGATTCCTAGCCATTTTTAAGTGTGCAATACAGTAATGATGGTTATTGGTGATTTAGTAAACTACAAATGTAATACATGATAGAAAGCTGAATTGTAGAGTATTTGTAATCGGGATGAAGCCATACATTCCCTGCTTCCCTGAGGACATTAACTGTATTAAATAACAAGGAAGAATGAACTAGGTATGAGAAAGGGAACTGCATTCCTAGGGAGAAATTCCTAGGGAAGACACAAAGGCAGGAGGACAACACGTTACTCCTGTAGAGGGCACAACACAGGAAAAAGTGGCAGCTCACTAGTATTCCAACTTTTTCTGTGTCTCTCGTATCTCTATTTCCAATTTTTTTTCTTTAGAATGTTAGAACATCTTCTATACATTACTCTCTTCAGTTTTTATATTTCTTGTAAGTGTCCTTGACTCATCTTGTGAAGAATTCCATTCTCAAAATTACTTTGCTCTTTCTTGAAAGAACCACTGGTGCAGTTGAGGCTGAGAACAGATAAGGGATCTTTGTTGGGAGATGAAAGGATTAAAGCTGAGGAGAAGACTGACGTTGTAAGCACAAACACTTGGGAGATTTAATTGTACAATACTATGCCGTGAGTATAAAAATTATCTGTTGTCATCTTCATACATTTTGAAGTGAATAATGAGATGTGATACAAATCTCAATGGGGATTAGATTCATACTTGCTCATAATTTATACAATATATCAGTCTTTCAATCTCCATGTCAAATTTAATTTATACTTAATGTAAGTGTGTGGAATCTCTCTGAGAATCAAATGGAAGAGAAGCATGATTTTCATTCTTTTGCTGAACTCTGTAGAAACCAGAGAAAATCTTGAATGTGGATCTCTGCTGGGATTATGTTATTTCAAGTAAAGTTTTACTGAGAACCTTAGAAACCTACTGCTGAAAAAAAGAGCCCTGTAAGAAATCTGTCTTCTAATCAATCTGTTGTAGCTTCTATGGTTACCATGACACAGGAGAGATTACATATTTTTGAAAAAAGATTTTGGAAATTATGTACATCATCTCGGACTTGGCCTATCAACCTCTTTAAATTTAGAATATTCTTAGTATCTATCTTGATTTTCTTCATATACATTAATAAATCCTATTGTTAGTCTGCAGGTATTCTTTGCATGAATTTCTTATATACGAATAGGACTTTGATTTATATCCAGAACTTGCTGACCATGTGCCCTGCTTAAGCAGGGCCTTGTGTTATAATCAATCATGGGCCACTCTGGAAACATTTGCCAAAAGCACTGCAACGTCTTAGGAGAACAAAATCCAAGGAATAATGCCCCCTCACTGCCAAGTTTCACTTGATACTTTTTTTTTCCCCTTTACAGAGGAAACCTTAATGGTATTACTTAAAGATGTATAATTCAACTTGTAAGTACATTTATCTCCTTTATGCTAGGTGTGTGGAGTTTCAGTGTGAATTAGCAGAGCGAAAAGAATTCTCTCACACTTGAGACTTTCTTAAATAGTTTGCATCTCTGGAGGGGATATCAATCACCAGTGAGTCTGCACAACTGCAGCCTGTTACAGCTATGAATAAAAGTTCTATTAGTTTTGTTTTGGATTAGTTGTTTCAAGTGACGGTAACAGTTTTGTGAATTCTCACTTGGGGAGGTGAGATCATAAACAGGATATTGAAACCATCTGTTTATACCACATGAATCAAGTTTGATTCAGTTAAAGTAGTTTGAAGTAAATTTTCCTTAAAATATACTTAAATCTTCCAACTATATGTATTTATAAACATATATGCAGCCATATAGATATATTATACAACTAAGAAAAAAAACAGTTCTTTCTCTGAGAAAAGATTGAACACTGTTCTGTGTATTTCTTCCTATAAATCCTCTTTTTCCTTTCCTTTTTCTCCTTCACTTAATGGTTTATATCATTTATTAAGAACCTAGGCTATTCAACTGCACTTTATTTTTTTACAAATGTGTGTGTGTGATACATAATGTTTACACTGAACTTGAGTATTCTGTGCATATACATATGGCATCAAAATTACAAACCCTTTCTTTCGCACTTTTTGGGCCTCCCACACCCCTCCCACCAACTCCCACTATCTCCCCAATTTGGTTCTATAAAATAACTGTATTCTGGGTTTCTCATATTAGAAAAACAGCTCAAAATTTACTCTTCTGCATATGAATCACTTCACTGAGCACGATGGTGTCAAACTGCATCCATTTACCTACAAAAGCCTCCTATCCATCTGTCTTTATGGAAGAGTAGTGCTACTTTATGTACATATAGCACAATTTTTGTATCCACTGCTCTATCAATGGGTGTTTTCTGCTATTGTTAGCTATGCTGCTGAGAACATGGATATACATATATCTCTTTATAAGTTGTTTTTAACTTTTTGGAAAGATTCTTAGAAGAAGTATTGGACCAAAGGGAAGTTTTACTTTTAGCCTTTTGAGGAATTTTCATGCTGCCCTCCATAGTAGTTGTAAAGGACAGTTTTTTGTTTTTTGGGTTTTTTTTGTTTGTTTCTTTCTTTGTCCTTCTGTTATAGTCCTTTTAATCATTAAATATGACAGCGTGTTTTTAGCATACAATGTCTTCAAATTATAGTCCTTGAGAACAGACACAAAAATCACTACAACTAAACGAGGCACTTTACTATTTACCTTGACAAAAAATAGTCATTTGCCATTTGCCCCCTTGTTGGTGAATAATTTTCCTTACTCTGTCAATTTTTTTTTGAGGTTCCATTTTCTTTTGACACATTGTAAAATTCATGC
Source organism: Ctenodactylus gundi (assembly GCA_004027205.1). NCBI lineage: Eukaryota > Metazoa > Chordata > Mammalia > Rodentia > Ctenodactylidae > Ctenodactylus > Ctenodactylus gundi. The sequence continues at coordinate 161,141 of PVKB01001384.1, read as the reverse complement.
TGTAATAATATACATAAGCAGCCTTATTACTACGAAAATTAGTTAACAAAATAGAAAACAAAGTTTAATCAAATGAAAATACTTGCTTGTCTTCTAAATAAAATTAAATCTTTATCATTCACAATGGTAGGTTGACATATTATCAATAATGAATGTATTTTATTTGCCAAGTCTCCAGTTCCACAACATCTAATGGTGTCAATTCAGCTCTTTGTGTTTAGAAAATGACCCAGGGAAGCCATGTGGCACCATAAAGTGAAAGTTTTGCCATGCATACAAATAGCCCAGTACAGAATGCATGCTTGGATTCTTTCTCCTTCCTTCCCTTTTTTCCTTTCTTCCCCCCCCCCCTCTCTCTCCCTCCCTCCCTCCCTTCCTGAGATAGAGTCTTTCTCTGTAGTCTGGGCTGGTCATAAATTTACTGATGGGCCCATGCTGGCCTGACACTTATGGTTATCCTCCTGCTTCAGTCTCTCAAGTCCTCAGATTACAAGGCAGGTCCTAACACACCTGCTAATTTTTATCTAGTGTTGGAGAATCATACTCAGGGTCTTGCACAAGCTGAATGAGGGCTCTACCCACTGTGTTAGGCCCCATCCCCACACTTGAATTCTTTGTCACAATTCGTTTTATGGAACATTGCAATCATCCTGTCATTCCTTAATGAATTTTATTTTTTTTTTCATTTTTTCTGGCCTTATATTTATACTGGACTAGTTATGGTTAATACTTTGATGTCTGGAGATACAGCATACTCATATTACTTCATCCTATTCCATAGTTTATAAAAATGTATTTAAGAACTCACTGTTGAGTCACAAAAAGTAATCACAAAATAATCTGCTTATAATGTTTTAAGCAAGCTTGCTAGTTAGTGTTGGACTGCATTCAGAGCTATTCTAAGCCTCATACAACCAGTGGGCTGGACAAACTTGCATACTGACATCACCACTTGTAATGACTGAGGCAACTGCTGAAAAGCCTCTTTCCATCTTCTAGGTAATCACCCAGAAATCTTTCTACTATAATTACTTTAGTATTTAGTTTATCTGACGTTATGACCTCAATTTGAATTCTTTTTTGTGCATGTGGAGGGGACCTGTCTTAAATTTCCAAAGTAATTATTTTTTATTCCTGTATGATTGCCATAAATAATAATTGCATTCAACTTGGAGAATTGGTGCATTTATGTTTAATTGTGGTCAATATGTGAATTTATATTTTTCTTTATTCTCTGTAAAATAATATTGAATTGGTGAGTTCATTTTGTCTTTCTGGGATAGAACTTCCTCTGTCAGCCTCAGCACAGATTCACGTAGTAAAATACTTTCTTCAAGATTGTGGAATATAAAAGTTGAATGAGGTGGAAGATGGAGCTAAAGAAATAAATCTAGGAATTAATGTGACCATAGTCAGGATTTGTGCTCTCTGTTAAGTATTTCTAGACTTATGGATTTCATAGACCACTAAAACATGTTTGGTGAATTGTTATAAATTTATCATCTTTTAGCAAGGAAGAGATGTCTATAAGTATGACTTCATTACAAATTAACTGAAAAGAAGAAAAAAAAATCATTCAATTTACAAATGTTTATTAAGTACTAGGAAAATTTTTAGGTACTTGGGATAAATTTATCAATGCAAATTATATTAAATTTGCTCTATGAGATCTTTTATTGGCTGTTTTTGCCTTACTAATCTGATAAAAGAAATTGCCATAATTTGTAATAGTGCTTCTTTTGCAATCACTTTTTGAAATATGGCCATTTATTTATTTATTTTAGTAGTACTTAGGATCGAATCCAGAGCTTTATGCAGAAATACATATTCAGGCCTTTTTTATTTTTTTGTTTTGATTCAAAGTCTTGCTAAGTCACTAAATTGCTCAGACTGGGACCAAACTTGTGAACCTCCTGCCTCAAGCCCCCCAGAGTGCTGAGATTAAATAATCCTGTTCCAGTAGGATCTTCTGGATGACTCTAAACATTAGTAAATGGCACTTTTATATATTATCTTAAATAATTTATATATATATATATATATATATATATATATATATATATATATATATATATATAAATTTATTTGGAAGGAAAGTGGACCTCATTGATAGGGTTCTAATTAGAAGTAAAATATATGTGACAGGCACCTGTACATCTAATTATTATTGCAGACTTATTCTTTCAAGGTTGCATGAAGTTGTTTTTTTGTTGTTGGTGGTGATGGTAGGTCTTTTTTTTTTTTTTTTTTTTTGAGATAAAGTCTCACTGTAGAGTCCAGGCCAGCCTTGAACTCTCCCAAATCCTCCTGCCTCAGACATTTGAATGCTGAAATTACAGGTATACACTACCATGTCTGGCTTACGTGGTGCTGGGGAGCTGAACTCAGGGCCTTGTACCTCCAAGCACTCTAACCCTCTAACCACTGTTATTTCTTCAGCATTGTGTATAAAGTTTTTATACATCCTTACTTCCCTGCCAACTAATGTTTTCATAGCCCTTGAATCATTTCATATTATATATTTCATTTTCTACATATTGACAGATTTGAGAAAACAAATAAATAACATTGAGAGCCTTACTGTGAGGAGGTCATGAGATATAGAGCCTTTGCGACAATAATGAAGGAAGGCATAGATAACATCTTTAAAGAAAATGTGTCCATTGCTGCAGTTAAATACTTAATACTAAGAGCAAGTTCAATATACCATAAGTATATTCTGGGGACATTAAAATTAATGATACATTTTGAGTTAAGACAAGAAAATTTAGTATATTTAAAATTCAATTTAAAGAAAATATAAAACAACTTTCATTTGCTTTGTCAGGGCAAATGTACTGCACATTACATTTGTGCCACACGATACAGGAAGAATAACTGCAGATAACCAAGCCCAAGAACACAAACACTGGATAGTGATTCCAAGGGAAGCCTAATATGACATAAATTTGATTCTTAAAAATAAAGCTAATTTATCCTTTCTTTTTTTCTGTGTAAAGATACTACATCTTAATCATTTGCTTCTAGTTGGTCGCAAAGTTTTAGAAAGCCTCAAGATGTCATTGTCATAGAAAAACTAGCATTTACTAAAGACTCGATGCTCAAGGAGCACCGGGCTAAATCCCATGTAAAGGTAAAACAGAGTAAGTGTCAGGTCTTTCTGCCTGGGAATTCACCACACAATGCAAATACACCATACAATGCTCTGTAGGTGCTGGAGGCAATCATACAGTCTAACAGGAAAACTGAAACCCTGCTTTTTTTTCCTGTAGAAATGACAGACATCTTACAATAGGTGAATTTTGTGTTGTGTTTTTAAAAGGAGAGGGAATTCAGTGGAAAGTATGGAGCGGCAATTAGAAAACTTTAGAAAGAGTAAACTGTAAGTTCCTTTGAAAGAATGCTGAGGAAGGATTTACTGTGCGTGTTTTATGTGCGGAGGGTTGAAGATTTAAGACTCTCGTCAGAGAGTTGTTCTTCAAAGCTGTCTTGTGATTTAGATAGTCCAAAGTGACCGCGTAAAGCAAGTAGAAAGGAGGGCTGAGAAGAACGCCTGGAAGATCGCTTTGCTTTCTCCTTTGTATTTATATTTAATATAAATCTGAGGAGAATGAAGAGGCAGTAATGTGTGTTTAGGAAGAATAACTGCAGATAGCAAGGAAGTATTAGTAGATAACTCTGCAAGAGATTTCTAAAATTATATCTTAAAAATATATAAACTTCCAGGATATCATCAAATGAATTAAATGCCTTTGTGGTACTGAATAGGAGGACTGAACATGGACCACGGGGTTAGCAATAAATGTAGACAACAAAATTTTTGAGGCAATTTTGTGTTCTTGATTGCGGAGATGAACATCAGACTGGAAAGTCAGGTATGAGTGAGTATGCATAGTGGCATAAGAAACAGACTGTGGAAACTTGGGCTAAGTCCAATGTGAGTGTTCTATAAATACCCTCTTCCCCTCTGTGAGTGCTAACGTGGGCATTAGAAATGATCTTTAGATTTCCTCCTTCATTTCATACATCCTAACTTCTCTGTCAACTAATATGTTTTCATAGCCCTTGAGTTATTTCATATTATATATTTCATGGCCTATCTATTGACAGTGAAGGTTAATCTTTCAGACATTAAAAAATGTTGACCCAGGTTTTACAGGGTACTTCCTAATAATAGCCTTCTTCCCACTTTCACTCAGACATTTGTTTTTTAAGCAAGCTCATGGATGGAGACCAATCCAACTCCATTTGTTTCCACCATCAACTTTTATCTCAGCTATTTTGTGCCTGTGAGACCTTTGCCTGTGTCTACATCATTACCAATTGAAGCAGAAAAATTTGCAAAAATAAAGATTAGGCAAATACTGCCTGACATTTTCTGAGATGCTGAGATAAAAGCAGAATTTCATATTTTATAACCCAAATTCATTAAACTGCACTTCTGATAAAGATGTCTGAGAATGACTTGGGTACTTCATTTATAATATCTTCACCTAGATTATATATACCACATTTTAGAATAAACTTGTCCTGGTAGTGTGGTAGAATAAAAATTCATTTCTTGTTTATGATAATTGATTGGCACCAAAACAGTGTCATGTCATTAAAGAACTCTAAATAACTGACAGAGATCCTTATGGCAGCTACTTGTGAGAGCATCCAAGGCAGTGATGCTCTTGAGATCTAAAATTCAAAATGTCAGAGAGCACAACAGCTAGTGATATGTGCTAAGTGCACTACATTTTTCAGTGCAGAGACTTTGTAGGAAGAATACTTAATATCTCAACAGTCACACTCTCTAAAGTAGTTTCATGTTAATTTGTTTTATTAAACTGCTGATGTTAAAAATTTAAACTGGAAGGATATTTTTGACACAGTGTCTCACTTTGAAGTTCAGGCTGTTCAACTCATTTTTGTGTCCCAGACAGGCCTCAAACAATCCTTCTGACTCAGCCTCCTAAGTGCTGGGATTACAGGTGTGTGCCACCCTGTTCAGCTAAATGTATGTAATACTGGAGAATCCCAACCCAAGGTAAAGCCAAGTGTTTTAACCATTGAGCTATGCTCCAGCCTAGGGACCTTATTTTTTACTCACTCCTTCTCATTATGACTTCTCATTGCTGAGTGTCTTTCATTGAAAATTCTATCTTTTCTTTGATATTTTTCTACCCTAAGCCTGTCTTATGTCTTCTTACAATTCCTCAGTCTCTGTAGGTGCATTCTAAGTGCTTATTCTTAAAACAGGAAAATTTATCCCGGTCTCTTTCCACACTTTTAAAGTCTAATGAGTCCATAGAGAGAATGAGTGGAGAGCAGAGTCTCAGAAGCAAGTTCTCATCTTCACCCACTCCACCATTCATCAGCTGTGTCAACACTAGTGGCCATGAGCTGAGGCAACATGGATAGATTAGTTACATTTTCAGATTTGTGATTTCTCTTTCAGTTACAATTTTAATACTAACTTCACAGTCTAATCTAAAAGCTATAAAACTTATTAACAGAAACAATAAAATATGAAAGTAAGCACATTGTATGCTTATATTGATTTATCTACTGGCTTTCATTTTATTTTTCTCTGTACACCATCAGTAGAAATTTCATCTGAACTTGTGAAGATTACCACTATCCTTATTCCTATAATTCTCAAGTGCATAGTTTTTTGTTTGACCACTTTTTGCTTAGTACTTTGCTACTTTCAAGTATCCTGGTTTATTCCCTCATGAAAACCTATCATACTTTAATTCCAATGTGGGTACCATTCAATTATTTTTTGCACTACTGTTAATAGTACTTAAGAGTCTCATAATTTGATAATTAGAATATTTATATCTCACCTGCATCATTTTCCAAGACTCAGATCTCCTTCCACAATTCCTTTACATTCAGTATTTGCTTTCTGTTATTCTGCATGTACCTTTTTGGGTACTCTCTGTTTACTAAATGCTCTGGGTTATCTGAACATTGGGGTAGCAATGGTGAGATAGGTCAGACATTTAATGTAGCTTATATTTTATCTGTCAACATGATCATATGTAATGGCAGATGTCATAATGCACAAGGTAAGATGATAAGTGAAAACAAAAGATTTATCAGAGTATGGGAAAACTTTTAGGAGAAAAATAGCTCTTCTAAGTAGTACAAGGTGTGGGCTGGGTTTGACCAAAGGCTAGTTTGCTCAGTCTTGTCTTATGGCTGTGGAGATGATAGAATTTTAAAATAGCAAATTTAGGCAGTCTCACTTAAGCATTAGAAGCCATGTGGATGCCATCATCATAAGAGGCCATAATGGTGACATCTAATAAACACAGCAAACTATGTGGACTTGACATACTACTACTGCTGGAGTAGAAGCATTAAGTTTTCTGTCACAGTTAATTTGCATTCTCCTTATATTCCTTACTTTTCTCTTTGAGTAATACTCTTCCTTTTCTACATTTTCAGCTTTCCTGTTGTATATTATTAAATTATTGTATTATTCTAATTATAAAGTGTGTATTTTTTACATTAGTGGGTAATTGCATGTGTATTTTTGTGTGATTCGTTTAAATTAGGAATTTTACAATTTTCTACACAATGCAAAGGCATCGTGAGTGAATTAACTCCATTTCCATCTCTCATGGCCTCTTACGTTATGCTCACTAGAAACTGTTTACTTCACACTGAGAGTATTATTTTCCATACAACCAGGATTACTTTATAAGTACCTATATCTTCTTTCCTCTTATTCTGTATGCCTTCCTTTATCTCTTTACAGGCACAATCTGTTTTCTTGAAGATCTCCCTGCATAATTGTTTTATATCGAAAATATGATGATGATGAAGCCTCTGTTTATTTGTTGCCTAAAAAATGTCTTCATTTTGGAAGGACAGTTTTTACTACATAAAGAGGGTTTTTTTTTCAGTAGTTTTTGTTATTACAACACCTGAAAAAATTTATTTCATGATTTGTCCATCATTTACTTCATTGACAGTATAGTTATGAGCATGATGGATTTTTTTTTTAAATTAAGAAATCTAGCTCATTGTATTGGACTGAATTTTGTCTCCACAAATTTTATATATTGGGAGTCCTAACACAAAGTATAATTATATCTACAGATAGATCTTTTATTTGCAATTTAAGTAAAATAGGAGTCACTAGAGTAGGCCCTAATTCATTAGGATGTATCTTTATTAAAAAAGAAAGTGCACTCTGACTTCCAGTCTCAGTTGCTCTTGCTCATTAGCATATGTTCTCTCGCTCCCTCCCTACCCCTCTTGTTCCTTCCGGATCTCTTGGTCTCTCTCTCTCTTTCTCCATCGCCCTCTTATTCTCTCCTCCTATCTTCCTTGTCCCGCCCTCCCTCCATTCTGCCCTCTTTTCTAGGGGTTGAACTCAAATCTTTGGCACATAGCTATATCCCTAGCACTTTGGTATTTTGACATGGGGTCTCAATAAATAGTTGAAACAGTGAATTTCTCAGGCTGGGCTCAAACTAGAAATCCTCCTGGTTTGGCCTTTTAGAGCACTGGAATTATAGGTGCTCAATACCACACCTGGTATCTTGTCTTAGTTACTTTCTAGCTGCTGGGACAAAATACACAACGTCCTCAATTAAGAGAGGAAAATTTACTTTAGCTCACAGCTTCAGGAGGTCTCACACAGTGCAGTGTGGGCATCCAGCAATGGTAGAAGCACAGAGCAGAGGGTAGAGAGCTGCTCACAGCTTTGCAGACAGAAGCCAAATGAGTGAGGGGCAATTTGACCTGTGGAGACCCAGGCAGGATCAGAGCTTTCCTAGGAAATGTCTTCTTCATTTCTCTACTTAGTTCAAGCAGCCAGTTCAGCCTCCCACACTCAGGCTGAGTGCCTCTCCTTCATTTCCTGTCTCTCAAGTCAATAACAAATATATAAACACTCTGCCCCAGGTGTCCCCCAATCAAAACAAGTTGACACAATCCCTCCAGGTCAAGCCCCAAGCATCGGCCCCTTTCAGCCTGCCTCTACCTCCCAACAGCACACATATCCAGTTATTCCACTACATCCAAATACATGAGGCTTTTAGGTGACATTCCAGATCCAAACCATGGCACAACTTCTTAAAAATTTTGTGTGTCATGTTTCTTATTATGGCATGCTATATATATATATATATATATATCTGTGTATATATATATATATATATATATATATCTGTATATATATATATATATATATATATATATCTGTATATATATATGTCTATATATGCTTCACAATAATTACATTGAACTTGTACATATATACATATATATGTATATACATGTATATATTGTATCAACACTAGAGTCCTTCCCTTTCCCCTTTTTGGCCCTCCCACACTCTCCCTTATCCCCCAATTCCCACTAACACATCCGTAATTCTATAAAATGCTTATATTCTGAGTTTCTTGTATTATAGAAAGCATATGATATCTAACCTTTGGAGTTTGGCTCAAGTTGCATCATCCAATATTTAAAATTGAATTCTGAAGATTATGTAAGAAAAACTGTAGAAATAATTTGGCACATTGAGTTATTTTAAATAGAATCTTCTGTTTCTCACAGGTAGCTATATTAGGACTATACTTTAGTCTAATATGAAATTAAACTTCAGTTTATTGAAGGTAGGTGTCTATACTTGTGAGCAATGATCTGTATCTTTAATTCTTTATACACAGTTCAAAGACTAGTATGTTCATAAAAAACATTACTCCTTGATAAGCCCTCTCTATACATGCTTCCACTGATTGCAGGTGGTGAATATCAGTTAAACACAGGTTTTTGAAAACCAGTCAAAAGCAGGATAGCAAAAACTTAAGGCAAGACTCACCAGGAGGAAATATCATTTAAATAGTGCTTTATTCTTGCGTTTGTGCAAAGAATATACTCTGAAAGTCATGATAATGTAGGAAAAGGATGGATCTCATAAAGACTGAAATCATACCAAAGATCAGCTCACTTATTGACTTGAATTGTGGTAATTTGCCCATAACCTATCCTGAGCTCTAGAGGCTAGAAACTGAGGCCAGTCATCAGCAATTTTTCTAGGCTAACATTACATGTATGCACTGCTTATTGTTGGGTGAAGTTTTGGCTAGAATGAAAGCTTAAATGTTAATATCTAAGTGTACTGATTGTTTGAAGGACTGTCCCTGGAATTGTCATTAGGGATTTGTAGGAATAAATCACACATACAGTAAGAAGAATGTTTTTTGTATATGTACATATCAGCATTATATGTTTGTGTCCTCACAGAAGTATTCTTGTGTGCATACTAACACACATGAAAGAACTGTGAACCCTGATAAGAAAAGGAATGGTAAACTAGCTTTGACACATACATCTTAGCAAAGGTTCTCTTCTTTACCTTGGTACATACATAACTTTTGCTATTATTAAGCAGCAGAATCTTGCAATGGCAGGTATGCTGTGAGCTGGAGGCAAAGTAGCCTATCAGACATTTGTTGTATTATTTTCTCAGTTCTGCCTGCCTGTTGCTTAGGCATTGGAAATCCTTGTCAACTTGAGCAGTTTAAATTAGCTGGTTTATAGAGTAGTGTCCTAGGCAAAGTTTTAAAAATAAAAGTACAATTTTTAATTTTTTTCCCACATTTTATTGATACGTATATGTGCAAAATTCAAGGTTTACAATGAGGTTGGGCATTTTGTGCACATTCGTATCTTGTCAAGGTGACAAGGGCTTTCTTTTGTCCCTCCCCCTACTCACCCCACCCCCCTCTTTCACTTTGTCTTTCCTCTTAAGTTCCAAAGGAGTTGTGATCTGGGTCTCTCATATCAGAGAGACCATCCGATGTTTCACCTTATGCTTCTGACTCACTTCACTAAGCATGATGTTCTCTAGTTTCTTCCATTTGCCTGCAAAAGCCTCCACGCTGTTGGACTTTATTGATGCATAGTATTCCATTGTGTATAAATACCACAGTTTGTGTATCCACTGGTCTATTGACGGGTATTTTGGTGACTTCCATATTTTAGCTATTGTTAGTTGTGCTGCTATAAACATGGGTATACATATATCTCTGCTATGTGTTGTTTTGGCCTCTTTTGGATATATTCCCAGGAGGGGAGTTGCTGGATTGAAGGGGATATTTCTAGTCTTTTGAGAACTCTCCGTACTGCTTTCCAAAGGGGTTGTACAAATTTACATTCCCATCAGCAGTGCGGGAGGGTTCCTCTCTCCCTGCAGCCATGCCAGCATGGATTGCTATTTGAATTGTTGATGTAGGCCATTCTCTCTGGGGTGAGATGGTATCTTAGCATTGTTTTGATTTGCATTTGTCTTATGGCTAGAGATATTGAACATCTTTTCATGTATCTATTGGCCTTTTGCATTTCTTCGAGAGTGAGCTGTCTCTTCATTTCATTTGCCCAACTTTTCAATAGGATCCTTTATTTTGGTAGGCTTACTTTTCTTCAGCTCCCTGTATTTTCTAGTTATTAAGCTTCTTCTCTGAAATGTTGGTGGTTAATATTTTCTCCCAGTCTATTGGATCTCTTTTTACAATGTTGATAGCTTCCTTTGCTGTGCAGAAACTTTTTAATTGGACAAGATCCCATTTGTTAATAATGGGGATAATTTCTTTTGCTCTTGGTGTCTTGTCAAGAAAATCTTTGCCTACCTCTTTGTCTTCCAGAAGGTTTAGTGTTTCATTTTTAATGTTTAGGTCTTTGATACATTTTGATTTGATTTTGGTACAGGGTGACAGATGTGTGACTATATTCTTCTGCATGTGGATGTCCAGTTTTCCCAGCACCATTTGTTGAAAAGACTGTCCTTTTTCCATTGTATGGATTTGGCCCCTTTGTCGAACCCAAATACCCTCAATTACTTAATCTTTGACAAAATTTTTAATTTTTAAAAGATTTTATATTAAACACCTGACGTCTCTTGTGGAGTTAACTGGTTGGAAAGATACTTTAGGTGTCAAATTGATCATTTGTCAAAATGGCAAACACCTCACTACAGAGATTAAAGTTTTTAATAAACATTGGAGGGATTTCAGTAAGGAAGAGAGAGAGTAAAACTTAGAAGGTGAGTATAGGAGGACATGACATAAGGCAAGTAATGGACAAGTTTGAGTTTATAATTGACATAGTATAAATTCTATATTATCGACTTAAAATTTTTTTGGAGTCAATACTTTGTCTTAGTAACAACTGATAAAATAGTCATTTCCTCATTAGTTTTTGAAGAATGTTATTCTTACACTTCCTGAGATAATATAAGAATATAAGGAACATAACACACACACAAAGAGTACTAATAAATTTTTATTTCGATTCACAGAGGCCAGTACCTGAAGAAAATCTGACATTTATTCTTTTTATATTTAATTGCAAGGTGTTCTGTTTGTTCAAGAGAAGTTGAATACCATTAGGTCAGGTTAGAAGCCTTACAATTGTGTTCTAGCCATGTTACTTTCCCTCTTTTGGGCTAGGATGCTCAAAAACCTCTTCAAATCATCCCTGCGGTTTAATCTTCTGCTTTCAATGTAGGTTGTGTTAATCCCTTTAGGAAAGTAATTAAAATTCTCAACTACAGTAAGAAAATAACGTCAAGGTTTTTGGAGAGAAAAGCTTTTCTGATCAAGAGCTACTAAACTAGATGCTTCGTTTTTCAGTCAATGACTGTAATTATCTTCATCCTCTCTGCCCCATGTTTTTGTTTTGGTTTGGGTCTGGAATGTTCCCCAAAAACCTACATATTTGGATGTAGCGGGATACCTATTGAAACAGGTGCTAGTAAGAGGTGGGGCCTGCAGAAGGAGTAGATTACTAGGATAGGACCTAGAAGGGTGACACTGCCCTTCCTCTTTTATTTTGCTTGCTGTCAATAGCTCTCTTGCTTTGTCTCTGTCATGGGCTTCCACAATTGCCAGCACCCATGAATGAATAGAGAACTTCTAAAACTGTCAACTAAAAATTTTCCTTACTTAAGTTTTGTCAGGTATGTTGTCCAAACAAAGAAAAAGTAACTAAGATAGAAATTGGCATTGACGAAGTGAGCTCATTGCTGTAAATTTACTCAGCACTGTGGTTTAGAAGCCTTTGGAACTTCTAAAGAAAGGAATTTGGAAAGTTTTGAAAAATGCCAGCAAGAGAAGCCTCAGATACTGAGCTAAATTTCTTGGGTGATTATGGTCAGAGCTCTGAAGACCAGGATGCTGATAGAAGTATGGATTGTAAAAGTTAGTCTCAAGAAATTTCAGATGAAAAGGAAGGTTATTGATTATTTGTCTTGAAACCATTTATGCTATGCTGTGGAAAAAAAGTATTTGCATTTTCCCCCTCTCTTGGGACTTTGCCTGGAACTGAGATTATATGAGGTGGACTCCTTAATCTGGTGGAGGAAATTTCAAGGCAGCCCAGTTTTAATGCTGTCAAATGGATACTACTTGCAGCTTTTAGCCAACTCTGTGGGAGAAAAGACCTGAGGAAAAATAGGAATGTTTATAAACTACTCAGTTTTGTCATTGTACTGCAAACATGGGCCAAAAGATAGCAGGGTTGTTAAGCAAATTAATATTAAAAAGAAACTAAATACTTGGAATCTGGATTATACAGAAAGGATGCTTTTAGGGTACCTCAGAAATTAGGAAGACCCTACCCTTTACCAACTAGAGTGGAAAGACAAAGGATTTTGTTTTAAAAATAGACCCCCCAGGTATCCAGCAGGACAACCTAGGAAGGAAAATCCCTAAGGAATTCAGTCATCTAAGAGCTCAGAGGCCTTGGCAGTGACTGTCCAAGGACGCCAGACTGCTGCTCAGCCCAGTAGCAGACCTTGGTGACATTCATGGGATGATTTCACAGGCACGCAGAATAAAAGAGTGGTAGGGTCATGGATGCTTGCACCAGGATTTCAAAAGAAGTCCTTGGAGGTCAGGCAGTGTGCCCGAGGGAAGTGGGGGAGGGGAGGGGCGGAATGCATCAAGTTACAAAAACTAAATGTAAGGTGCAATGGAGACCCTGGAAATTTGGAGATGACATAAACATGGGTTTTCTGCTGAGGAAGGCTGCAGGCTGTGAACAGAGCCAGCTCAAAGGAGAAGCCCTGATGGTTATAGCCAGATGCAATTCTCTAGGGCCACCCAAGCCCGTTGGAGCTCCTATCTCACCACAACACAACTCTAGGATATAACAGAACTACAGGATTTATCCTTGTCCTCCTGGGTTTAGAATTTGATTTGGTCCAATTACTTTTTTTCAACAGAAATGTTTACCCTGTGTCATGGCTTGTTATAAAATTTTCACTGGGGTTCACAACTAAGAATTTGCCTTGAGTCTCAGTGCAGACTCAAGGACTTGAATTTAGTTCTGAAACTGTTAAGACTTTGTCAACTCCTACAGAAGGAGTAAACACATTTTACATAAGAAAGAAGATATAAGTCCCTCAGGAGCTGGGGCAAAAATCTTTTGGTTTGGATCCAGAATGTCCCCCAAGAGCTTCATGTATTGGCTATTATGGAACAGCTATGGAACTCTGTGCTCCATGTTTTTGTATGGTTTCTGTAGTTTCTTTTGCTAGTGGTTTCTAGATTTAATCTATGATTTGAAGGTATATAAGAAATTATTTCTATTCCTTTGGATTAAACATATCTGATGGCCTGTATTATGGACTATTTTTAAAAAATGTCCCATGCACTTCTGAGAAAAAAAAAACGGGCATTCTGTTGATGTTTATAGTCTTGTTGTTCCATAGTATAATGTATCTGTAATATTTGCTTTTTCTTTTTTGTCTGGTTGACCTATTTTTGAGAGAGGGGTATTGAAGTCCTCTACTATAATTGTATTTGGGCCTATTTATCCTTTCATATCTAGTAGTATGTGCTTTATAAATTTGGGTGACTCAATTTTGTGTATATGTATGTTGAAAATCATGACTTCTTCCTGTTGGATTCTCTTAACCAGTATGTAATGTCCATGTTTGCCTCTTCTGATGTTTTTTGGCTGCTAATCTGCTGTGTCTGAGGCTAGTATAGCTACCCCTGCTTATATTCTGGGCCCAGTTGCATGACGTATTAATTTCTATTGTTGTATTTTCAGTCTATGTGTTTCTTGATGGGGAAAATGCATCTGTTGCAAAGAACAATAGGTTGGTTTTTATTTTTTGATCCAATCTACCCAGTCTATGTCTTTTGGTAGAGTTGTGAACATTAATATTAAGCATTACTATGATGGTTTATTTGTTCTACACTACTACTGAATCATTCTCCTGTTTAGATAATTTCTTTTCCTCTGGATTTTTTTTTTTTTTTTTTTTTGCGGGGGGAGGCTGCTTATCTCCCCATCTCTAAGATTTCTTTTAATATTTCCTGCAACACTGTTTTAGTGGTCATATAGTTCCTTAGGTTTAAGTAAATTTTTAAGTTCTTTCCTTAGTTTGAAGGATAATTTTGCAGACAGTAACAGTAATTTTTTTGCACGACCTCCTGGTCTTTATGGTCTGTGTTGAGAAGTTTGCAGTGATGAGTTTTCTTTGTAAACAGCCTTCTGTTCTTCTCTCGCAGGTTTTAGTATTCTTTGAGTGTTTAGGATTTTGATTATGATGTGTCATGGAGAAGCTCTTACCAAGTCAAGGTTATTTGGTGTTCTTTATGCCGGCAGTAGCTCAATGTTAATTCGTACCTAGATATGGAAACTTTTCTGCTACAAGTTTATTGAATATGTTCTTTTATGTCTGTTTTCTCTTGCACTCCCATAATTCTGCTCTTTTGAGTTGTCCAAAAGCTGTTGCATCCATTGTCTTTGTTTTTCCACTCATCACTGACCATATGGTCTAATTTATCTTTCTTATCTTCAAGATCTGAGTTGATTTCCCATGTGTTCCTGTGAGTTTTTCATATGTGGGTATTCAGCTAGAAATCCTTTCAGTCTTTCTACTTTTCTATTGAAATCTTTCTTATTTCTTATATTACCTTTTATTTGTATCTTCTTTATAATCATTAATTTTTAAAGCTTTTTGCTTGTTTGATTAAATCCTCTGAACTCACTGAACATGTCTTGCATTAATTAAACATATTTTCTTTGAGCTCTTTGGTCCCAAGATCCTCTTGTTTTTTTGACTTCCTTTCCTCTTGGTCTGGTTACTTCATGGTAGCAGTTCCTGGGAAGTCAGGCATTTTTGCAGGTGATTTATCACATTGTTTTGCTACTGTTTTATTGATATGCTTTATAAATCATGAAATGCCTATGAATTTTGTCTCTAACATGAAGATTTCTTCCAATGACCAATCCTTTGCTCATTACCTGATCTTCTCTTTCCAATGAAGCAGAAGTAACTTATATGACATTGCTCTATGTAGTTTAAGGACAAGTTAATTGTTGACATTTAATATCTAAGTTACCATCTATGACATGAAGATACAGAATATTAATTTATGACTAACAGATTACTGACAGAAATCATTAATACAACTGTTTATCCTTAATATTAAAAGGCACAGTATACACAATTAATGTATCTGTGTAAATAAACCTAATACTGATTTACAAAATGCAATTGAAATACTCTATTAATGTATCATACTGTATCAATAATTAAATAGTCTTCTATATTGTTTGTCTAGGATGAACAAAATCAGCACATGTCATTAAAACTTAGTAAATTCTAACTGTTCTCTACTTTTTAACAGAGGGGCAGATACCAGTATCAATAGTAAAGGTTAATACTGGTTATTTACTGGTTACTGAAATATCATAACAATTTATCAGCTCATGCAACCAGTCCACTCTTAACATTTGAAATGTGATCTTTTCTCCTTTTATACAGTTTGAGTTTCCTGTTGGGCCTCCCACATCCGGGTGGGTGTTCTTCCCTCATACTCTGTCCCACAAATCACTCACACTCAAATCCAAGCTGGTTCTCAATTGCCTTATCAAGGCATGGTTCCCAAACCCTAATCGAGGCATGGTTCGTGATTGTCTTAAACTGACATAATCTCTCCAATAGTCACAAATATGTTGTTAAAAAATACCGTTCAATCTATGTAATGTGATATTCATTTTTGAGAGTTGGTCTAGCATTATATAGTTAAAACAGGTAGTCTGTTAAAGGGATTAAAGTTGCTAGTGGGGTTCATGTGCAAAGAGGTGAATCTGATTACTGTATGCTCAGACTGTATGAGAAGGTGAAGGTTTCTCCATTCTGTGCAATAGAGAACCATAAAGACAAGAAGAACAGGAAGTAATTAGTACAAGAGAAAAGACAAATGGAAGGAGACAAATGGAAAAGACAATGGAAATGGGGCCATCTTTGGTGTGCGGGAGTTTTACATAACAGTAAACTGTAGTTCATGCCAGTCTGAGAGACGATTTTGATCACATAGCCACACACACTAGTGTGGTTCCCTGTCTTACCTACAGACGCCTCAGTGTTCACATCCAAGATCATTCCAAGGAATTATATCCTATTCTTCCACTTGGAAGAGATATGAGCTGAGCAGAAACTGGGCAGGCAGCTTCCTGCATTTTCAGTTCAAGCCCAGGTCACCTGTGCCTCTGTCCGCCCATCCTTTTTCAGAGGAATGAACTTACAATCAAAGGAGACCGTGGAGGCCCAGGAATCTCCACCTGCCTGATGTGTCTCAGCACCATCTTCTTCAGGCTTCTCACATTCTTGAGAGTTAAATAAAAACAACAGCAAAAGAATTGGTACATAGGATAGTCTGAGGTCTTTTTCACGTCAAAACTACACTTATAGAAAAGATATTCATTTCTCACAGTGTTATCTCTAAATAAAAGAACAGTTATTAATACCATGTGTGTGGTAGATTTCACTGGGATTTAGCATCTTGTCTACAGTAGTTTTGGAGATGTGTACGGACTATGGGAACCAAACTATGCCCGGAATATGACACACTAACTAAAGGTTAGATGTTATTGGCCCAGTTTCCTCATATGATATGAAGTGCAAGTTTTATGAAGAATTGTTTGTATTTATACATTTATTTTGGTAAATATAGAAAATGATATTGACGGAAGTATGGTTGTAAATGTTGGCAGAAAGCATCTTGCTGTATGGAAGAATAAAATTTGTTTAGGTTCTCTAGGAAGTGGGCATGGTGCTTTTAAACATTGAAATGACATCTTCAGAGATTTGCTCCTAATTCATCTTGCTTCCATATTTTCAGGGACTTTCAATCTTCCTAATATATGTACATGCCTCTTCAGAAGTGGGTAGAAATTGCCCACACTGATTCTTTAGAAACAGATCCTGTACATTTCTGGCAGGTCGGTCCATTTTTGTCAGTTGCTGAACAAAAGGGCTTTGGTCACGTTGTAGGTCATGCTGTCCTACTTCCTATATGGTTCCTCCTCAGATCCTCTGCTTTCCACCCTGTGTCTATGACAATGAGTTTCTGTGCAATAGAGGTGTAGCATAATCAAGAGATTTTGGCTAAAACTGCTAATTCCATTCTTCCCTTGTGTTCTCAAATTGTTTCTATAGCATGTTCTTGCAGGAGTATTCTGTCTTTAACAGTTAGGTACAGATGGGAAGGAAGTACTGTTTTTCAGTTCTGAGTGATTTTGTGGATTCTGCCCTGAGTCCCCTTGCACTCCATGGTGGAGTAAAGGGGTGTGTGGTGACTCCAATATGTGTAACATTAGAGCGTGTTATTTGACTTTGGATTAGCATTTAAGATGTGATAGATTTGTATTGAAAATGTTAATATGGAGGATGATTTGGAAATGATACCTATCTTTGGGTATCTTTGTTAAGAATATGACATAATTGCATCTGGACTATATGTCCTATGATTGAAAACTTGCATGTATACATGTGTGCTTTTCACTTTTTTAAAAATCTCTGTAATGTGAACTATATGATAGTGAGTCTGCAATTATTGAGGATATTCCCTTTGAATTAAAATAATTACAAAATATGTAACATCTATGAAAATAATGTGAAGTAATAAAAATATAGGTCTATATAGAGAGGTACTATGTTTGAAGATAAGACTATATAAAGAAGTTAAAAGAGAAATTCTAAGTGGTTAATATTAAGATGTAAGACCTCATAATTCCAAGTAAAATATTTTTGTAAAACATAAGCTAGTCAAGTGTTCAAAACATTATTGTACTTTCTCCATAACGAAATCAACCCTATTGCCCTATAGTCTAATCAGTGCATAAATTATTTTTATTCTTGAAATGGAATATATGCAATAAAGTGAATTATCACTCTAATATCAAATGTAACAAGGATGAGATTCATAAATCCAATAATGAGTCAAAGCTTGTCACAAAGTATACAATAGTAATTCACAACCTATATACATAGTTACAAAAAGTAGAAAATGTAAAGTCTCTTTATTCTTTGCATGGTAGGGGTAAATGCAGAGAATCAATATGCATTTGACAATTATGAGAAAATGCTAGGGGATTAAGAGCATGTGGGGAAGTGTAGGGGTAAGTGTGTCAATATTGGCTATTAACAGATCTCGATGTGGTATGTCCCTGTGTTAGGAATGTATGTGAAATGTCTCAAGACCAGCTTTTTGAGGATCTTGTCACTTTGGCTTATTTTAAGCTTGCAGTACTTTTAACCCTCCCAACAATTATAGCAGTATACTGTCCCTGACTCATACTAGCATATCGTTTTTTGTGTTTCTTGGATAACACTTCATCCCTGCAGTCATCTTCTATCATTTCCTGAGGAGAATGCGCTGCTCCATTGCTCCTCAGCCTGCTACAGCCCCTCAAGAGTTTTCTTTTTTGGAACTATTTTCTTCCTCTGCTAATTCTTCTCACTTTGTACAGGAATACTATTGTTTACTTCCTGGACAGGACAGCTTGTATCCACACATGATCACAGCCATTCAATTCATCTTGGGAAATGTTCCCAGATACTGGAGGACCTTTTAAACACTGCTTGATAGTCCCTCCATACCTGCGTTAAAGACTTACGTTTTAAGAAAGAGGCAGGGCTCTTCTTCACTTTGCATTCATCAGTTGAACCAGGATTTTGAAAATTTCTCTGTAAGAAATTAATCAAAGGTAAGAGGAATGAATCTTGTTTGACATTCGTCTTTGCCTAAAAAAATGAGTCTACTCTTTGACATGTTCAGTGAACACACACAACCTCCATCCTCATGGATAAAGAATATGGTTGTCATTCCTAAAATTTTAAAATTACATCAATGTTTACTGTCAACAGATGTGACAGATTACTGTCTTTGTGCGAATGATCACTGAAGCAGAGACTGTTAGCTACCACATTTTACCTTGGATTTATTAACATATTAAGCATATTGAGGTATAAGTGCTTTGCATCTTAACATTTTACAATTGAAAACATCTTTTGATTTGTACTTTTTTTTTTTTTTAACAGAAGATGAAGTAAAGGTAATGTTCTCTCCAAACCTGTTGGCGTTTATGTCTAGGAGCCACATTTCTTCTTCATGAAAAGAAAAAAAAATGTAGTGCTAGGTAATTATGCCACCATTAAGCTCACCGATTAATTCCCTGAAGAAATGGCATGAAATGCATTTCTAAAGGAAAAATTTAGTATAGAGTATGTTTGTGACACAGTAACCCAGAGCGACCTCACTTAGGCAGCTCAGGCCTCTAGCAACTTCCCTCTCAGCATTCTGAGCATTGAGGAAATTAAGAGATGGAAACCAAGCTCACATATTTTCTGCTTTGAGATGTTATTTTAAAATGTATGTGGGTAAAATTACATTCCACCCCAGTCCTCCCCCACAAATAATCATTGATATTCAATTTTTCAGTACCTTCAAATATGACTTTTCTAAAGAGACAGGTTTTTACAGAGGTAATCAAGTTAAAATACGTCAATTCCTGTTGGCCCTGAGCTGAGATGATTGGTATCCTTATGAATTAAAATCTGGACAGAGAGGCAGACATATAGGGTGACCATTGTGCAAACATAAAAGCAGAGATCAGGGTGATGTAGCCACAAGTCCAGTAAGGCCAAACATTGTAAGCAAACCATCAGAAGCTGAGAAGTTTTTTCCCATGAAAATTTCTGGCTTGCAGCCCCAGAAGCAATCTATCTGCTAATATTTTGATCACTGTCTTCCAGCCTCTAGAACCCTAGAAGTAAGAGAGCACATTTCTATTGCTTAAGACACTTGGTTCATGGTATTTTGTCAAAGTAGCTCTAGAACACTGACACAGATTCCTTAGCGGGTTTCTAGATGATAAGGATACTGTGCTAATAAGATTTTTTAATACATAATTAACAGGGGACTTCCGGTCAAGATGGCGGCTTAGTTACAGCACTGCACAATGTCCCCTCATCAACCCACTTAAAAAGTCGAGAATTTAGTTAGAAAAAGTGTGTTCAGTGTAGCTAGGAAAGAGAGGAGCATCCCCAACAACTGAAAGGAGGCCAGGGAAAGATCAGAAATTCCAAAGGATCATCAAAAGAACAGGAAAAAAAAAAATCCCAGAAGCCCAGGAACCCACTGCTGGCCAGCTGCAAATAGATGCAGCTGCAGGCAGCTGCGGACGGAGGAAAGTTCACGTGGGCCAGGAGCATCTGAAGGAGCTGGGAGAGGACAGAGCACCCCAACAACGGACAGGAGACCATGGGAGGGTCAGAAATCCTGAAGTCACATCGGAAGAGGAGGAAAAAAAGCAGTTGACTAGGCACATCCCTAAGCTTCCGGCATCCACAGACTGGACGGAGGAAGGTCCGGAGCCAGAACCTCAGCCTGAGGTAAGCGTGGATACAAAGAAGTGGGAATTGTCGGCAGCTGGTGGCCCAGCCTCTGAAAAACCAACCTGCGGGTTTCTGTACTACAAACACAGCGTACACTCCCCTTAGAAAAGGCCCGGGGATCCCAGATCAGAAACAGGGATCAGCAGCCCTCTCAGGTAGGGACGTCAGCAGGAGCCATTTTAAATAGAAGGAAAAGAAAAAGCCCAAGACTGAACCCTCTAGAGTAAAACAAAATCTTAGAAGAGCACACCAGTGCTTTGGGGTCACCCTTAAACAGTGCCTAGGAAGAAACTGGCACAAGCGGCAGAGAGGAGAAAAGAGAAGGAAAAGGCTGCTGATCCCTGAACAGCTCAGAGGCACCTCTGCTCTGAGGGTGGAGAGCTCCACCCTGGGGTAGGGAAGCCAGGACAGACGGAAAGCTTTGCTGAGTGGACAGGGGGGAACAAGACACTTCAAAAGGGTGACCATCGTCCCGTTCATCCAGCACACACCAGACGCTTCCGGTTCACTGCTGCCCTGCATGTCAGAGGCATCGAGGACCAGGAAGTCCAATACCTGTCCATCTCATGAGCCAGAGGCTTCCAGAGGCCTCCAGGGAATTATATAACCCTGTCAATCCTGAGCCCCAGAGGCTTCCAGAGGCATCTAGGACTGAGAATTCCATCGCCCTGTCTGCCCCTTGGGCCAGAGGATTCCAGAGGCATCTAGGACTGGGCCTTCACCAAACCCTTCTTTTCTGATCACCAGAGACAGCAGAACCATGACAAAACGTTGTAACAAATCTCCTACAAAAGGGCCTGACACCCCAGAACATGATACCAGGGATACTGAAATTGTAGAATCC
The DNA here is from genome assembly GCA_004027205.1 of Ctenodactylus gundi. NCBI lineage: Eukaryota > Metazoa > Chordata > Mammalia > Rodentia > Ctenodactylidae > Ctenodactylus > Ctenodactylus gundi. The sequence goes on along the minus strand of PVKB01001384.1, from coordinate 139,587 downwards.
AAAGATGAAAATGACAAAAATGATGGTAACTTCTGGGCCCAGATATTCATTTAATTAAAGCAGGGATCAAAGCAGGAAATAAAACAGTGTAAGAGCTACACCAACAAATAGCTAAACAGAAAGCAAGCCTTGAAAAGCAAACAGAGGCGACAATAGAAGAAATATACCAGAAGATAATGAAGGTAATACAAGAAATTAGAGAAGAACACAACACAGATATAGAAAAATATAGCAGATATTCAGGAAGTGAAAAACACAAGAAATAATAAGCAACTATACTAAATATCTTCAGAGTAGAATGTCAGACCTAGAAAATAAAGTGACTGAGTTGCAACATACAGGCCGAGAAGAACACAAAGTAAATAAGAAAGAAGTGAATCATTACAACGGCTGATACATGATTCAAGGTGAAACAACCTCAGAATTATGGCAATCCAGGAGAAGACTGAGGACAAAACAAAAGGCTTAAAGGACATGTTTAATGAAATAATGGAAGAAAATTTCCCAAACCTAAGAAATGAAATGAACATGGAACTATTGTAGGCATACAGAACACCAAACAACTTGGATCAGAAGAGTTCCTCATCACAACATATCATAATTAAAATTCTAGAAACCCAACACAAAGAGAAAATACTAAAAGTGGTAAGAGAAAAACAGAAGGTGACCTACAAAGATAAGCCCATCAGGACAATCGCAGGCCTCTCAATCCAGACTCTAAAAGCCAGGAGATTATGGAGCAATGTCATCCAAGCACTAAAAGAACATAAATTCCAACCAAGACTGCAATATCCAGCAAAATTATCTTTTAATTAGAAGGGAAAACTTAAAACTCTCCATGATTTGGAAAGCTTAAAGGAATTTGCAGTCACTGAGCCAGTATTGCAGAGAATACTTAAAGGAAACTTAGAAAGTGAAAGGGAAGCCAGCAATACCAATGACCCCAGAGGAAAAGCAACAACAGCTAGAGGAGAAGGAGCTGAGAAGAAAGTATGTCAGTAATCAGTGAAATATGAGTAAGTAAGTTATGAAAGTTTAAAAATTCTGAATTAACTAAATTTGCCTTCATTTCTGTTACTTTGACTATATGTGGTATAGATTTAAATTCATTTAATGTAGCAATTTGATATCGTATTAACTTTGTTTATTGTAGCCATTCACTTACTAGGTCACTGATGACAATTTTTGCTAAGAAAACTGATTGATGTAAAGATAACCCTGTGAATGTACAAATGTGTACCTTCCAGTATTCAGCTAAGGCATTTGAAATTTAACTTTTTTTTTCTTTCCCAAATTTAATGGTTTTGAACATGATTGTAGGTATTTTCCAGTGTGAACTGGTGGTGGGTAAGGCCAGGTTTAAGAATAGCAACAAAGATATAGCAAAATATAGAAAAAAGCCTTTTGGTAAATATCCCAATAAAGGGATTGGTTTGATTCAGAGAAGAGGCATCAAGATTTAACTACTGCGACCCCTTCAAGGAATAGGAAGCTGAGTTAGAGTGGTGACTTAAGTGAATTGATTTAGGTGCAGAAGATTAATATATTAAGTACAGTATAGTTTCTCTGACTTGGAAAACCCAGAAAACAGACATTCTATAGAACCATATGAAGTGATAGCCAGAATTTGGGGAAGGAATAGGGAGGGGGTGGGAGGGTCAAAAATGGGAAGGGATTGTAAAGTTGATATGATGCATATGTACACAAAATACCCAAATTCATTGTAAATACTATGCATTACATATGTATATCAATAAAAATAGTGGGAAAATACATAATTAACAGCTGAATGTTAGGAAGAAGGGAGTCCTTATTAAACTTATTTCTATTTTTAAATTTCTTGTATGAGAGTGAGGTTTCTCCGAGGCAAAAAGGACAATTCTATCTTTTCATCATCCAATGGAGAAAAAATAACATATCATTTTGATCCTAACAATTATAAATTTTCTATTAAATTCAATTTAAAAACATGAACCTCAAAAATTTTACAAGAAATTAAATACACTCTAAATGAGAAAGGCAGAGAAGTCAATGTGGTGTTACAACACTAAACCAAAATCAATGATGTACCTACTGACCCAACATAAGGAGACTTGTGAGAATCTTTTTATGGACTTGAGGGATAATCTTCAGAGAATTATTAAGTTAGAATGATATACTGAACTTATTGATGTCAAAACTGTCTTGCATGAACTTACTGGTGGCTAAATATGTTGAACAAGGTCTTCGGACAGGAAGCCCAACCTAATGCCATTATCAAGAAAATAAGAAAAAATAGTTTGCAAATACAATTTCTATTTCACTACAATAGTTATTTAAATATTAGACTCTCAATGAATAGGTAATTCTATTATCTTTGTACCACTTACTAATTAGCTCTAATTGTAATTTGAATGAATTTATCTTCTTGTCAAATAAGTTGGATGACAGAACATGTTACAACTCCAGCAGCAGTAGGATTAAGTATGTTTACAAACATTAATTTTAACAGCAACTTTTGGTTATTTAAATTTAGCAGCTTGCTTAGATGTATTTGTCCAATTTTCAGGAAATACAGCAGCTGCTCTAATTGAAAACTAACATATATAACTAATTCTAAGTAGCAAATATGAAGTTGATTTCTCCACCTTCTTTCTGCCAAGCCCCTGGCCAGCTGTTAAACACAACAATCTAAGCAGTGTCAATTAATTATCATGCATCATCTTTCAGTACAGATCTCAATATGGTTCAGAAGCTCATGCCCTGACTCATCAGACATACCTTAGTGTATACTACATACATTAACTTCAAACTGTGGGTGGCATACCTTTGAATACCTATATGGGTTAAATAGAATACCTATATGGGTTAAATATTAAATCCACCCACAAAGACTCATGTATTTAAGATTTTGCCCCCATTGCAGTAATGTTCATAGGTGGTCAGGATATCCTGACTCCTGAGCACACAACTAGAGAAGAGACTGAGTCATGAGGGGAATGACCTCATCAATGAATTAATTCACAGGTGAGTGGGCTGTCAGAAGGTGGGCCTAGTTGGAGGCAACAGGCCACACGTCTCTGAATAGTGCATTATGTTGAATAGTGCATTTTGAGTTGAACAGTTTTATTCCACTGTGATACTCCAGCACGATGTTCTGCCTTTCCTCAGGCTGACAGCAGTGGAACCAGCTAACCATGGGTTGGAACCTCAGATGCTGTGAGCAAATAAATCGCTCCTCCCTTTAAATGGTCTTCTCAGGTATGAGGTCACAACAGTGAAAAGGTAGCACAACTTTTCTCTGCAAAACTGATTCTGCCTCTAGGACTCATTGTTCTTACTGAATAAAACTTCTAAAGTTCAATAAATTACCTAAAAAGACAAAATGCTAATTGAGTACAATAAAAAGCAAACTAAAGAGGATGTGGGATGGAGATGATTATCCTCAAAATATGAAGACACAGCACAGGCCCACAGAGTTTTCTGTTTTGTCTATTCTTTTCTAGTTTTACACATTGCATTGTCACCAGTCACACAGTAGAGCAACATTTGTGGTTAAAATTTTGAAAGGTTACTTGTGGTTTAGGTCAAAAATGCCCCTTCCTGATGCATTTGTAAGGTGATTAGATCATGGTGTCACTATGGTGTCATCAGTGAGTCGCTCTATTAATGACACCATGTGCTATTAAAAGTGAGACTTGTTTGGAGGGACTGGTCACTAGGGGCATACCCTAGGAGGGTATATTGGTGCCCGGGTTCCTGCTTTCTGGCTGCCTTGGGATGAGCAAATTCCTCCCCCAACCCTTCAGCCACCACCCCGGCCCTCTTGCCTTGTGTTCAGCTGACCATATGCAGACCGAGACCTCTGAATCCTGGGCCAGAATAAATTTCTCCTCCTTAAAAGCTGTGGTTGTTAGGTATTGCAGCCTAGCTAGGGAAAAGTGACGATTACAATAACCTACATCATTCTGTCCAAGAGAACAATAGAATGAAATCAGAAGAGGGCAGAATATGTGGAAAAAATTCTAGAAGACTGAAAATAATGAACTAGCATTTCTGGGTAGAAGCCTGTAAATTAGGCATTTCTAATGTGTGAAATGGAACGCACATACTTTTCACAGAGTCAAACCTCTTGAGTAAAGACTTTCAGAATTGAGTGAGCATGTAAATTATCTGTAAAATCTCAACATGACCCGAGTCCACACACAACATATGCACCAAAAATGGCCACCTCGGCATGGCCAAGATTTTTGAATGGACTGGACATGTGAACCAACACACAGAGATGGGCCTAAATTCATCATTCACTCATCATTATTTTTGCATAATTAGGAAATTTCTGTGAGTTTATCAACTATTCTGTCTTAAATTTCTTCATTTTAGGGGAGAAATTACCATCTGAAGATATTATAAGAATATGATTAAATCAGATATGATTTATAGCTAGAAATTGAAAACTCTTCATTATGCACCCTTATTATTTCCTTATTTTTTATTATTTCCTTAGTTTTTGTTTTGAAAAAGATTTTATGATCCTTTATACAAAGCATGACATATACAATGTGAATTTGTATATACTAAAATTGTTCTAGTTATTTATAATGTTTGATAGTGTACTTTTTGTTCTACACTTTTACTGTTTTGTGCATTAAAGTGTACATGTATGTGTGAAGATGTACACATGCCCTTTTCCTTCACATGAACCACTGGGATTATATGACTATGTATCAGTAAGAATATTCAAGTTACAAGTGATTTATATCTGTCTTCATGGCATAGTAATACTTGATTGTGTATTTAGGCCACTTTTTTTTTTTTGAGACAGGGTCTTGCTTGGTAGACCAGGCTGGTCTTGGACTCAGGACAATCTGCCTGCCTCAGCATACTGAATGCGGAGATCATGTGTACCACCACGCTGAGCTTTTTGTAGCACTTGGGAATTGAACTCAGGGCCTCCCACTTGCCTGTTAACCTCTGTGCCATTCCTCTAGCCCATATATGCCACATTTTTAATCTATTGGTCTTTAGATGGCTATTTTAGCGTTTTCCATGATTTAGCTATTATTAGTTGTGCTACTATAAACATGGGTATATACATATCTATGCTACATGATGCTTCTAACTTTTGGAAAGACTCCAACAAGAGGGGTCAACTGGGGTATCTATTTTCAGTTGTTTTGAGGAATCTCCACACTGCTTTCCACAGTGATTTTACCAGTTTACAGATCCACCAGCAATGGAAGAGGGTTCCTTTTCCCCTTCATTTTTGCCAGTATCCACTATCACTTTTTGAATTCTTGATAGAAGCCATTCTCACTGGGGTAAGATGGTATCTCAGTGTTGTTTTGATTTGCATTTTTCTAATAGCTCAGAATAGTGAATGTTCTTTTCAAGTATTCACTGGCCTTTTGTACTTCTTCTGGGAATTTTCTATTCATTTCAGACTTTTATGCTTAGGAAAGTGAGTCAGACTCATAATCTATTAAAAATCACATGTTTTTTCTGATATGAGAAGCCCAGAGTACAAATAAATATTAAGAGTCCCCTGAGATGTTGGGGGTCAGACAGGATGAGTGAGGGAGAGGGTGAGGAAGGTGTCAGGAAAAAGAACGTGAAGTTGATGAGGTATGTAAGTGTACAAAATTCTTAAGTTTAATGTAATCACTGTATATGCATACTAATAAAAAGGGAGGAAAAATAATATTCAAGCTAGGCATGCTGACACATGAGTGTAATCTCAGCCCTCTGGGAGGCAAGGAAAGAGGATTTCAAGTTTAAGCCCAGCCGTGGCAACACGGAGAATAAAAAAGACCCGCATTCAAAACTTAACAATTTAAAAAGAGCTGTGAATTTAGTTCATATAAGATCTAAGTTCAATACCCAGCCCTGAAAACTCAATCAGGAATACATAACGATTCAGAAAAAATGTCAAAAACCTAAAGTTATCTGGTTACTATTAGTTCTCCTAAAACATATGTACATACCACAGATAAGACATTCAAATCAATGAATAACCCTTTTTATAAAAAAATACTAACAATCATTAAAATCCTAAAAATGTGTTAAAATAAATGAACAAGAATGTAGAAGACCCAAAACACAACCTAGATGTCAGGTCCTTTAAGAGAAATAATTTGGTATCACTGGCATTGTTAACAGTTTCTGGCTTTAGAAAGGCGGGTCTCTGTCAAACTCTTTTATCAGTACATTCATTAAAGGCTGATAGAGTAGAAAACCACTTAAAATATTTCAGATAAATCATGTAGACTGAAAAAGTTCTGTGGAAGTACAGAATTTTCTTTCCAGTAGAAAAATTTCATTTCCCTAGAGTAAGACTAAACTTCACTAAAACCTTTTTTTATATAATGACCATTCTTTAAATAGACAGAACATGAACCAATACTCTGAACATATTAAAATCTTTTATAAAATATTAAAATTATTTTGTGCAATACAGGATTTTTTTATTAGATTAACCAAAACCTTATATTTGAGGAATTCACCTAATGGGAGTCAATAATAATTTTTAATTTTTATGAAATCTTTCATTAGTCCTATGAAAAACCTAGAATAGAAGGAATGTGAAAACCACTAGGGTTAATATAAGTTAATAAACTTGGAAAGCAAAAGATAATTAAGTAGAGGAGTTCTGAAAAGGGAAGAGATTCTTCATCTGTTCCACAAAATTACATCATACAGTATGTCCTTTGTTTGGTTATTATTTTATAAAATTAGAGTCATTTATGGCAATATATGCATTCATAGGATTTGCTAATGACATATATTATGGTATTTTCTACACCTCTGTTTTTATTTTTCATTAAAATATATATTGATTTACATGTTAATGTATACTATATTTTATACATTTTACTGTTAGTGGGCATTTAGATATTTTCCGAAATAAATATATGCACTAACATTGTCATTCTTTATATTAGGCATTCTAATTTATCTGCAGAAATAAACCATTCTAAATCTAATTTTATCTCAATGAGAAACCTTTCTGTGCTTACCTGCACCATATTATTTTAGGTATCTTTACATTCTTCTATTTTTTTTCATCTACCTGTATGCATGCAAAATGTTTGTTTAGGCTAGACATGAAATAATTGGACATATTTTTTAGTTGCATTCTTTTTGAGTGGCTTGCCTATTTTCTCAACATTCTCTTTTGATGAAGAATGATACTTTAAAAAGATTATTATTAATTTGTTTCATTGTGGAATATTTTGCTGTCCTAGAAGAAAGTTTTGCCTACACCAACTTTATGATTAATATTTGCTTAAGGTATCAGTATTTCAGTTTCAATAAAGATATTTTCACATCTTGCATGAATGTAAATTCTAAGTTTTTGTTTCTGGATGCTATTTTAATTATTTCTATATATTTTGTATTTCAAATGTTTAATTTAAGAAAATATGGTCTTTTGCATACTGACTCATTAATCCATAAAACTGCTTATTTATTAGTTCTGTTTGTAGCTTGTAGGTTTTGAGTAAGTTCTATATATATTACCTACCATGCCTTCAATAAAGTCTAATTTATTTTTCAATAATAACTTTTTAGTATTCTTTTTATTTTATTGGCTATTCAATTTTTTATTAAAAATGTTGCAATCACCTTCTATAGAAAATTATCATTTTTTTATGTTGATTTGTGTTTTGGGAATATGTTTACTAACAGTTGGGTAAAGATAAATCTACTTATAGTTTCACAAGTTTTTCTTACTAACATGAAATTTTATCAGTTGTGTTTTCTGGATTTATTCAAATGAAGATACATTTTCCCTTTATTATGTTGATGTAAATTAAGCCTATTGACTTAATTGTCACATTTAGTTGTCAAATTAGTTCTAGCTAAAATCTCTACATAATTACCACATATAACCATTTAATATATTGTGGTCAAATTACTATTTTATGAAAAATTCTGTATTTGTGCAAAACATATTGGTATATAATTTTCTTTCATTTTAATACAACTTTGTTTTCTTTTTCAAGATTTTAGTGTCCTCATTACATTGGGAAAATATAACTTCTTCTGTTCTACATGAGTTTTTGTAAGATTGTTTTAGCTTTATTAATATTTTACATGATACACTAACAAAAGTATCTGGCCCTAAAATTTCTATTACAAGTTAAATTTCTTATCAGGTATCGACCTATTGGGATTTTTCAAGTCTTTTCTGTGCTTATGAGGAATAAATCATGTTTTCTAGGAATGTGTATATTTCAATTAAGTTGAATTATTGACAAAAACTTTTAAAACATTCCTTTATTCTTTTTGTGTTTCTACACCTCATTAACTTTTCTGTTATTGGAAATCATATTTTTTCCTCTTAATCATATTAGCCTGGTATCTTATATTTTCTGTTATTAGACAAACTACTTTGTTGCTTGATTTGATTTTTATCTACTGCATTTTTTCAGTGTCACACATTTATATTCTCCATTCTGTCTTATTGACCTTGATATCTGCTGTTTTCCTTTCTTTGTCTTACGCTTGCACAATGCCAGGAGCTGCCTACAACCCTGTGGGCTGGTGTGCCTGACAGAAATAGTTTCCCTAGTCTTAGACAATCTCAAGGGCTCTACCTGCATATTCACAGCAGCCTCTGGGAGAGCAGGTAATCAGATGTCCCTTTTTGACCATTGTCCCTAAAGGTGGCTATATTATCATGCTGGCCCTCACTAAACTATAAAAGATCATCAGAAGTCCTCCCATTTTTGTCTCACTAGCAACAACAAAGATTTTTTCCTTCTCTCTCTGCTCTGCATAGATTGAAAATCTCCTTCATTCTTTTGTCTCTGAGGAAGAGCTTCTCATTTACTGGCTTTTGTTCATTTGTGTTTCCTCATGGATTCATCTCTCTGGAGAAAGCATGGCTTATTTACAGATGACAAAGTCTATTCTAGACCATTCAATAAAAAAGCATATATTTATACACAATTTTATAATCTTTCTTAGTCATGTACAACAGAAGTAGATTTTTCTCCCATTTAAAAAAGTTATCTGTGTGGTGACACTAAATTTAAGGTGACATGTGGAATCAAAAGGTCACAGGCACCAAAATTATGCCATACTTTCTGCATCTCATATACATGAAGGTACCAGTCATCCAAGTAAAGGAATCTGTGCACAAAGAAAAAGCAGAAGCATTCATGATTACACACGGGAGTAGAATTGTGAGCTCAGTCCCTCTTGAACCTTGTGAGTCTCAGACATCTCCATGTCAGCTGGGTAGCATCTGCATTACAGGAACAGAGCAACTTGTGTGATTCTGGGAAATGTGTTCTCTAACTTGCTAGGCTCTAGCCTGTAGTAGGGGATGCTATAAGAAAATATAAATAAGAGTATATATGACTATATATGTTAGCCACAAACTGTTTCTACCCAATGGAAAGGAAGCTGAATGTCATGTATAATACTAACTTTTCTCTTTTTCTCAGAAATTATCAACTAGAAATTTTCCAGATAATGGTTGTTCCTTCATCCTGAGGTCCAGGAGGAGAATGGTAAAGATCAGAGGCCTCAGTGACAACAGGCACATTAATATAATCTGTATCTGTAAGGCTCTGAACATTTAATATTGCCCTGTAATTTTGATATATTGTGTAGTCTTACATACAAAGAATGATGTCATGCTTTTTAATTAAATGTATTTAACTGACACATAAAATTATAAAATATATCTTTTTTGGAGTACCATGTGATATTTTGAAGCATGTACACATTGTGTAGTGTTTAAATGAAATTGAATATATGCATTTGGTAGCATTTAAGTTACCTTATTGGAGCTTTTAAAAGTTTTAAATTACATTATTTTTACTTCCAGTTACCTACTGTGAAACCCCACACCAGAACTTCTTACAGTCAAGAATGTAGGCACAGCCTACAGAACAGAGTATTTGTAAACCACACAATGCCAAGAAGTTACTATCTGCAAGATAAGAACTTTAAATAGGTCAATAGCAAATAACAACAAAAACAATAACCTGATTTTAAAATGAGTAACATAAACAGACACTTCTTTAAAAAAGACATATAAATGCCCAACAAATATTTTTAAAAATCTTCAACATAACTACTCAGGGAAATATAAATTAAAAGTTAGATATTTATCACTTCCTTCCAGGGAGAGTAGTTATTATTAAAAGACAGTTAAAAAGTGTTAGAAAAGATATGGAGAAAAGTAAACCTCTGAATGTTGTTCATGAGAATGAAAGTAGTATAGCCACCATGAAAGCCAATATGGAGACACCTCAAAAAAAGTTCAAAGTAGAGCTTCCATATTATCCACAATTATCCCAGTATATGAGACCAAAGAAAATGAAGTCAGTATGTTAACAAGCCACGTGCATCCCACGTGTATCTGGCACTGTGTGCAGTAGCCAAGAATGGAGACGACTGGAGTGTCCGCCAACTGATGAATAAACAAAACCTACCTACCCACTTATGCACCTGCTGACCTACCGACTTACAAAAAAACTGTTCTACCCTAAAAGAGAATGATGCTGTCATTTGCCAACATAAAGAGAATGGAATTGAATTGAAAATCACTATGATTTTTATGACTAGTGAAATAAGACAGGCACAGAAAGACAAGTTCTCCATGACTTTACGGACAGTGGAAATACAAAGTGGATCTCAGAGAAACTGAGTAAAATGATGGTTACCAGGAGATAGAAGAAGCAAAGAGGAGGAAGGGATGTTGGGAGTTGAAAACATGGTTCACGTTTACCTAAGGTAGAGAGCATTTAGAGGTTCTGTTTACAGGTTCTAAGTTACGGTTGGGAGAAAGAAGTTGTGGGGGGTTTCTTCATACTTATCCGGTAGATTTTTTTGCCTCAAAAATGTTGTGCCATATTTTCATATTTTATTGAGTGGCTAGCATGGACAAATAAAAGCTTTCCGCTTGAGGGACTGTAACAAAGGAGTAGCTCTGTAATCTCAGCAATAGATTCGTCAGTCTGACTTAAGAAACCCTCCTAATTTAAGTCAAATTCCATTAGTGGAGTCTCCATCTTTTCTGAGCACAGTATAGTTAATTGTTCTGAGTGCTGTTTTTAGATTTCCAGTTTTTCTTTGTTATGTCTGAACTTGAATATTTTTGAAATTGCTTTTATACCCACAGTAGCATCATACTAAACATGCTTTACCTGCTGTTTTTCCTACTTTCTTCCAATGATGTGATTCCATTTCTATTGTATTTTCCAAGAGTTCTTCCAGAATGTAGTTGTGCTGATGATCTATTCTTCTGTATTTCTAGAGTTACTAACATGTTCCTTTTGTCTTTTCTGGGATTTCTGTCCTTTTAGGATGTTTTTAATGAAAAAAATTTTTTTAAAACTAAGAAGTTAATCTTAATAAAACGTCTATTACATTTCTATATATAACTTGTGCAGGTTACCATTTGTTTTAAATCATACAAAGTAGCAACTTATAACATTGTTATAGTTAAATGATATTTTATAAGAACTCTCACATAGAAGAAAACCATGTATCCACTAGGTTTCTACTGAGAAATTGTGGATTGTTATAAAAAATAATTTTAATTATTATCCCATATGATTAAAATGTTGACAAAGAAATCTTAGCTAAGTTTCTATCCACAAGTAAGTAAAGTATAAAGAATGATATAAAATAACTTTATTAATAGTATCTACTGAGGTTACCCAGGATTGGAACTGAAATGCGATCAACTGAGATTCAGTACAAAGCTTGTTCTTGTTTTTAACTCTCTTTTACACTACCTCCTTAGTTACTGCATACATAAGCTGTGGAAAGTGCAAATGTAAAACATTAAGTTTCAAAGAAAATATATTTTAAAATATGCAAATATATTTCTTTTGAGATTATGTACTTATCTGTAGAGAGAGAAAGAGAAACAAAGATCAAGTCCCAGTATCTTAAATGTACCATTTCTCATACTGAATAATCTAAAAATAGTATCGCTAGAACATTTAATTTCTTTCTGCCTTCAGAGCCTGAGTTTTAATTAATGGTAATCATTCAATTATCCATAATAAATGTCCTTGAGGATAAATAAGCTGAATTGAAGGAATACATATTTGAAGAATAAAGAACAAGTCATTTTCTTTTAAATGTAATTTTTTGTAAGTGAAAAAGTAATAAATCTTACATATTATGTTAGCCAAGTATATATTGATTAGCAGATCTGTCCTAGTTTTGCTAAACTTTTAAAATGAGTGCTCTAAAGATACCAATAGAAATAAGTTCTTTATGGATTTTTATTTTTTCCACAGTCACATCATTCCTTCATATTTGTATAATTCAAATATAGATTTCTTGGATGATATTTTAAAAGAAGAAAAATAGCTACTGTAAAAGGCAGAAAAAGAATTCAGTATGTATCAATTTTCAGAAATATATGTGTTTAGGTATCTGATAATAATCCATTGTTCAAAGAAATTATCCTTAAAATGCATAGCAATATAATACACACTTCTTAAGATTAAAGGTGATATTTTCTTATACTTGGCAAGAAACTGTATTTTTATAGAAATCAATAGATACATTTTCTACTAATTTCTAGTATCCATTGTATCTTTAGGATCAGGACACATTTTAACATATTATTTCAGTAATGCTGGATTCTCTGTCACTTAACTATGCACTAATGCACTGGGCATCCCCATTCATTGTGATGTATCTTTTCATAACTTTTTTGAGGGGGTGGGGAATACAAATTAGGCAATTATCTTCATCACAGTTTTAACCAAATCCTACAAGGAACACTGGGTAATGCTGTAGTACAGCTGTACTTCTCTAACTCTCTTGAGTTTAGAGTAGAGAGTATTTCTGCTATAAAGTGCATTATAGTAACAGTGATAAGCAAATTTTAAAAGAGATAATTTTTATTAGAAGATAAATTAGATAAACTGATGTGTACAAACCATAAGAAACTATTTCAGAAATGAAATTTTCTCATAATTTTAACCAAATGAAGACAATTTAAAAGATATATAAATGTTGAGAAAGTCAGATTAGACCAACTAAACATTATCCCAATAGTGCCAAAATACGTTTTCTTTTATAAACCTTCATTATGATGCTAAGCCTTAGATTACTTCCTCAAACATAATTTACATGTAATTCAGAGTACATATAATGTTTAGATATGTAAGAACATAATTATTTTAGTACATATTTAAGCCATATATAAACAGCTTTTAAGCTGGTGACCTTGAGGATTTTAAAATGTATAAAGATGATATTTTTAATTAGGAAAAAAACCCACGATACTGGTCTATGTTAAGTCCAATGCATTTGTAGCAAAAAAAAAAAAAAAAAAATTCTCATTTTTCTGAAAGAAGTGTCAAATATGTGAGACTTTTGAAGGAATGTTATTCTATCTTGTTTCCATTAAAAAGCAAATCCAGAAGAATGTATCTAATGCAAGTTAAACCATCACTTGAGCTATTTTAAATTCCCACTAATAATACAAAACTGTTCTTAATACAAATCTGGGGAAATACAATGTGTCAGTTACCCAGTTCTATTATTTCAAGGAAATGTAATTAAATTGGGTATCAACACTTCTTGCTACCACTGACTCATTTCTAATTAATACACTTGTACGCAAAGGAAAAAAATCAAAGAAACACCGTGGCTGAGTTCATCTTTTCATTAAAATGATTATTTTCTTCAAACTGAGTCAAAGGTTATATTTCTTAAGCTCCACAGGAAAAATATTATCAAAATGATTTAGTTTGAAGGATTCAAATTGCAACTTAAAAATTAATACATGGAACTACTAGTGAACCAAGAAGAAGAGTATTACAATGAACTAACAGGAAGAGAAGATTGATGAGGTTTCTTAATTATCTATTAAAAATGTGTCAAATATTGTCATACTGTTTTTTCTTTTGATATGGCTTAAGACACTCCCCCCAAGAAAACCCATTTTGAATTACCTACAATAATCTTTGAGGAGAAATGTCATTTATTCTCAGCATATCATCAACAACACATTGTAAATTGTTGAATTATTTCTTCTAATATTAAAAAATATAAGATAATGAAAAAAATTCCTAAAGTTATCAGCCTACAGTGTCATTAATAGTACATAACTAAGCATCTGATTTGAACAAGATGTGGGAAATATTTTATATTGTGAAGGAAATTAAGTGACTAGGCACATCTGAAGACATAATATTAACTATGTGTGTGTGTGTGTGTGTGTGTGCGCGTGTGTGTGTGTCTACATGAAGTTCCCATGCCACTACATCACTGGTAAGTATGCCTCTTATTTTAGGAATCTCAGAGTTTTGTACTGTCATGTCAGGTTTGAATTTACACCAACTCAGGTAATTTAAGTCCAAATAACTTCCTATTCGTACACCAATTCTTCCTTACATCTTTGGATCAGGTGGCAAGAGTGAATATATGATTATCAAATTGAAAGGAAAGTAGAGATATTTAGAATTTCAACTCTTACCGCTTATGAGTCATATGCTCTTCTTTACCTAGCATGTCTAATTGAAGGGTCTTTCCTGCACAATGAAAATCCCACCATGTATTCAATGATTTTTCAAAAATATTTTGTACTGAGAATCCAGCTCCCCAAACCTTCAATCTGAGGTGCATCCCCAGCCCATTTTTAGTTTTGATTTTGAGACAAGATCTCAAAAAGTCACTTAGTTGCCCAGACTGGCGTCAAACTTGTAGTTATCCTGCGTTAGCCTACCAAAGTTCTAGCACTATAGGCCTGAGCCACCAGTTCTGGCTCAATAATGTTTACTATATAAATAAAATTACTGTGTACCAATTATGTGTATACCCTTTGCCTTGTAGACATTCTATGATATTATCATTAAAAATACAAGCCATTATAGCAGAGAACCTAGTGCTTAGAAAAAAAATAGTTCTCCTAAACATACATACATACATACATACACACACACACACACACACACACACACACATATATATATATGTATATATATATATATCCCTATACTTCTCTTACAAGAAGTGATATTTGTGTATTATGAGTTCTTCCAATTAACCTTAATGCTCCTTTGATCATCTGTATATAATCTGTT
Source organism: Ctenodactylus gundi (assembly GCA_004027205.1). Lineage (NCBI taxonomy): Eukaryota > Metazoa > Chordata > Mammalia > Rodentia > Ctenodactylidae > Ctenodactylus > Ctenodactylus gundi. Next base: position 124,537 of record PVKB01001384.1, on the reverse strand, counting down.
TCAAAATATGAAGATTCAGTCATTTTCACCTGTGCTGGAACAAAATAAATTCTCATAGGAAATGATACTATACCAAGAAGTGCATATCTTCAAAAACAATATGTATGTTTCCAGTGCATTAAAGCATTATCAAACATTTTATTTTTCATGTCACAATCAACCGAAAACTGTTTAAGAAGCAGTATTTGAAATTACAGTTGTGGGAAATTCTATTGCAATAATATATTTATTCTAGCCCTAGTACTGACCAATCTCACACCTGCACAGATTCATATAGTAGAAGTGACCACTGTGAAATGTTTTAGTAATAAAGTTTAAACACTAGGTAGGCACTGAATATTTAGAGTGGCCATAAATCTGGACAAGTAAGAGATTCAGAGAAAAGTGCTCAGAGACAGAATTCATCAGGCCAGTATGGCTAAAAAATTAGACAAACTTCAGGAAGATAAAGTTCAGTTATATATCAGGCTCATCTTCAATAATCTAAAGTTCACATGTCAGTTATATATCCATATTATTATACACATAATCATAATTTATTTCATGAAAACTAGCATTTTGTCTTAATTGCTCCACTTCTCGATTCTGAGTGGCTGTATTTTAACATACATATCTTAAATTAATAAATTTGTTACAGAATTATCTGTTCTATGCCTACTATATGGTAATTAATTATAGATATGAATGAAACATTGCAGATGTCTTATAAGGAGTCTTACAGAAATAGAACTCTCTAATATCTGACAGAGTTATTTATTGCTGAAGGTTGTTAATAGTAGGTCACAAAACTAAGTATTCCAAAAATTTTCAGTTCTCTCTGGCTTCTAGAATGCGAAATTTCACATGCTTGGGGAAATATTAAAGTAGAATTTAGAAAGTAAAATGCAGGCTAATCTACTATTGTGAGAGAAATAATCCCACACATACTTTACAACCTATACCTGTTTCTTTAGGGTACAAAGATGCTAAGATGTGTCTTAATAATACTCAAGGCTGCAGTCCAAAGGACAGAAAAAAACAACCATGTCTTCTTATCATCTGAGAGTAAATTTTCACCCAGAGTGTGCAAAGAATTGGAGAGATATAAATCTAATAAAAACATCTAGATGATGGTGGTAATTGCTATAAAATTAATGAGTGAGATAAAGGGAAGGTATTTGGATGCAATAAAGCTTTTAAAGTGATGTGTTAAAACCACAGAAGAACATGTAAAGTACCATAGGTCAAAGATGGAAGCCTAGGGAGTAGCAATAAGGTGCTCACTCTTATTTGTCATCACGGCAATGAAAATTAAAACAGCAATGAAATGCCCTGAAACACCTCCAAATAAAGCTTAAAACAATGATCTTTTAAATAAAACACAAAATAACTGTACTCTCCTGCTATTGCATGTGAGGGTATAAAATAAAACAACTTTTTCCTGGAAAGTATTTCATTTTTTAAATTTTAAAGAGAAGGCCTCATTCGAGGAATAGGAAACTGAGTTAGAGTGGTGACTTAAGTGAAATGACTTAGGTGTTCTGGAAAACCCAGAACACAGACATTCTTTGGAACCACATGAAGTGATAGCCGGAGTTGGGGGAAGGGAGAGGGAGGGCTTGGGAGGGTAGAAAATGGGAAGGGATTGTAAAGCCGATATGATACGTATGTGTACGAAACACCCAAATTCATTGTAAATACGATGTATTACATTTTTATGTTAATAAAAAATAGTGGGGAAAAATAAAGAGAAGGCCCCAGTGATGCTTACTTACACATTTGCTCCCCTAAGTGAAAATGCACACACAGAGAGATTTTTATCAAAATGCCCATAAATGTTTTAGTCATCATGATTCACTGTAAAACTCAAAGAGCCCACAGGAGATATATGTGTATGGGGGTGGGGGGGAGGTGTGAAGAAGGGAGCAAGAGCTAAGCTTATTATGATTGATGTAAATAACTGAGAAGAGGGAAAAATCCTACCATGTGCCATCCTGAGTCTCAGGGAACGAAGTGGTATACTTCAGAGTATACATGCTCTAGCTTCAGAAGAAAACATGATCAGTCCTGTACCTTTTGGTTTATTCTGGCTTTCAATGGATTGGACACTGCACATCCACCTTGGTGCGGACAGGTACTTAATATACTGGTTTGAATACTTATTCCGGAAATGCTTTCTCTCATACTTCCTGAGGAGTACATTGGGAACTCTCTGGGTATCACCTGATCCAGGGAACCTGACACATAACATGAAAAATGCCTGCTCTTAAGTGAGTTAGTGACAAAAAAAGGAAATATGAAATGGGGAAGGTGGTCTTTTCATAGATTTCTGCTCTGTAAGCCTTTTTGTTGACCATATTTTCTCATTTTTGCAATGAAAAGACTTAGGCCATCTCCATTTTTTCCCTACTCTAAAATATTTCATTCCATTTTATGGTACTATACATATTTTCCCACCATGTTTCTTGTCTTTTCTATTTGCTCTAGAGAATATTTTAAGCTATTAAAATCATCTGACCTCTTTTTATAACTCATCAAAATCTACCATGTTTGTTTTATAAATCGCTATTTAAATGCAGAACCATATAGTTTTATTTCATTTCATGTCTTAAATTCATCATGTCTGTGGATTTGTGAACAAGTACATTTTAACATCTCATTATCAATAACATTGTGTAAATTATTTGGGCTGAATTTTTAGAAATGAAGGCAGAGTTCTAGAAGAATCTAACCACAACAATTGTTCATTTGGTGGAAACAATAAGCCCATTCATTCACCAAATTCACATTATTAGGGCTATTATACCAAAACACAGTAAGTAATAGTCATATTAGCCAAGCACATGCAAACAAAAACTTTTGCTGTCCCTTGGGTAAATATAAAAGATAAATTCTCTTTTCTGAGAATAAAAATCATCAATAATTGTACTATAAATTTTATAATATTTAGAGTTTTGAGAAAACCTTTTTAATCACTGTTCTACATGTGATACTGTCATCAAATATGAGATAAAATGTAAAATTAACTTATTATTAATAAAAAATGTAGGCAGAAATGGCAAAAAGATAGGCATAACTTAATTTTAAAATTCTCATTCTTCCATCTTAACATCATGGTTTTTAACTTTTAAGCTTAAGTTAGCTTTATATTTTAAGTTTTAGCTTTATATGTTTGAGATTAGAAATTAGTCGGTAATCATAGCAAGAATTTTAATAACAGACAATATTTTAACATAAATATGTGCATTCTGTGCTGGCATGCTCTATTAGCTAGACTATTAGAATTAGACTGGAGAGCCACATTAGCTTTCTAATTAGTACTTTAAACCAGAATTATATTATTTTCATCTACTGAATAACTTCACAGACATATTTATATAGTAGCTTGTCAACATCTTATGAAGGCACCAATTTGAAGAAAACATTATGGTACATTAAATCTGCTCACATAAACTCATTAGTGTGTTTTTCTAAAAATAAAATTCTATTATAAAGGTAAAATATTTATAAATAAGATAATAAGATTGAATTTTCTAAATGATTTCTTCCTTATTGCTTTAGAAAAATATAAAAACAAACTCACATTTAACACACTAGTACTGATTCCTTAGAAATACTGTTTTTTCACTTCTCGTTAACCTTAACACTAGGTTTAGTAAATGAGTGATTATTATAAATTTTTCCCCAGAACCAGGAAGTAAATAAGAAATTATGTTTAATAATTGATGACATTTTGATGAAAAAAGCCAAAATATTGTACTGCTAAAAGTAAAAATACCTCAAAGGTAGTTTATTGTCAGTGGTAATGCTTCTTTTATAGATTGACCGAGCCTTCTATAGTTTCATTACAAAAAAAGAACCGCTCTCCCTACCAACTTAGTTATTTTTCCCTTTTCTACTATCCTCAGAAAAAATGAAATAAATTTTCATTTCATCATATGTATATTTCTTACACAAGGTAAAACTTTAAAAGATTGACTATCTTGGGCACATAAATAGCCTTCTTCTAAAACACTGAAGTAAACTGTGAATGTGCCAGCAAAATTCAATTCTGCTCAAACAGTTTCAGTGAAACACTTCCCATGATTCGAATAAAAAGGATACCTTGAATTTGTCTCTGGCCCAGTAATACATATGTTATCTTTGATAGTCAGTTGGTCTGAAATTCACTTTTTGCAAAAATACATCCTGAAAATGATGGCTCACAAAAGTATATTTTAATATATAGAATCCATGACTCCATAACATCTTTTTGATCCATTATAACCTTTGGATAAGGCAAAAGTAAGATGTTACCAATATTCCTTAAGTTGATTCATGTCACATCAATCCCTAGTCCAAATAGCACTAGATCTCTGAAACGAGCTTAGAATAAGGAGCACGTTGATAAATAGTAAGTCTTCAAGAAAATCATCTGTAGTGGAGTTTGAGCTTGCCTGGCCTCCTCCTGTTGTCCAAGTTACTAAGACTAGAAATGCTCCAGAGTGTCCTATGAAAGACTCCAACTACAGTAGCGGCCCTCACTCAGCAAGCGTTCACTAAGTTTTCACCAAGCACCATGGTGACTGTGCAAGTGCTAGGGATACAGCAATGATGAAGACGTATCCAAATTTTGCCTCCAAGTGGTTTACCCAAAAATTTGCAAAAAAAAAAAAAAAAAAAGATATAATAACTACAGCAGGCAGTGAGAACTGCTATAAAGAAAATAATTGGAGTAATAAAACCAGATTACAGATTTGGAAGCTTTTCAAGAAGGGAAAACTCAATCTAATCTATACCTTAAATGAGAACTAAGGAAAAGAAACAGGTAAAGAACAATCCTGTAATGAGAAAAGGAGAGTGAGAGAGTTCATATAATTCCTTAATTAAATGACAAAAAAAAAAGAGAGAATTTTTTAAGCAGTTGTAAGAAATATCCGGAATTCAGTAAAGAGATTTGTGCTTAAGATAGATATTTCAGTGTCCATACAAAACAGGTTATTTAAAAACTTAGAACAAGATGATATGCTAATTGAAGAATTATGATACACTCCAAAATTCAATGATCTATTTATGGAAAAAGGAAGTAATAAAAAGAGAGCACTGGGGAGTAGTGAAGGAAAAATAAAATGATAGGTGTGTTTCATGGAAAAAGTAAATGACTAATAGTGTTAGATGAAGTTTATCATGTGAGAAGAAAAAACACTAAATTGGAGTGAGCAACAATACCCTCTTGGGTTGAAGTCTTTACTGAAGTGAGCTGAAAGATAAATTTCAAGTGTCTTTTCTAATAGAAAGGCCCAGATTTCCAGACTTCCTGCCCAAATGTTTTGCTGAGAATAACTTAAAAAGCTGAGAGAGAAAAAGAAATATCAGACACACAACATGCACGTGAACACAAACACACACTCCCAAGAACAAGAGTAATAAGAACAGAGTCAGTAGACTTGATGTGGCATCTATTCAAACTGTCAAACTGTATAGTATCTTTTGAAATTTACTATAAAAAACATTCTACACATAAAGGCTTGATTTTATTGTTTTAGGCAGTGTCTCACTCTGTAGCCCAGATACTGAACTCATTGTGCAGCTCAGGCTGGTCTTGGACTCACAGCAATCCTCCTGCCACAGCCTCCAGAATGCTGGGATTACAGGCGTGTGACACCACACCCAGGTTTATGTGGTGTTGGGGAATCAAACTCAGGGCCTTGTGTTTGGGAAAGGCAAGCACTTTAACCACTGTACCATTCCTCCAGGCCCAAGACTTGTTTGCAAACATTAAAAATATTTGGTATTTAGACAGGTAGATATGAATCATTTGTAGGTAAATGAATACAACTTGAGATCATTGTGCTTGGTGAAGTGAGTCAGATTCAGAGGATTAAATACTGGATGGTTTTTCTGAGAAACCTAAACTAGTAATAGTCACATACATGAGATACTGAGAGTCAGGAGGGATGCAGGAGGAGGTAGCAAAGAAATGTGAAGTTGTTATATATATGTGCACAAAATTCTATGTAACCATTCTGTATATGATACAAATACAAAAAATGGAGGAAAAGGAGGCTACTTCCCAACAGAGTCATCATAAGTTGAGGAAAATTATTAAAAATGGAAACTAATAAGTATGATGAAACTTTAGAGAAACTAAAACTCTGTTTCAGTGTGAACTGGTTAAGTCACTTCGGAAAACTGGAAGTATCTGTACACACTGAGGATTTGCATGTTTTTTCTCCCACTAATTCTATTCTTAGAGCACAACTATCAAATTCATATGTAAGTTTTGCAAAGATACACACAATAATTCCCACTCTTTGCAATAGCCACACATTAGGATCTATGCAAATATCCATCCCTAACAGAACAGAATTCTACATACACACCAAAAAAAAAAAAAAAACCACTAACACTCTCTGACAATATATAATTGAATAATCAAGGCCCTAATCCAGATGGAAAATCTTGCAGAATAATGAATGAATTAAAATATTTATAAACACAAGTTGTTTCATTATTAAAAATAAGCAAAATTAACCTATCGTGTAGATGTGAGAAAGTGGATAGCTTCCAGAGGGGGTACAAGGTTTTTACGATTCTGGTAGTATCACATTTATTGAATTGCTGGCTGGTTATGAATATAATTCAGTTTACACAAATTCTGTCTTTACTGCACTTGCGTTTTCATTTCTAACTGTTTAGGGAATAATCCAATTTAAAATTTTATACAATAATTAAATAATTAGCAGAAACAGATTTCCAAATAGTCTAGATAAAGGTATCTGACATAGACAGCAGATATTTCAATATGCTTAAAGTAGTTAAAATAAAAATTGAAAGATGAAATTAGGAACATTAAAGAAATAACCAAACTGATTTCTAATGTCGGATTTCTCAAAAAAGAAACCCTCAAAAATATTATGGAGAAAATATAAAATAATCAAAGAGATAAAGAAAGGCTGCAGTTATAATTCAGTGTTAAAGCACTTGCCCGAAATGCAGGTTTCAATCCCCAGCAACATAAAAAATTTAAAAAATCAAAGGCAATTATATAAAAGTAGCCAAAGAAATAAAAACTAATTGAACACTTGACGTGTTACTACATACTGGATCCTTGGCAGAAAAGTAGGCCAAATACAGTAGAATATTAATTTTTAACACTGTTAGCATTCAGAGTCAGAAATAACATCTTAAAGAAATCTTCACAAATATTTTACTGAAAGAAATGTTATTAGATAACACTTAAAACAATTATGACTTCAGAAAGGTCTGACATTTGAGAACAGTGAGCTAAAATTATCACTAGAAATAAAGCAGATATGCGAACTCCGAATTTGACAAGGAGAGAAAAATCTATATAAACACCTTGACTTTGTATATAAATAAAAAATGATAAAGAAAAAAGCAGAAAAACAAACTAATCATAGCATGAAGAGCATCTGCATACTTTCAGTTTATCATGTATCTTCAAAATAAAGTAATATTAAATAATAATCTTCAGAAAATAAAGGGCCATGACTACACAGGTTGAAGCGATTGAAAGATAAGAGAATTATAGAACACTTTCTGATATCAATTTTCACTGATTCAGGAGAGAAGGCAATTGTCAGATACAAATCATCAAAATACAAAAGAAGACAGTCTAGGTTTCCCTAATAATAACCTTAAAATCAATTAAATTATAGAAATTCTAACAAATTCTCAGAATAAGTATTCTCTGGTGATTTTCTACTCATTCAGGGGAGAAATTATTCCAAACTTACAAAATACATTTAAAGAACTACAAGTTCAAGGAGTCATTTTGTGGGGCGAATATAACTTCGAAGCTAAAATAAATAAAATGTAGATTATGCAATTAAAACCATCAGTTACTCATCCACAAAAATTAAGATAGAAATTGAATTTTCTCATATTTATGAGTCAGTTCATCAAGAACAATTTGAGTTTATCCACACTAGAATTTCAATAGACAAGAATTTATTGAATTACACTTATGTCAGCAGATTAAAAGATTAAAGAAGCATAGACTAGCCAATATTTAACAGTAAAAAAATATACAAATCAAGGATAAACTCAGTAACTTTGATAAATTTAAGATACAAGCCCACTATAAAAACAAACAGGATATTAACTAGTGGTGAATACAGAAGATACTTCTTGAAATAAGGATATTAAGATCTGTAATAAAAATTCTTAACAGTATAAGAAAAATATCAAGAAATTGGAAAGAAAACAAAGTGTCATTATGAAAAATATTTGCATAAAGACTACTATACAAGTAGATATTAGAATGAATACATTTATCATATTTGAGTTGCATAATCTGCATATAATAATCAGTAGCTTATGAAGTGTAGTATAATACAATTTGAAAATAAATATGAAGATTTTTTGCAAATGTAAGTGTTTTATTAGTGCTTCCCAGGTAGATACAGTTTACGGCAATTTATAACAGTTGTGTTTTCATTTATGTGGTTGAACATTACAATATAAATCTAAAATTAATATGGAATAACAAACATCCAAGAGCATCCATACTGAGGGGATGTGCTTCACCCAGCATCGACACTGGTGCTAAAGCTGGAGTAAAGATAGTACAATGTTGATGCATGGTTATAAAAACAGAAATTATTGGAGGAGAAAAAAAGAACGTAATGAAATCTATTCACTGATGGAAATCTGACTTATGATGAAGTTTATACTATTATACTTGAAAGATTTTGAATTTTTCAGCAAATGATGCTGAAAATATTGGTTATTCATATGGAAAAAAATGGAAATAAGACTTTTATCTCACATTCTCACAGTAATCAATCTCACATAAATTAAGCCATTATGTGAAAGAGAACCTCACTTTTAGAATGAAATTTATAAAGCTATACCTGTTGAATCAAGATAATAGATTTCCTAGCATGCAAGCAAACAAAAATTTCCTAAAAACCAAAAAAAAAAAAAAAAAAAAAAAAAATTGAGGCACAAGTGGATGAGCATTTCTACATGAGTATTAAATATTTATGTTGATATAATGATCCCCAAAGATGAAAATAGAAGTCATAAACTATCGTAAGATACATGCATTATATATAAAAGTATTTTGCCATCTTTAATAAAAAATTAAAAATTGATATAAAAAACTAAAATATCCAATGAAATAGAGAAATTACACAATCAAGAAATTCACTTACAAAGAACAATGTACAATTAAAAAAACCTGGGATAGTACTTTACACAAAAAAATGAAATAAAATTCTAGTCTGTGAAGATACTAAACAGCAAGAACTTCTTACCAATAATGCTGTTGAGGTGCCTCAGCCAGCAAAATGCACATCAAAGATAGGAATATGAACATATATCTATACACACACACACACACACACACACACACACATCCATACACACACATATATGAGAGAGAGAAAAAGAGAGAGAGAGACACACAACATGTTTGACATTGTCATTGTGTCATAAAGTGTTATTTTTCCTTTATTTGCTAACAAATAGGCTTGCCATTATTGTGAAAACTTCAATAGTTTTTTTAAGATTCTGACAGATTAAGAAAATATTGACACCATCAATATGCACCTAATTTTTATAAACTAGAAGGATATACAAGGTGTCATTGTTTCCATTTAATTGAGTTTTAAAAGTAAATAGGTTACCTAACTGCTATTTGAATACTTTAGCATTTATCAGCATTTTTGTTTTATTTTTGTCCTCTAGTTTACAGGTATCTTTCCATACAGGATTACCAGTTGCCTTTTTATAGTGAAAGTTAAATAATGTATTACAATAATTATATATTTCTGATATTTCACAAATCAAGCTTGGCCCACTATAATCAAAGGTCAATATTATTAACCATATTATTTAATTTTTATCAGTGTTACTATTCTCAATGTATTATGATAGCAATTACAAAAAGCCTGTTATGCTAACATTAAAAACAATGGCTTAATTAATACACACTAGCATATACACTTCAAAGATAGAATTAAGTGTCAAAAGTAAATGTATTAGGCCTTTTTTAATGTGATTCATAAAATCATAAAAGCTGATTTACTGGTTTCGAAGAATTCTGAGGTCCTCGCAGTAATAATAACAAGCCTATATTATCATGTTTAGTTATGTTAAGCAAAAGATTAAACACTGATCAAATACTATGAGTTGTCTTTTAGAGACTAAAATTTGTTTAGAGTAGGGCAATTTGCATAACTTAAATACCACCATAATGATAGCAGCCTAATCTTATTAAGCACTATGTACAAAATAATGTTCTAAGCTTCGCATGTATTAACTTATTTAATCATCACAACAGTATGCTATATTCACTTATGAGATAACACCACCAAAAAATTATATAATTAGCAAATTTATAACTAGACACATCTGGAATATAAATGAAAGAAATGATGCATCAGAGTCCAGACTTTTTAATAATATTGACATCTATCACACACTTTGTTTAAAACTTCCTATAAATAAACATGAAATATTTTTGTCTGAGAAATGTATTTTCACTTTAGAATATGGTACAGGAACTATCTGCACAGATTGAGTAACATTAAATGCCTACATATGCTATTGTGCAAAATTTCCATGACTTTTGGTGGTCAAGGTAGGCTAGGAAAGGTTGTAGGGGCATGAGTGTGTAAGGGGGTAGTGAGTGTAGGGGTGTGAATGTGTGTTCCCACGTATATGCAGGCACACACGGGTGCCCAGGGGTAGACTGATGGGAGGTAAAGTTGTCTTTGAAAAAGAGGATTACAAATTGGCTCAGTGACCCAAAACCTGTACATCTGACAGGAAATGTAAGTAGTCTCCGAGATTAGTTCAGAAGAGCAGAAAACCCGACTGTCAAAGTTATATAGTGGTTCAAGGTGGCAGGCAAGAAGTAGGACGCGAGGTGGAATCCAGATTCACGTGCAAGATGGCTGATGTTGAGCAAAAGGGAAGAAACATTGAAAATGAGAAAAAAAAGAGTGCAGGCCAAGTAAACAATACCAAATATAAGGCACCAGGTTAGAACAATCTTTTGAATCTGATTAGTAAGTGATCAAAAACAAAAGGTGTGATTAAACTCTAAATTATCTTTGCAGAAAGGCCGAGTATGGTTGAGGCCACTTTTTCCCCCATTAAAATTTTTCTAGATTGTATCAAACCTCCTGGAAGCTTTCTGTAGTCTTCAAGATTCTCAGATTCCTGTGGCTTTTGTTCTCCTGTATATTATAACAATATGCCCTGTGCTAACCAAATAATACACAATCACAGATCACCTGACAATATCTTGTTCAATGCAGATTACATAATGGTGCTTTCGTGAGATTATAATGAAACTAAAATACTCCGAATATATAGTGATATTTTTAGCCATGATTTAACATAACAGAATCATTATTACTTTGCTTATGTGTTTGTGGTGATGTGAATATAAACAAAATGGCAGTCACACAAAGGTACAATGCACAGTATTTCATAAAGATAGCAATTATGTGTTAATGGTTATTTTAGGGTTATTAAAAATAGCTTACTATTAAACAGCAAGCCATATTAGGCCAGTAGAAGGCTTATATGTCTTCGGTTTACCTTGTCTCTGGTTCACATTATTTTCTTTTTTGCTGAGTTTTATGGCCCATTTATTTTGGTCACTATGCATCCAAGAGTGTGTGCATGTGTGTGCACACACATGCGCACACACACACACACCAATAGCCTAAGTATGCAGTAGGATATACCATCTAAGTTTCTGTAAGTATACTCCATGAAGTTTGTTCAACAAGGTGATTGTTTAATGATGCATCTTCCAGTGTGTATCTCTCTTATTATGTAATACATGACTGTACATTATAATAATCTGATTTGTGACTGTCTTTCTCCAAGAATCAGTATGATGATGAGCCCTGGAACTTCTTATCCTAACAGTTTCTAAGCTAATGTGCAAAATCAAGTAAATCAATATCCTTTACGAACTATCAAATCATGGGGCATTTCTATGCAGATTTATGGCCACCTAGCTAACCATTTTATTATTTTCATAAAAAATTACATTTACATTTTAATAATTTCAAAAAACTTAGCCACTTTTTAAATTACTTTGAATTGAACTTAATCTTATAATCCTTAACTCCTAACTAAACAACACCTAATTAAAGTACCCTGATATTTAAGAAAACTCTCTAAAATTTTGCTTGAAAGAAGCAGCCTAAACTTTGCACAGGGAATGCAGACTCAAATGTCAACAAACTTTTATTTCATCATCCCAAATTCCTATGACATTTTAAAGTAATACTTTAATAAACCCGATGAGGATACATAAAAAAGATAGGCTTTTTTCTTGATAAGTCTACATGTAAGGTTAGAATGATATGAATAAACTATTATCGGAAAGCAAGTTATACCCATGAATCTCTAACTATCAAGTCATTATTAAAGGTTATATATTATAACTATCATGTAGTTTATATAAAAAATTAAAGTATCCTCAAATTTCCACATTTTCTACATATCAGGCATTTCATTTATATTCCATATTTTTGTACAATCATTTGAGCACTTGCTACATTACAAAAATTGGGGGATGATTCAAAGAGAACTAAACACAGAACTCAATGTCTTTTTTTATTAATATTTCCCAATACTTGCAGAGGAAAGAAAATTTGAATTAAGTGTTATAGGGCTATAGTTTTATCATAATATATTCAGAGTGCAAATTATATGAAGCAATGTGCCTACGGAAATAAAATTTCATGTAAAGTAGTATTTGAGTGAGGTAAATATTCTTTGAGAAGAAAATGAAATGCTACTATTGGCAGAGGGACTGTCACATGTTTCCTTAGGTTGAAAAGAACTATGGGACACGACAATTTTGGTTTGAATGAGACTAATCAAAGGGTGGTTAGTGATAAAGGAGTGGAAATAAAAATTCTACACTGATATTAATAAGTACAGTGAAGAATGAAGACATAAGGGTTTAAACTTAAAACTCCATCTAGGAGAGACAGTTTGTGATTGGAAAGGTATATATTTATAGACAGAACTAATGAAATCAATGAGAATTTACTTAAATATCTAATCTGACATGATAGCTGGGAAATCAAACAAAGTGTAGAAAGCACTTTGGCTCAGAAGTCAAACAGATGACAGAAAATTCTATCAAGTGACAGCTCCACAGATGTGGATGAGTATTTATTCTTTTTCCTCATTAAAATATTGAAAGACCAATCCCAACTTTACAAAGCCATTGTGAAAACCAGACAGCATGATGTATATAAATGGCCTAGCAAAGAATTTAACTTGTATGTGAGTTCCTACACCATGCCTATGGGCATAGAAACAAAAGCAGGTAACTCTGTCTCTGAATTCAAAGAATTCATGTGCAACAGGTGAGAGATGCACCCATAGGAAATTTAACACTCTACAGTCAAGTCAAAGAAAGAGGCACATGTAGGGCATTATGTGAATACAAAAGCAGAACATCAATCTCACCATGTTTTACTGAGAAAAGAGGCCCGGGAGAAAACACTCCTTGAATTAAGTCCTTAATATATGTATGAAGTAATCAAGGAAGCATAAAGGAAGTTCATTCAATGGAGAAAATCCAGCATACACAAAGAAAGTTGAAAAAATGCCTACATAACAGTTTTCTATTGCTTTGGTATTATTTATGGCAAAAAATTTCCACAAAAATAAAAGGATAGAGAAAGAGACATGGATTTCAACGGCTTGCATCTGCCATGCTAAAGAAGTCAGAGCTTTCAGCTAGTTCATAGGAAATTGTTGGGTGGGTGCTATTATGATCAAACACCACTTGATTTCTAGTTCAGGTTGATCTCCCCAGAAGAGTGGACAAGTCTAGCAAAGTAAGAAAGGAAGAAAGGAGGAAGATACAAAAAAAAAACACAACTTTATAGATTTTTTAGATAATTATTGCATATTTTCACCAATCCTGTGTTCTTAATAGTACTTTGTAGATTTTTGTATTTTTTATTTATTGGTGATCATGCACACGGCCTTTACATTAAGTTCTTTCCCCTCCCCATTGAGGAACTGCTTGCCCATGGCTAAACTGTTGAATTGCCTAGGCTGGGTTCAAATGCATGGTCCTGCTGCCTCTGCCTGCCAAAGGGCTAAGATTATAAACCTTCACCACCAGCCCAGATTGCAGATTTATAACTGAATCATCGTTTTTGAGATGCACTCTAAGTCTGAGTAATCAAATGTTTCAGGTACAGAAAATGAGTTTTAAAGGGACTTTCCATTACTCCTATACCTTACTAAGAATATTATCAATAGTATCCTTTACACACAAGAAGCTCTTTCCCTGTCAGACATTGAGCTTAGAACTGAAAATAAGTCACTCCTTCCTTTACAACCAAGTCACCTATCTCTCTGTTCAAACCTTGGACTTATTTGTTAGTTATGACCAAGACTAATAGTGCTTACACACAAAAAAAATTGTCATAAATTAGAGAACAGACTGAAACACACACATAAACACCTGCAGAGATTCCTGAAGCAAGTCAGTGAAAAAAAAAAAATCAACCAAAATTACTCTGTCAAGTAAGTTCAGACCTAGACCCTTTCCCAAGCACAAGCATATTGAGTGTTGGCTTTTAAGATCTTGTTTCTTGGACTGTGACTGTGGGAAGGAAATGTGGAATAGGCAAAGTCCACGTGGAGAATACTGTATTTATGATACTCTGATTCAGAATGAAATGCCTATGATTATTTTTTTCTCATCATACTGAGTAATTCACTGACAGTAGCACCTACTTGAGACTTAACCTGAGACAAAGCTTAACCCAAGTGATTAAGAAATACAGGACAATTCTCTTTTCTGTATTAAACAGTAGTAAACTGGGAACCAATACTGTAGATCAGCAAGTCATTTTTCACAAGACAGTGGCAATACTGACAGTGATAGATTCCAGCCTCTCTCCATTGAATTTTGAATGGCACATAACTACAAGGAGGCCATGAGGAAAGGGCACCTGATCTCACCCATCAACTCACGTAAAATACTCACTTATGCCCCATACTGCTTCTGTAAAATTTTCTGCAGAGGCCAAAGGCTCTATAATGGCACCTGAGTTGACAGAATTTGTCTGTTTTGTAAATGCAACTTTACTGTATGCACATCTATTTGCTACTACATCATGAAAAATGTTGGTATGATACTATGCTGGAATAGGTAACATTAGTCCATGAACTTTCAGTTGCCCATCATACTCACAGATTTGAAAAAAAAAATGCTGGGAAGACAAAATTAAGAAAATGAAAATACAACACAAAAAAATAGAAGACTTTTTTTCTTTTTGGTATTCCAAGCTGGTCCTGAACTCACTATGAAGCCCAGGCTGTCCTTAATCTGACGGCAATCTTCCTGCCTCAGCCTCTTGAGTGTTAGGATTGCAGGTGAGCACTACCATGCCCCGTTTATGTGGTACTAGTGAGTCAAACCCAGGACCTTATGCTTGCTAGGCAAGTACTCTAACTGCTGTCCTATTCCTCCAGCTCTGGAAGATAAATTTTTAAAAGCATATATCCAACAAGAGGCTTGTATCTGAAATATATCCATATAAAAATCACACAACTCAATAATAAAATAAAAAAACCCAAGAAAAGCTCAGAATCTTAAAAAGGTATTTCTCTACATAAGAAAGGCAACTAGCTAATAAACCCCATGGTAAAACCAAAGTTATAATGAGATACTATGCCACATTCATTAGGATGGTAAGAATAACAAACATAGACAGCTGCTGGGAAGAATATGGCGAAATTGGAACCTCCACATTTAGAAATTAAAATGGAGAACCACTTTAGACAACAGGCCAGCAGTTGCTCAAGTAGTTAAACTCAGTTTTTCAGTAATTTGACTCTAAGACATGTAGCTAGGATAAAAGAAAATGGTCACACAAAGCTTTCACTTGAATGTTCACTGGAGCATTACTCTAGAATAGTCCAAAAGTACAAACAATACAAGGGCCTTTGATTGATGAATGAATATACAAAATGTGGCAAATGCACAGAATAAGAGTTCTCTAGAAACTATATAAAAAGGGAAGCAATGATAACATGATAAAAATGCAATGATCTCTAAGAAGTAAACGAAAAACATCACAAAGAAATATGTTATTATTTTATATTAAATATCTATAATAGGCAAATGGATAGAGATCGTATATATCAATGGAGCTTTTCCTAAAACTTTCATTCCATACTCTGTGTCCCAAAATGAAACGAGACCAACTGGCTACCCTTGCCAAGGCAGTAAGGCCAATGAAAAGTGTATGACCCAAAAGTAAACAGATATGGAAGAGTCATAGCTACACTGTGAGATATTAGGACATCAGACAGTATTACACATGTGTGATATTGATATATACCACACACACATATACATATATACATATAATGGGTAGATACAGATTTTAACCATTTTTATTAGTATACATATGTGATACACAATGGTTACATTGGGCTTGGATATTTGAAGCACCCATATATTGTGTCATCATCACAATCCTTCCCCTCGCACCCTTTGGCTCTCCTCTTCCCTCCCTCATCTCCCCGGATTCCCACTATCACACCCATTTGGTTCTAAGATACATTTTTGTAAGAAGCACACTAGCCACATTTTAATTCTGAGAGACTTGAAAACACGACTCTATGCCAAACTAAATTGTAGCCATGGCCTAATCTCTCTCTGGTCACTTTTCCTTCACAATATCAAACAGTTGTTCTTGCCTTCCATTTCCTCTTCTCACTTGCTGTACCACCCTAGCCAATTTAACTAGTTTTACGTCACTGACATTATCCATGCTAATGTCTCTGCACAAAGAAATGTAAAGAATTACAGAATCCTCTTCATGGTTAATACCTGCATTTTTCTGTCTCTGTTATTATACAATAAAATTGTATTCAGTAGAAGACACTTATTTTCCTGGAAATCATGACATTTCATTCTCTGATTTTCTTTCTACTTGATTAGTCATAATTTTTTTTTTTTTTTTGCTGGCTCTGTCATATAAACCTAATCTTCAAACCTAAGCATTGCTTAGGATTCAGGCTGTGTTTCCACTTCACTGTTTAATGAATGCCCAAGGTAGATCAGTTCCTTCATTATTCCCCAAATACTGGCATACCCATAAGTGACACTGCTAACCCACAACTCTCTTCCAGATCCCAAACCTAGAAATCCAAGTATTTCATGAAAATCAATTCCTGGCTGTTATCCTTGAACTTCAGACTTTGTAAGGCATTAAAGGAAAAAGCATGATACTACAGTAGATTATCCATAGTGACTAACTCAGTCCCTAGAGGAGGAGTGGAGAAAATCCGGCCTATGAAATCATTTGCTCTGGCAGAGCCAAAGCCTCACCAAAAAGAAGTAATTTTAGCCATTAGGAATTAAATAGCGGGTTAATTTTTAAACTGTTAAGTTTATATGACCCACAAATAATATCATAAATAGCCAAAAGGCCCTTGACTTAAGATTCCCCACCCCAGCTGAGGTATAAGAAGCACTTAGTAATCAGCCAATGAGGGTTGTATCTGAGGGACCCAGTCTTTAGAATTGGATAGACTTCTCAGTTCCAAGTATACCACTTCAGTCTGTGTGAGCAACTCATTTAACCTGACACACCTTCAATTTTTTCATCTATAAAAACAGTAATCATATTTACCTCATGTTGAAATAGTTCAGAGAGCATATAAATCTTATTTACCATAGTGTAAATACCTGTTATAAAAGAGTAGTAAAATTTCTGGTTTTGTGATATGTGAAAAACAACCTAAAACCTTAGCCTACCTTCTCCCACGTAAATATGTAACTGTCAGCAATGTACCAACATGCCTCAAAATGTCAATTATTTATCAATAAGCATAGAATTACTCATCTGTAATTGAAAAGACTGAGAATTGTACAAATTAATTTCATTAGGTTTAAAGTGCAATTTTGCACTGCTAGTAGGACTGTAAACTGGTATAACCATTACAAAGAAGAGTGAGGAAATTCTTCAAAAGGCTGAAAATAAATATCCCCCCCCCCCCCCGATCCAGTGATACCTATCCTGAGAAATTATCCAAAAAACTTAAAGCACCATATTGCAGCGATACATATAAGCCCCTATTCTTAGCACCACAACTAACAATGCCTAAAACATAGATGACACCAAAATACCCCTCAACAGACCACTGGACCCAAAGACTGTGGTATATGTACACAATGAAGTGCCACACTTCTATAAAGACAGATAGTTAGGGATGAATAGATAGGTGAAAGGATAAACCAAATCTGGCAAAATGTTAATCAGTGAAAAATCTATCCAACTGAAAAACTGAAATAACTAAGCATGCCTCTCTATTGCTTTAAATGTTATATACCTATGTGTTACAGATTTAAGTTCACTTAATGTAGCAAACTGATATAGTCTTAAGCTTGTTTAATGTAGTAATTCACTTTATCAATGTTGAGTGTAAATTTACCTTCTTTGAGAGAGGCAAAAAGATTAGTAGCACCAAAAAAAAAAAAAAAAAAAAAAGAAAAAGAACATGGGTGAACGAAAACATCTACATAGATTTTATAAAATACAATAGATTGGTATTTAAATCATTTGATCAATATACTTCTAAAACAGTACCAGCTGTTTTATAAAATTTGTGAAATTTCCCCACATCATTATTATTTGTAATAGAATATTAGTTTACAAAACAGAATAATTACATTCAACATGGGAAATTGATATAAAATCTTTAAAAATGCATCTTCATGAATTTATGGAGAGGTTGATAAAATTATAAACCAAATGTAGCAAAATGTTAGAGAAATATGAGTAAATTAGTTATGAAAGTTAAAAATTCTGAAATAAGTATCCCTTCATATCTGTTGCTTTAAGTATACTTATGTGATTTACTTTTAAGTTCATTTAATATAGAAATTTGATATAGACTTATGTGTGTATTATTGTAGCAATTCACTTATTCGGTCTTTGATATAAATTTTTCCTAAGAATGCTGATTGATGTACTGATAACCTTTGAATGTACAAACATGTACCTTTCAGTACTCAGCCAAAGCACTTAAATTTTAACTTTTCTTTTTCTTTCTCACATTTACTAGCCTTATGAATTACATTGTTATAGTTCTTACATGGACTGGTAGATGAGGCCAGGTTAAAGAATCTCAACAAAGATATAGCAAAATATAGACCCAAAAAAAAAAAAGAAAAGAAAAAGAAAAAAGAACTTTTGGCAAATCTCCCAATACAGGAATCTGCTGGACTCAGAGAAGAGGCATCAAGATTTGACGATTGCAGCCATTCGAGGGGTAGGCAGCTGAGGTAAAGAGTGGTGATTTGCGTGAAATGACTCAGATGCAGAAGATTAAATACGTTAAATATTGTATGCTTTCTCTGAATTGGGAAATGCAGAATACAGGCATTCTATAGAACTACATGGTGTGATAGAAGGAGTTGGAAGGTGGGGATGGCCAAAAATGGGAATGGATTGTAAAGTTAATGTGATCTATATGTGCACAAAATACTCAAGACCATTGTGAACATTATGTATCGCATATGTATATTAATAAAAATGGTGGAAAAAAGACAGTTTTGAGGCTTTTGTATGTAAATGGATGCAACTTGAGACCTTCATTCTCAGTAAAGTGAGTCAGACACAGAAAATTAAATATCTAATCATTTCTCTAATATGAGAAACACAGAATACACCATTTCCTAGAATTAGATGGGGGGATAGTGGGAGTTGGGAGCTCAGAATGGTGAGGGATGGAGGTGTGGGAGGGCCACAGTGGGAGAAGGGAAGGGTTTGTAAGTCTGACATGACAGATATGTGCACAAAATACTCAAGTTCAATGTTAATATTATGTATCACATATATGCATATTAACAAAATGGGGGAAAAAGGCTCATGGCATGGTCTCCAGGAAGCAGAGAGAGAAGGGGGGAACTAGGATGAGAATACACCCTTCCAGTTTTGCTCATCCACTGATCCTCTCCAGCCACGCTCAACTTTCAACACGAGTTTTAGGAGACATCTCAGATCAAACCAGAGCATCTTTTTGATAATAGTCAGGTACATTTTCCCTTGTTTTGGGGCAAGCAAAAATGGTTTCAGGACAAAACTGTTCATAAAATAAGAAAAATAATGCAATTTTTATTAGTGTGCTGATGTTCAAAATCAAATCACTGGGAGGGCATGGAATCAGGAGTAAGAATCCCTACGCAGACAAAGCAGGCTAGGGAAGAGCTTCCATGCAGACTGAAAACTTAAACATTGCAAGGGATCCCTTCTTCATGCTGAAAGAAAGGCCACTACCCCAAGACACTGCCTGGCTGAGGAATCCTTGGGCAACATTGTGTGGAGGAAGGAGCGTCAGACTTGAAATCAGAGCAGCTCCAGATTCTAATCCTAGCCAGAGCAGTTATTTTAACTTCTCAGCCTCAGCTTCCTCATTTGCAGTATTTAAGGTAAAGTCAAAAGACATGGGGAATAATTAAATTTAAAAGAGTGTATTGTAGTAAAAGGAACATTGTCATTAATCTCCTCAAAATGCTCCCCTCACACACTTTGAACATGCAATCCCATTATTCTTGCAACTTTCTGAAACAGTTCTAGAAGTCCTCTTCCCTGTTTATCTTTAGTTGTGCTGTCATGATGTCATGAATCTAGTCAAAACACATTACCTGTCATGGTCATCTGACTTCAGGTAGAAAAAAGCTAGATGTTTCATGGTGCCAGATCTGGGGAGAAAGATGGATGAGACTAAACCACTGTGTTTTTTTCCAAACCTGACTTTCTAGTGAGTAACCTGTACCAATAGCAATCACTGTATTTTTTAATCACACCTCATGAACACGGTTCATAAGTGGATTTCCAGATTGCTATAGAAAGTGGAGAAAACAATGGCAGAACTAGGTTCACACTGTGCAAGGGGAAACATTATGAGGAATATTAATTGCAATGTGTCTTTTACAGGCTTTCTCATTTACATCTCAGTCCAATTAAGTGTCGTATGTGATGGGTAAGGCAGGATGTCAAGGAAGCCCTATGCCTCTCCATGTTCTGCCCTCATCTTCCCTCCTTCCTCCTACAGAGTTGTGGCTCCATTCCCCTCCCATCTGTCTTGAGTGGATTTCATGAGGATACTTCCTCAGTAGCCAGTAGAGCCCGTCTTCTCTGGCATAAGGGCAGACTGGGGCCTAGGAGAGAGCCACAAACTCATTAACTGTCCTGTAAAGGCCACAGCAACTAATGCACTGCTCTCTCCCTCAAGCCCACTATGTGACTAGGATAAATTTCTTTCTTACACTACAGCCATCTTTGTTGCACTTGAGACAATAAGAAGCAGAGGTCAAGTGCGCTTGTGTGCTATTATTTGCAAGATGGATTTCTACTTGTTCACTTAAGGAGAAAAATTATTTTAGTTAGTTGTTCCTTAGACATATAGATGCCAATTATCCACATTGCTGTGTCATGTATATATAATTGTTACATTGATGCGTAACCTACCAATGTGAAAGTCAATGATACTCAATAAGGAGCACTGACATAGTGCACCTCTATGTACACTAGCAACTGATCAGGTAAATCCAACTGGGTTTGCTAATGTGGTTTGGTTCTGGCTCATGAATCTTTCAGCATCCTCCTGGGAGAGAGAATATACCTCACTGTGTTCTTCTAATGGTGACAGGAGAAACACAAGGCTACAGACTTGGAATCAGCCCACATTTATTGATGATTCATTCTCTTGGCCAAAAGTCACACAGCTAAGACAAATAAAGGGTTGGGGAAATATGCTGTGCCTTCTTTGAGGAGAAACTGCTATGTCACATGACGTTGTAGTTTAGATCTAAACTGTCTTGAAGGAAAACTTTGTTAGAAGTCTTTGGAGTACTGAGCAAAATGATATATTTTTATTAGTTGATTAGTTATCTCCAAATTGATTATAGAAAGGTAAAATAGAAACAGTGAGACAAGTTAGGTTACTTTCCTAAGGACATAGCCATTAATAATTTAGACAGAGCAATGAAAATGGACAGCAGTATAGGGATTTGGTGTGTGAACTATGTCCTCACTGTGTGTGCTTGGTGAGCTTCAGTTCCTTATTTGTTCATCCACTCATTTATGAAGTTATTTATGTATCAAATATTTGTTCTACATACTTCATACAGCACTTTAACTCTGATCATGGACTGTAGTGCAGCAGGCAGAAAAAAATTAGAGCATTTCCACCATGAAACGATGTTTAAAATTGTGGCATGCAACATATGATTTGATTGAGTGTTCACTGTTCTTCAACAACCTACTTAATGGTATGTAGGGAAGTAGCCTGAAGAACGGACAGGGTGAGATCTAAGGCATAGAAAAGAATTAACTAGGTGAAGATGGTAGAAAATGGCTTCAATAAGGAAGGACAAGCCCATGCAAAATCATTGTAGTTCAATGGCACCTGCCCTTCCCAGAAGAGAGAGAGAAGCAGGACGGCTCAGAGAGTAAGGGAGAACTGTGAGAAGTGCAGGAAGAAAGGAGGGCCCACCTGCCATGGGGCACCACTGGCCATGCTCAGCACATTCACACTTACCCCAGGAATAATAAAAAAATATTTAAATACTTAAAGCAGAAAAGTGCAATAAGCAGATGTGCATTTTCAAATGATCTTTCTGGCCTTTAATAAGTAGGAAACAGTTTGGAAGGCAGTTAGGAATCAGGTGAGAGAGCATCACATGGGCCACATGAGGGACAGTCACAGGTGGAACTGCAGTGGGAGTAGAAGAAGTGGAGTGAGGTGGACATGGGTGAGAAGCACTTGTCAGGCGGGGTGAGGGTGATAAAGGGGAAAGAGGTGTTGCCTTAGTCCATTTTCTCCTGCATAACTGAAAGCCACAGATTGCTGATTATGAGGATGACGGTTATTTAGCTCACAGTTCTGGAAGCAGAGAATTCTGAGGACGTAAGGCCGGCATGTGCTCAGCATCTGGTGAGGGTCTTCATGCTGTGATATGCCATGACATAGGACATCACACCGCATGGTGGGACACACAGCTGGTTAGCCAGACATAGCTCACTCTATGACAAAGCTACTCCCGTGAGAACACATTAACCTGTGACTAGACTAGTCTGCTCAAGAGAGCGAAAAGCTCTCAGAAACCACTTCCTTCTCCTACGACCCTTATCTCAAATATGATTAACATAGGACTTTGCATATTAAATTTCCAACACATGAAATTTGAGAAAACATTAAAACAATAGCAGGATCAAAGAGGACATGTAAAATCTGGCATGTCCAATCAGATTACAGGGGCCCATTCACTGAGCCAGAAGGCAGCAGGAGTTCCTTCATCCCTTAAAATGGAGGTTATTTGGCCAATCTACTGTCTTCGTATTTGCTTCCAATCTCCAAGGCAATAAACTGTGCACTTGGGTTAGGGGACTTGTATGGTAATACACATCTGTGTGTAAACTGTTATTTTTCTATCTGTGGTTGTTAGCAACTCCTCTGGGCCTTGCAACCAAATCTAAGAAAATCCAAACTGTCAATGAATGACAAAATAAATATTCTATCTTGGACAAAAAACAAAAAGATGTAATAGGGGCAGAGAAAGAGTCATCGGCCAAAACTACGGCCACTCAGAAACTTTCAGTTCCAAGTTTCCTATTTAGTTAAAATGTTTTACATCTCTAATTCTTCTCATAGTTGATAAACAACAATATACAGGACAAGCTTGTCTAATAATTGGATCTTTCAAATCATTTGGCTTTTGCAAACCAATATTTTAAACTGCTACTTAAGTGACTGAAAGTGTGAAATGGCCACTGGCTTTGCTATGCTCACAGTGTGGCAAGCATCCTGCGCCATATAGTTTTCCTACTTTAAAATGACAGGTTTTAGTATTTGAAGCCTTGGCATAGAACAAATTTTACGTGTTTCACTTTCACTGTGTCTTTTTATATTTTCAGATTATGGCAGCTCTGAGGAAACTCAAGGGCATGGATACGTCACAATGTAATGTGCCTCAACCCAGATTTCAGCCTCTGAAGCCAGGAGAAATGTGTGAAAGGTTCACAGTAAGAGTTTCTGTGAGAGTGTTACTTGAAGCAGAGCATGAGCTAGGGATTCAGTGAAGACCCCAAGAAACTGGAGGTGCCAAACACATTAAATGTTCACCAAGGACAAATTCAGGCAGCAAATGGCACGACTAAGAGAGGCCATGTGGGGAGGCGAGAAGCCAGGTCACAGGGTCAGGGATGTCCAGGGATGCTGGAACTCCTGTTTCAGCACAACTTTCTCTAGGTGGCAGACATAAAGCTGTAGGATTTACTGTTCACACTGCTGAGTTTCACACTTTGTTTGTCCAGATTTTCCTCATTACCTCCATCCTCCTTTTTTGGAATAAGATATTTACCCAACATCACTGTGTGCTGGAGGTATTTAAATGTTTCTCGAGGGGCTCACCTTCAGAGTTTGCTTTGCGTCTCACAGGAGACTCAGGACTTGGCCATTCCAGCAATTCTGGAACTTCTAAAATTCAGTAATTCTTAAGCTTAAAAGCATTTGGTACAATGTGATGATCATGAGCCCTTTATGGGTAAAAGGGGCTGTATAGTATGATGACCTAAATCAGGTTCCCTAGAAGTTTGATATATTATGAAGCAGAGCCCTTCCAGGGTGACTGTGACTTAGGAGTGCTCACTCATCAGTGGATTATAGCCTGGATGTGTGCCCAACTGTGTGAACTGTCAGGAGCTGTGGCTTGCCTGGAGGTGGTCAAGATGGGCAGCGAGTAAAAGGATACTGCTTGTCCTGGGCTTTTCCTTTCCCTCTGTCCTCCCCGGATGCCACAGGTTGAGCAGCTGTCTTCCAATGTGCCCTTACACCAGGCCTTTTCTCACTTTTCTGTCACCCATGGCCTAAAGACTCAAAACTGTGAGACAAATTAATCTCCCCTCATTTAAGCTGTAGGTTTTAGGTATTTTGTTGTAGTGACCAAAATAAATAAATAAATAAATAAATAAATAAATAAATAAATAAAAAGAAAGAAAGCAAGAAAGGAAAACACCTATTCTTCTAGTACAAAAGCATTTCCTGGACTGTACTGATTATCATCTATCTATAGGTTTAGTATGAGTGCAATGAACTTGAAGTTCAAACTTCAAGTTAAGGCTAAAAACCTCACTATGTACAAGAAATCAATTACCTTAAGCATTGGATTTTAGCAGTCATGATCTACTTTGAATACTGCGGGTTCCGGAACTGTGTGATGTCATCTGCACATCAGAGATTCTGGCTACCTTTGTGATAAGCAGCCTGGTTCTATACTAAGCAGACCTCAAGAGAGTACCTGGTGACAGAGAGCTTCAAGAGAGACTTCTCATATTTCTTCTATATAATTCATTATTCACTATTATCAACTAACTCAGAAGAGATGTTGAGAGAAGTTACCTGATCTAGGTACTACTACAAACTTAACCATGAAAAAACCCCGAAAACGTAAACATCTGGATACTACACCTTTATCTAGACCTTCAAAAGTCACAAAAGGTATGCGTTAGGATATTTTCTGGGAATAGGGCAAACAGGAATTGCTTTATAAAAGGGGGAGGAGTATTGCTGTTACATGGTAAAGGAGGAAACTAGGGAGAGAGTTGGATGCGTCTCTTCCTCAGAGCCTAGGGAATGTGAGAGAAGGAGAGGAGTAAGATGGAGGGAAAGAGAGGGAGAGCTGGATGTAAGTCTTCTTCAAGGTTCAAGGAATCTGAGAGGGATGTTTCAGACGACCAAGTCTTGTGGCTGAGAACCTGGGCGGCCTAAGTGAGGTCCCCATGGGTTACTCAGTCAAAAACATAATCTATACTAAGCCTTTCCTTTAGAAATGCATTTTGTGGCATTTCACTTCTTCAGGGAATTGGTGAACTAAATGGTGGTATAATTTCCTGACACTTTTTTTTTCCTGTTCATGAAGAAATGAGGCTCATATATACGAAGTTTTTTGATGTTTAAGCACTAGTATGTACAGCAGTGTACTTAAGTCATGTACAATTTATTTTCTCAGGAGCAAAACCCAGTTGTTATAGACTGAGCGGTGATACAGGCAGGGCTCTTATGTAAAATGTAAATAGAAAACAAGGGCATAAACACACCAACACACATGTACAAAACCTCATTAACCATACTTTGACTCTGTGGAAAAACTTAAAAATGAACAATTCAGGTTACCTTGGAGATTAACAGTAAACATGTAACTGCAATGAGGGAGAATTGTTGCTCAGTGGTGGGAGAGGCAGACTGGAGCCAACCTCAACATTCCAAAGCATGATTCATACTTCTTAGAGTCATCTGCTTCTTCAACGTTTGGGTGTCATATATTTTCTTATGGCCCTGACAGGTCTACAGAGAACATTCCCTTCACCTCATCTTCAAGAACTTAAGGACATATCCAAAGATGTTTTTAACTATTAGTATGTTAAGCTTTTAAAGTGTTTTAACTGTGAATATGCAAAGCATTTACACCTGATTACGTATTACACCAAAATAAAATGTGGTAGCTAACACTCTCTGCTTCAGTGATCATTTGCACAAGTACTGTAATCTGTAACATCTACTGACACAACAAAAATAGCTCTATTTTTAAAATGTTTAGGAATGACAACCATATTATTTATCCATAAGGACAGAGGTTATTTATATTCAAATGAACATGTCAAAGAGTAGACTCATTATTTTTTTAAGTCCAGACAGATGAACACCAAAGAAGATTTATTCCTTTTACATTTAATTAATTTCTCAGAAGTAAATTTTCAAAATGAGGAGCTGAAAAATGAAGCAATTCTGGCCCAACATGATGAGCGCAAAGTGAAGAAAAAGCCTGCCTCTTCTTTAAAGCATAAAGTTTTTGATGCAGGTATGGAGGGACTATGGAGCAGGTATGGAGGGACTACGGTTTGGCAGGTTCTCTGGCATCTGGGAACATTTTCAAGATGAGTTGAGTGGTTGTGCTCACGTGCTGATACAAGCCTGCCCTGTCCAGCAAGTAAACCATAATACTTATGTACAGAGTTGGAGCAATCAGCAGAGGAAGCAAATAGTTCCACAAAGAAAACACATGAGGGGTTGTAGCAGGCTGTGGAGCAATGGAGCAGTGGGTTCTCCTCTGGAAATGATAGGAGATGCCTGCAGGGGCAAAGTGTTATCCAGGAAACACAAAATAATATGGTAGTAGGAACCAGGGACACTACATTGCTATCACTGCAGGGATGTGTGAAAGCTCTGAAAGGTTAAAACAGAGCAAGGTGACAAGATCCTCAAAGACCAGTCTTGAGACATATCATACAGCTACAAAATAGAAGAACACACTACATCCAGGTATGTTCCTAAGCAATATTTACACACCTAGCCCTTCATTTCCCCACACCCACATCCTCCCCTCTCATTGCCTCATTATCTTCAATGCATATATATTCTCTGGTTTTGCCCCTAATATGGAAACAGTACTGATACTTCTGACTTCTAAATGACCTTACATTTTCTCTGTTTCTACCACTTTTTGTAACTTTGTATATAAAGGTGTGCAAAATATTGTATACTTTTGAATGGCTGTGACTCATTACTGTATTTGTGAATCTCATCCATGTTACATGTGATATTAGAGTGATAATTCACCTCCTTGCATGCATTCCATTTCATGAGTAAAAACAATTTATCAACTGATTATCCACCAGACTTTGCTGGGCATTAGGCTTGCTTTTATTATGAAGAAAGTTAAATACTGTTTTGAGCACTCTTTTGTCTAACTTACATTTTACTAAATATTTTATTTTGCAAAATTATGAGGTCTTATATTTTAAAATTCACGCACCCAGAACTTAGTTTTTATTTTCTAAAGAAATCACATTACTACCCCCTTTACATACTCTTCTCTTTACATAATCTTGTATCTTCAAAACTCATAATATCTTTCTGTATACACCTGTATTTTCATATCTGCACATTGTTTGCTTAAATATCAGATATTGTCATTATTTTAACTTCAAAGGGAACATCCTCAGTGATTGGAGACTTACTATTAGTTTATATTGCAGAGGCAAACAAATCCCTGAGAGCAACATACATGTACACATGCAAGACTTCAATCACCTGGCAATAATTCTACATGCAATTGTCATATTAACAGAGACCCAAAGATACACATAATTTCCAAACAACCCTCATATACCAACATTTTAAACATAAATCAATCACATCTTAAATCCTAAGCCAGTGTTGAATAACATGCTCTAAATGTACATCTACCACACACACTGGAGTTACCACACACCCCTGTGCTACACCATGGGATATGAGGAGCCACAGGGTAAAACCCACTAAATCTCTCTGAACTGAAAGACTGTATTTCCTGCCCAAGCTGTCCAGATCTGTTCAAGATAGATTACTCCTAGGGGAAAGTTCTATAAAATAGTTTGAGAAGAACAGAATAAAATCAGAATAGAATCAGCAGTTTCAGCCATCATCTCTGATTACTATGCTCCTTTATTGCAGAGAAACTCACTGTCAAAGACAAAGGAGGAATGAGGTAGGAAGCTGGGACAGCTCAGGAGCTTAGACCTTGACCAAAGCTCCTTTGTTCAGAAACTGACAAAAATGGTCCTGTCCCACCACAGATGCCCAGGCCTGTTTCTGTAGGCTTAGTATGAGCAAATTGTACATACCTAAAGGATATCAGCAAGAAGGTTGAAAAGTCCAGGGAAACTATAAAAACAAGGGGAATTTGGACCAAATCTCTGAAGGCTTTATATAAATGTTTTAAAGCACCATGCCCGGTTCCTAGAGACACCAAACAAATTCATCATTCCATACAGTAAGCTGTCTTCTGTCCATCTTTACAACTATACCTCTGTCCATATCATTCTTTATATTTACCAAAACAAATGCCTAAACATAAATAATTCTTCATAAAGCTTGTACATCATATCCTTTATTGGCACCATTTCATAAAAAGAAATTAAGCCAATAATAACATCTTTTACTGAATGTGTCATATTCTAGCCATGGTTTGGCTCCCATAATTCATACAAATCTCTAAAACTATTGTACATAAGATATCCAACCCCAATGAAATCTACCACATACATGGTACTAATGACTTATTTAGATAGAAATTTCACGAGTGGTAACAACATCCGAAATGAATATCCATTCTGCGATCTAGTTTTAAAATGACAAAGACCTCACACTATCCTCTGTACAAATGCTTTCGTTGTTGTTTTTATTTAATTCTCAAGAATGTGAGAAGCCTGAGGAAGCTGCCACTGAGGCATGTGAGGCAGGAGGAGATTTGTGGGCCTCCACCGTCTCCTCTGATGATTGTAAGTTCATTGCTCTGGAGAAGGATGGGAGGGCAGATGCACCGGGGACCTGGGCTTGAACTGGAGGAGAGGGGAGCTGCTTGCCCAGTGTCTGCTCACCTCATGTCTTCCCCAAATGGAAATGTACCTTCAAGAATAGAACATAAGTCCTCGGAACGATCAAGTATGTAAACACCGGGCATCTATGACTGAATGAGGCAAGGAACCCCACTCAGATGATCAAAACCTCCCCCTCAGCTGGCAGGAACCAAAGCCTCCACACTCTTAGGCTGAAGTCCTGCACATTAAAGATCTCCTCATTCTCCTTTCCATTTGTCCTTTCTCTTTTAATAATATCTCCTTGTCCTCATGGTCTTTCTGGTTCCCTATTGCACTATATGGGTAAAACTTCACACTCTCACACCTGCACATATAATCCTCAGATTTACCACTTTACAAAGGAATCTCATGAGCAACTTCACATGCCTTTAATAGACAACCTTTTTTAACTATACAATGCTAAACCAGCTCTCAAAAATGAATAGCACATTACATGTGTCATTTTTTACACATTATGTTACTTCTTTCAACATGTTTTCATCCTTTTCTACAGTGGCCTGTTCTGAGTCTTACACACTTACATGTGCTTAAGACTCTCTATGAAGTGGTTTACAGCATTCATCAATCAGAAGACCTCCCAACACACTGTCTCACCTTCTGACAAATTCACACACCTACAGGTCTGGTCATCAGCATTCTTTTTTACTACCATCAAAAACATTTGTTAGATATGTACAAGGAATGCATGCCCTCTTACACATGTATGTACCCATGAAGTACATATATGAAGATTAACTGTCCACCTAGTGTATGTGACTTTACACAACACCTACCATGCACAGACTTCTAAACAATCACAGAGCCTTGCACTTTTATGCCTCCTACACACATGCACACCCATGGATGTTCCAATCTTGTCTTGTTTTTTAAAAAGGCCTTTTTCCCAAAACACCCATGTTTCCAAAAAACATTTCAGGCATTGATTACATTAACATGCAGCAGATGGACAACTCAAAGAGCAGCGAGGTTCTCTTCCCTGCTCAACCTACTGGGTCACTTTCTTCCTCAGACAAAGGTCACCTGACCTCAGATGCTATGCACCAGGAAAAGCAAGTCATCAATGTGAGTTACCAACATGTCCAGATGAAAAGGAGTGTGTCTGCCACAGAGAGTGGAGAAGGAGTGGAGCCCTACCCTAAAAGAATAAGAAAATCAAAAAAGGCCACATGCAAGAAAAACTCCACAAACAACAGCCAGTCTTCTGGGTCATCTGATGGCCCCCAACCTGACCTTGAAATGAACTCAGAAAGCAAAGTTCAGGGGGAAGGCAAAGAAGCGAAGGAACGATCACAGCCTGTGCCTCAGGAGGAGGATTCCGGGTCTGAAATGCCCAAATGCATGAAGGACCTGGACAGGGACTTCAGGTACACTGGCTACCTTAGGGTTTTCCCTAGTTAAGAGCTCCTTACTGAGCATTTGGAGCCTGGGGACAGGCAGGGGCCTAACTGCATTGCTTTCTGCCTTATCTTTTCCAGGCAACTGAACAAGAGGTTTAAGATAAGAATGCCCATAGTGATGAGGGGGGACAGAGAAGTTACTGAGGAGGTGACAGAAGATACTGAACAGGAGGTGACAGACCTTGAAAGAAATACAAAAACCTGGCTTTTGGGTTTGATTTATTTAATCTTTCTTGCCTTAGGTAATTATTATTTAAGTAAATAAAAACTAAGCAAGAAGAAACTTTGGTTGCATTTATGAGTTTTATTTTTTGTTTTACTTTTTGGTAAATAGAAACTATCACTTAACTTGCAGTAGCTCACAATATTGAGAGGCAGTAACTCAAAAAAGTATCTGTACAAAATGGCATAGAGGGTGAGGACTTTCTCGATGTAAGCAATTTTTTTTCTCCTTATCTCTGTTGTGTCACCAACATTAGCTTGCTGCTTTCAGAATGGATTCTGGACTTAAACTTTTATACTGGAAGAATATTAGACTATCAGCTTCTTTAATAATGTAAAGGAGGTCTTTAAGTTAGCTAATACAACTGGCAAAACTTTAATATCAGCTTTATGTCAAAGCTCAAGATTTTTCTTTTTTGTAAACACTGAAGATGAATTAGACAGAAAAGGCAGAGACATAAGATGGAAACCAGCAGCAGCAGGAGCCTCCCCTACCCTGCAGATAGAGGCCCTGAAGACTGAATATGAAAAAAGTATAGTTACCACATAGCTACAGAGACTACACATGTCTTCAGTGTTTCTGTCACTTGGGCCACAGTTTAAAAATATGGTGGCTGATCTCACTATGATCAGGCCTGTTGGCATGGCCAAGGTATGAGGGCAGGCAGGCAGAATTAAAGATTTCTTTTCTCAAGGGCGGTGTGCTGGAATACAATGGCAGCATGAGCACCATAGTGGAAGAATGAGACCTCTAGGAGCACAAAGACTTTTAATTCAGATTAAAAAGGAAGAAAAAAAATCTCCAAATTTAAGGGGAAACTAAAATTACATTTCATAAGGGTAGCAGAAAAACAGAAGAAGCACACACAAAATTAGTCAGATTCCTATGTAATTATGAACAAAAAGTAGATCAGGTTTGCAGTATCTCAATAAGTGTCCTTCCCAGAAAAATGCCAGTATGTCCTCTCTTCTGTAGCATGAGTTACAAACTGCAAGAAGAAACTCTGCGGGAAAGGTAGACAGAGTCAGTGTTTTATGTTTGGTTTTGCATATGCAAAAAGAAAATTGAGATACATACAGGAAAAGGGAATTATGGCTCATATACATTTCCTATGAGTAATAATAGATCCTCAAAACATAAAGCAAATAATGATAGAATCAAAGAGAGATGTAGACAAGTCTACAAAAACAGAGGAAGAATGTGATGTCACAATAAAATGGAAAAAACTACTTGGCAGGAGAAAAACATAGATAATAGATATCAAAGTAGATAACTTTAGCTCTTTAAAAGTTACCCTGAAAAGTAATTTGTGGGTCAAACAGCATGTTTGTTGAATTGTTTTGAACATCTAAAGAAACTGCAATGCCCATCTCCATAAAGTATTCCAGAAAGTTAGACAAAAGAATACTTTTGCACACATTCTCTGACATTCACACTCAGAAGAGTATTGAAGACTAAAATTACTTACATACCCGGAACCCAATATGGAGATATCAGTAGCTCCACATGAACTCAAAGGAAAGTCTGAGATTTAGTGAAGGAAATTCCTGTACAGCTTTGCTTTGGAAGGTGAAGGGATGGCTAGACCTCCATGGCGACCACAGAGTAATTGAGATAACCACTCATGTGAGCAGACTTGACAGAGAGGGATGGGGCCTTGGGACCAGACTGGAGGGTAGGCGACATGAACAGCCAGAGTGTAGATTGTAAGTCACATGTACTCTGAAGAATTACAGCCAGAACAACAATTGGTAATATGCCAGGCAAGCGAATGGCTGTGCATGATAGACTACAAGGGCCCTTAATCCCCCACTGTGCTAGAATAACAAGCCACTCAGTTACACAAACAGGGAAAGCCCTGCCTGCTGCTGCAAGGCCTCTGATTTAAGGACTGAGAAATGAAAGCTCAGTGCTGAAGTCCTGCTCTGGGCTTTCCTGGCACACCCAGAGGAGCCATTCAGAGTGACATTATGAGTTCTCCCAAAAGATATTGATAAGCCATACTCTAGGGAATTTGGGGACTTTCCTTGCTGGTGACAAGGAAAGAAGAATGCTGACAGCAGAGGAAAGCGAAAGAAGGTGGTACTTCTAAAAAATCTAAGCCCACTGACAATACATCTCAGAAAGTAGAAGTCTCACCCCTGCCCACCCCTGCAGCCTGTTGGGAGAGGACCTAGGTACATGTGGTTTGCCAAGCAGAAGGCGTATGTAAGGACCTTTGGACATAGGGCCACTCTGCCTGCCCTCGGAGCAACCTCACAGGAGTGGTAAGAGATAAATGGGGTAGGGGAGGCATTTATGCACATTGTGATACAGATAAACAGAAATCATTCACATCCTCTATCTATAAAACTTAAGGCCTTGGATATAGAGACTTCCCATTCAAATAACACAGGACAATGATGTCTTGGGCCCTGGGCTCTTGTAAGTAGTTCTACTGCCAGGTCTCAACTTGACTGTGCTTTGGTGCTGGGTTCAAGGATCAATGAGCTTGAAGAATAAGTCACATATTAAGTGAGGCAAGGTGTGAAGAGGACACTGTTTTGGGAAAAAATATAGAAGGAAAAAGGAGGATAGTAAAGCTTCTGCTACTCAGAAGGGGGACCTGGAAATGTGGGTTGGCTGTGGGACTTGCTTTCTTGGGGCCTTCACAGATGAGCTGGAAAAGAGGCCGTCTTTTTCTTGGCAGCTCAGTACCCAAGGCTGATTGCTATGTTCTCTATGCTTACCAGCTTGGACGTACTCTATCCTTGAGATCTTTCAGGCTATTGCCTGTTAACTACTTAACATTTATCCATTAAGCAGTTCTGGGCAGTGGTCAAACTACAGGCTATCAGGAGTTACAGCCAGCTGCCATTGAGGGTAATCTTGTTTTTCAGTAAATTCGCCATTTCCAAGGACCCTGTATCCCTCATTGCTTAAATATTCAGCATCTCACGTCACACTTCAAAGGTTTTTTAGTAGCTACAATATAGTTGTATGTTTTCAGGTATGACTTCAGGGCTTTTTTTTTTTTCTTTTCCTTGTTCTGTTATTTGTTAGTCTGTACATTTCTTTCTTATACAGTTTTTTATCCCTTTTTCAAAAACCCTTTCTATAGAGTCTATAGAAATACTCTATTTCACTTATAACTCTTTGTTTCTTCTTACATTTGTGTGGCTTCATTTATTAGCGGTTCTATTACCTGGGGTTGGAGCTGTCTTACATTTGTCTTATTTTTTCCATCACACTTCCAAGCTGACCGCTGGCCTCAGTCAGCTCTCACCCTATACCCACTACTCTATTAATAGTAGTGTTAAGTATTGGTAACTCAGAGCCATGTAGTTTGGCCTGTTGGGAATAATTTTATGTTATTAGAAAAGAGTCCTAAAGGTCGATTTGTTTCCTATATTATTGTTTGTATAGGAGACACATGGCAGAGGCTGGACAAGTTTGGATCTGGAGTGTTCCTCAAAATCCTCATGTATTTTGGAATCCTGTTCTGTTGGGCAATGGGGGCTGTATGCAAGGGCCAGATGCCTGGGGCTGGAACTGAAAAGATTCTGTCAACTTGAGATGGGGTTTGCCCAGAGCAAATTATTCAGGTTTGAGTTACTGACTTCTGGGCCTGAAGAGAAGGGCACCCACCCTGGATGAGGGGGACCCAACTAGTAGCTTGAATTAAGTAAATGATGGAAGAAGAAATATTGTTCTAGCTTCTTCTTGGAAAGGCTCTGGCCTTGCCTCAGTCTCCAGACTTCACTTGGCTTCTGTCTGCAGTGTTGTAAGTGGCTCTCCAACCTCTGCTTTGTGCTTCCATTACTGTTGAATGAACTGTTGAATGGGAATGAACTACATGAGGCCTTCAGAATCTAAGCTAAATAAATCTTTCTACCCTTAAGTTGTGGATGTTGGGTAATCTGTCACAGCACTGAGCAAATTCCTAAGACAATTATCAAAAAATAGTAGTGTTGCCTTTAACAAACTCTTAAGTCACTAGACATAATGCATAGATACTTCATGAGTACTATAGACAAATTTCTAATGTTACGAGTGGAATGCTTGTGTGGACTGACAACTTGTTACATTTCAGTTGCTGTTAGGTGGTAATAAGTTTACTATTTATACTGATATCTGCCCCACTGTTAAGGAGTAGAAAGCAGTTAGAACTTATTAAGGGTTGTCATGGTTTGGGTCTGGAGTGTTCTCCATAAGCCTCATGTTCCTATGGATACCGTGTAGGGGTTGGGAGGTGGGTCCTGGCTGGAAGGAAACAGTGCTTGGGCTTGCCCTGGAGTGGCCTGTGCTGGTTCCGCCCTTCCTCCTAGTAGTCAGCTTCTCTCTGTACCACCATGTTGCAAGGATCTCTGCTGCTGAAGCTCTGGCTCTGGCCATGCCACCAATTCAGCCCTGCCATGTGCATCCAACACTTTCCATTTTCTAAAACTGTAAGCTATAATAAATCTTCGTCTCCTCCTGTTGTGGATGTAAAGTGATGAGTCACAGCAACAAAAATGTAACTTAGACAAGGGTTGATAACTTCTGGCAGTTTGGCTCAGTGTATATAAACAATATAGAGCCTTATTTTATTATTGATACAGTATGATACATGATAGAGTATTTCAGTGGAATTCTTTGATAAATCAGTAATAGGTTTATTCAAATAGATTCATTGATGGTATAGACTTTTAATGTGCCTTTTAATGCTAGGGATAAAGTAGGTTTAGTATTAACTAGTTATTAATTTCTGTCAATAATCTGTTAGTCATAGCTTAATATTATTGCATACCTTTACTCATGTTGATGATAGCTTGGATACTGGTCTTTATTTCTGTTTATATGCCAACAATTAACTTGTCCTTAAACCACATATGCTACTGTGATTTATTTCTTCTTCACTGAAAAGAGAAGGAAATTATGCAGATTTGAGGATTTCCTTAAAGATTCAAAAACTAGAAGGAACAAGATTCTGTACAAACTCAAAGCAGGTATATGCTGCATTTGTCTAGATGTTTTTTACTTCTAGACATTTGAAAGTTAGTTTACATGTAGTGGTGTCAAAGTCAAGAAGTTAAAAACAGGTTTTTGGAAATCTGTCAAAGCAGGACAATAAAAACTTCAGGCAAGACCCAGCAGGTGGAAGGATCATGTAAATATTTTAGTCTTTCATTTATGCAAAGAATATACTCTGAAAGTAATGATACCATAGGAAAGGGATTTATCTCAGAAAGACTGAAATCTCATCAAAGATCAGCTCAGTTATTGAGTGAATTATGGTAATTTGCCCATAACGTAAACTTAGCTCTAGAGGCTCGATACTCAAGACAGTTACCAGCAATTTTTCTAGGCTGAGATTATAGACATGTACTGCCTGTAATCAGTGGAAGTAAAGATTAGAGTTCAGGGCTCGTAAAGGAGTAGAATTTTTTTATGAATATACTAGTCTTTGAACTGTGGATAAAGAAAATTAAATGAGGAATGGATCATCTCTCACAAGTACAGGCACCCACCTTCAATAAACCTGACTACGATTAATTTCATATTAGACTAAAGTGTAGCCCTAATTTAGTTACCTGTGATAAATAAACAATTCAATGGAAAATGGTAACCAAAGGTTTTTCAATTATTTCTAAATTTTTCCTATAGAATTCAATTTTAAATATTATATGACAAACTGAGACTATGTTTATTGAAGTGAGTCAAACTCAGAAAGTTAAATATCATATGGTTTTGCTAATATAAGTAATCTAGAATATAAGCTTTTTTATAGAACCAAATGGGTGTGATATTGGGAATCGGTGGAGGTGAGGATGGGAGAAGGGCCCACAAAAGTGAGGGGAAGGATTGTAATGTTGATACGATATATATGGTACAAAATAGCTAAGTTCAATATAACTGTTGCATATCACATATATACCAATAAAATGGGGAAAATGCATGACATAAGAAGAAATGCACTCATGGTGATACTCATGATAATAACACAAATTTAAAAGTAAAGATGCGCTATGGTTTGGATCTGGACTGTCTTCTAAAAGACTTACGTCCTTGGATGTTATGGGATAAAGGGAAACTGTGCTGTTGAGTGGTAGGGCCTGGCTATTAGAAGCAGGTGGCTGGGGACTGTGTCAACTTTTGATTGGGGGATTCCCAGGGCTGAGTTTTCAGGTGTTTGTTAATGATTTGTGGGCCAGGAAGTGAGGAAGGGGCACCTACCCTGGTTATAGGGGCTCAATTAGCAGCTTGAACTAGGTAGAGAAATGAAGAGAAACATTTCCCGGGAAAGCTCTGACCTTACCTGAGGATACAGACATCAACTTGCTCCTCACTCACGAGGCTTCTATCTGCAATGCTTTGAGCACCACTCTACCCTCTGCTATGTGCTTCCATTATTGCTGGCTGCTCACAAATGCACTGTGTGAGACCTAAAACTGAGCTAAAAAAAAATCTTTCCTTCCTTAACTTGTGGATGTTGGGTATTTTGTCCCCACAACTAGAAAGCAACTAAGACAAGATGCCAGGTGTGATAGTGAACACCTGTAATCCCAGTACTCTAAAAGGCCAAAGAATGATTATCTCCAGTTTGAGACCAGCCTTAGGAAATTTAGTGATTTAATTATTTATTGAGAGCTCATTTTAAAATACCAAAGGGCTAAGGCTGTAGCTAAAAGCTAAAGATTTGAGTTCAACCCCCAGGAGGAAGGGAAAAACGGAGGAAGGAAGGGAGTTAGGAAGAGAGTGAAGGAGAGTGACAGAGAGAAAGAATTAGAGAGGAACAAGAGGGGAAGAAGGAGCAGACAGACACAGAGGCTAGGGCAGAGAAACAGAGGGAAGATGAGGGAGAGGAGGAGGGAGCAAGAAAGAACACATGCTAGTAAGCAGGAGCACCTGAGACTGCTGGGGTCAGAGTGCACTTTCTTTTCCTACAAAGAAGCAGTCCCACTGAATTAAGAGCCTGGCCCTAGTCACCCCATCGTACTTTGCTTATAGACCCAAGATTTATCTTTAGATATAATCACACTTGGTATCAGGACTCATAAGTAAGAAATTTGGGGGTGACAAAATTAAGTCCATTACAATTAACTATATTTCTTAATAATGATGTAAATAACTGGGCAGTCAACAAAGTAAATGATTAAAAGAAATCATGAAATAATTTCAAATGTAGTAAAAACAAAAAATGACTGGCAAAAAAGAACTTTATGCATAGTAAAAACTGTTCTAAAATTAAGACAAAATAAAGAATTTTTAGACAATGAATAGAGAGTGGTTTCATCAGCATCATATTTTCAAGATAAAAAATTATGCAAGGAGATCATACAAGCATATAATAACTGAGCATGGATATAGAAAGATAGGGAAGGCATACAGAATAAGAGGAGGGAAGATAGAGGAAAACATTAAATTATGGTTGTCTAAAAAAGACTAATAATGTCTCTGAGTTTAAAGTAAACATAAAAATGCCTGTGAGAGGAAAATTAAGTTAAAACACTCATACACAATGCCTTTGTATTTTCTAGAAGGTGATAAAATTACTAATTTATATTAAAGGAATCATAAAAATGTACATATTATCTACCAGGGTAAATAATAAACAGTTTCATAAATAATATATAACTGGAAAGCTATAAAAGTAGAAAAACAGATTATTCAAAGAGAACAAGTACAGAATACAAGAACACAAATTAACTGCAATAAATAGAAAACTTAGCACCTCTTCTCCGGCAGTGGTCTGTGGTGCCCCAAAGGTCCCTGGTGTTTATGAAATGCAACTTCACCATTATAGCTATCATGATAATGGCATCCACAAGCCTTCTAATACTTAAGTAATATTGCCTAACTTTTGCTGTATTGAAATTTTATCATCTTGATTGATATAAGAAAAGGCCGAGCAAACTACAGCATTTGGTCAAATCCAGCTTCCACCTTGCACCACTTGGAAGCACTATTTTTCTCCTGAAAGTCCTCTCATACTCTAATTAACATAATAGAACAAATCTTCTGTTTGTCCTCACTTATCTTATACCTTGTCCATTATGATATCTGCCATTACATATGATCTTATAAATAAAATATAAACTAAATTAAGCATCTGATCTAGCTCACCATTGCTGACGCTAGGTCCAGAAAACCCATAGTACTTGGTAAACAGATAGTACTCAATAGGTAGATGTGGAATAATAGTAAGCAAAGTCTGAATACAAAGGGCGATTAAGAGGAGGTCTGCAGGTCTTGGAAAATGAGGCAGGTGGGATATAAAGATTAATTCAAATTATCAAGTTTTGAGATTGTTAGTGCTATTAACAATAGTATAAAAAGAGAACTGAATGGTACCCACATTGAAGTTAAGGTATTATAGGTAAATAATTCAATGTAAGTGTACAATGTGCTCATGTTCATATTTTGTTTCTATTAATAACATTCGATAGCCTTTAAATTAGACTGCAAAATGAGTATTAAAATTGTAACTGAAAGAAGAATCACAAATATGAAAATGTAAATAAATAATTCATTCAAATTGGCATCAGTGCATGACCAATAATACTGACACAGCTAATGAATGGTGGAGTGGGTAGAGCTAAGAACTTGCTTCTTAGTCTCTGCTCTCCTCTCACCTACTCTACTGACTCATCACATTTTAAAAGTTTGGAAAGAGACTGGAACAAATTTTCACATTTCAGGAATAAGCATGTAGAATGTACTTATGGAGACTGAGGAATTGTAAAGGGGTAGGCGAAGGCAATACAGTATCAAAGAAAAGATACAGTTTTCAATGAAAGATATTTAGCAATGACAAGTCAGAAAGGATTGAGTAGAAAATAAGATTTCTGGGAAGGGGTACAGCTCAATGGTTAAAGCACTTGCCTATTATACGCAAGGCCCTGGTTTTGGATTCTCCAATATAAATTATAAAATCAGCTGGACAGGGCAGCACACACCTGTAATCCCACAACGTGGGAAGCTGAGGCAAAAAGACTGCTGTTGAGTTCAAGGCCATCCTGGGATACAAAATGAGTTCAGGGTCACTGAGCATGCAAAGTAAAACTTTATTTCAAGAAAATAAAATTCCTTCCTGTTTTAATTTTTTTAATATTTGTAGTTTAATGTATAATTGATATGAGACTAAGTACTTTAAACTTAGAGAGTGTGCCTATGAAGATACGAAGTATTTTTCCTACAAAGTCTCTGCACTGAAAAAGTCAGTATTCATTAGTTTCTGTGCTATTTCACATTTTGATTTTTGGATCTCAAGAACATCACCACCTTGGTTGTTATTGTAAGTAGCCGCCATAGAGTTCTCTGTCAGAGTTCTTTAATGGGGTAACACTATCTTTGCTACTAATCAATTATAATAAAGAAATGAATTTTTATTCTATACACACTACCAACATAATTTTATTCTAAAATGTGGTATATGTAATCTAAGTAAGAATATATAAATGAAGTACCAGAGTCATTCTCAGACATCTTTACCAGAAGTGCAGTCTAATGAATTCAGGTCATAAAAATGAAAATCTGCATTTATCTCAGCATCTTAGAAAAAAAGCAATATTAAGCACTATATGCCAAATTTTTATGTTTAGCAAATTTTTCTGCTTAAGTTGGCAGCATTGTACAGGCAAAGACCTCACAGGCTCATAGTAGCTGAAAAATAAAAGTTGATGGTGGAAACAAATGGAGTTGGATTGGTTTCCATCTACGAGTTTGCTTAAAAAATAAATGGCTGAGTGAAAGTGGGAAGAAGGCTATTATTAGGAAGTGCCCTGTAAAACCTGCATCAACACTTTTTAGTAGCTGAAAGATTAACCTTCACTGTCAATAGACAGGCAATACAATACATAATATGAAATAACTGAAGAGCTGTGAAAACATTAATTGATAAAGAAGGATGTATGAAATGAAGGAGGAAATCTAAAGATCATTTCTAATGCCCACATTGACACTCACAGAGGGGAAGAGGATATTTACAGAACACTCACATTGGAATTAGTCCATGTTTCCACAGTTCATTTCTTATGCCATTATGTATACTCATACCTGCTTTCCTGGTCTGCTGTTCAACGATCATCAAGAAAAAACTTCTTCTAAACATTTGCTATCTGCTCTTACTGCTAATCCTCAGGGCCCATGTTCAGTCTTCCTTCTATTAAATATTTCTAAGTCATTTAATTTGATTAATGACATCCTGCTGCCTGTAATCTCCATCTTCTCTCCTTTGGGTTGCCTCCACTCACAGCCTGCAGCTTTCTCAGCGAATCATCCATGCTCCTGGCTTCTCCACGCACCTCTGGCTTCTCTCCTTTACAACGTTACACATTGCTCTCTCAGGGGCACACTGCCTGGCCTCCAAGATCTTAGTCTGAAATACGGGGGAAGCCTCCATGAACCCACAACTCCAGCACTTTGCAAACTTCTAAAGCAGGACCGCGTGGACATCGCCAAGGTCCACCACTGGCCTGAGCAGTAGCCTGGTCCCCTGGAACAAATACTGTAGAAGTCTCTGAGTTCTTAGATGGTTAACTCTGGGCCGCTGCTGAACTCTAAGACATTTTTGTCTTTTGGCCCTTAGGTACACTTCTCAGAGCAGTCTTTTGCCTCTCTGCTCTTGAGCTGGGGAAGGGAGGGGCCCTGCTGACTTTGGAAATGCCCTCCAGGTATCTCTCTTAAACTGAGTGCAAGTGCTTGCCTTTTTTTAATGTTAATATCTTTAACTTCCCTGTGCTTCTTGGCCATGCCACTTCAGGCCATTTTGGCCTGGCACTACAAACCTATATGATTTTTCTCTGCCGTTTTATCCCATTTTTCATCATAGAGCAGGCTAAAAACCAAAAGAAGCAGCCACATTAACAGTTTGAACATCAGTCTGCCTTGTTATTTCCTCCACCAGAGTAAGCAGTCCACTGCCCTTAATCCCATTTCAGGCAAAATCTCGGGACAAGGACAAAATGTCAACAAACATTTTGCCAGAGGATAGCACACATGATTTTTAGGCCACTGGCAGATACAGTCCTTCCTCCCATCTGAAACTTCTTGAGCCTGGCCTTTCCAATCCACACTTTTATCAGCTTTCTGGCTGAGTTCTGATCAGAATCTCCCATCAAGCTTGGCTCAAAGCACACCAAGGCTTCTCAGGCTGGCATCCTCAAATCTTTCCAAATTTCGTCCCACAAACCAGTTTGAAATGCTTCCAAACCACAAGGTCAGGTAAAGCACAGCAATGACCCCACTTCTCTGGTACCAGTTTCTGAGATTGGGAGGAAGGGCAGAACCAGTACATGGTCCTCCAGGTCAAGTCCTTGCCCCTCCCAACCAGTCCCCACCTCCCAATCTGACACTGTAGCCAAAGGAGTATGAGGCTTTTAGGGGACACTCCAGATCCACACCATGACAACAGGCCTAATTTTTGTTTCACTTTTTATTGGGATTTAGCTCAGTGCCCTTTCAACACTGAGAGTCTTTTATAAATGCTTGCTTTTCTATGACAATGGCATCTTGAGGCTTTCTAAAAGTTTATGATCATGTAGGAGGATTATTATGATCTAATATCTTAAACAGGTAAATTAAATAACTAGCTGCATTTTTCTTTTAAAGGAGGCAAATTTATATCAAGTTTTAGGCTTCACTTGATAGTGCTATCCCATGTTATTCTGGGACTTTGTTATTGTAGTTCTTCCTCCTATTGCACAATACATTTTCTACTAAGAATATAAATGAAGGTTTTCAAAATTTTTCTTCAAATTGTATTTTATATATATATACTAAAATTTCTTATTCAAGTCTTAACTCAAAATATATCACTAATATCCCCAAACTTGGCTTCCACACAAGGGGGCTCTTGGGACGATAGACAACTGCTTCTGGGGAACTGAAGGACTCAATTCAGAGAAAGGGTAAGCTGCCTGGGGTCTCAATTCAGAGAACTCCCTTTCCCAACATCTGGGGTTCTTCCTTTTTAGAAGGCCATCTAATACCTGATGTTAGTGGCCATTTATAGGAGGTGGTTGATTGCAAATGGCTGACATCTTTTCCCAGGTGGAGGTTTTTTGGCCAGATGATGCACACCTTATCTTAATCAGCTGTTAGTGCACCTAGGTACAAAGTGTTTTCCAATGTGTGAACCAAGGTCCTTACTCTTTGCTGTATGCTCTTGTCACTGATCAGTTGGACTGCCTGTAGTTCTGGAAATTTTACACAATAAACTGACAAGAGGGAGTTACTGACTCTGGCCTCTGGCTGATCAACAAAATCTCCACAAAAGCAGATAGCCATATTCAACAAACTTACTGCAAAAAAACCTCATTGTTACAGATTATAGCAATTTCTTTACCAAACATGCAAAAAAGCTGGTGGATCATTTCATAGAATAAGTTTAATGTAACTTATATTGATACATTCATCCCAGGACCTAAAGATTATCCTAGTAGTAAAAAAATTGTAGAATGAAAAGATGGTCATTTTTTTCTTTTAACTTTAATAAAATCACCTTATATGAACATCCCTCTGCTTCATGAGTCTTCATTGTTAAATGTAGATAAATTTATATCAATCCACCAAAAAATGCTTTATTGGTCTATGAAATCCTTTAAGTCCAGAAATGGTTAACAGAGCACAAACTCCTGACTATGGCCTCATTAATTCCTAGGATTTTTTTAGCTCCACCTTCTACCTCAATCAACTTTCACACTCCACCATCCTGAAATTATTTCACTGAATCTGAACCAAGGCTGACAGAGAAAGTTGTAGCCTAACAAAACAAAATGGACCCACCCACTCAATATCATTTTGCAAAGAAAGAAAGAAAAGAAAAAAAATGCAAATCTAAGAGTTCACGTTTGGACACAATTAAATGTCATACACCAATCCTCCAAGTTGAATGTAATTATTACGTATGGCAAACAAATATATAAAAGAATAATTTTGGAAATTAAAGACAGCTAATCCCCTCCAAAGGGAAAAAAAATAGAATTCAAATTAAGGTCACAGACTCAAAGTAAATACTAAAGTAATGGCAGTGGAGAGGCTGCTGAAAGTCTAAACTGGAAGATGAAAAAAAAAGTTTATTTAGCAACTGCCTCAATCATTACAAGTGGTGAAAGCTTCTGTGCAAGCTTGTCCAACCCGCAGCCCACTGGCTGCATGAGGCATAGGATGGCTCTGACTGTAGTCCAACACACACTAGTAAGTTGGCTTAAAACATATCCATATTACATCCATAATTCTCAATATAAATGCAAATAGGTGAGAAGAAAT
Organism: Ctenodactylus gundi; assembly: GCA_004027205.1. Lineage (NCBI taxonomy): Eukaryota > Metazoa > Chordata > Mammalia > Rodentia > Ctenodactylidae > Ctenodactylus > Ctenodactylus gundi. Next base: position 80,258 of record PVKB01001384.1, on the reverse strand, counting down.
GAAAAACAATTACAATTTACTAAGAAACGACACGATGCTCGCAATGTCCTGTAAAATGAACCATAAAAAATAACTGAAGTGTGGGAAGGGGAGTGGAACACAGCAGTTAGAGCAATTGCTCAGTATGTACAAGACCCTGGAGCAGATTCCTGAACAATACATAAAATTAGCAGAAGCAGGAACACATGCTTGTAATCTCAGATCTTGAGGGGCTGAAGCAGGGGGAGTGCCACAGAATTTTAGGTTAGCCTCAGGTAATTCGTGATGACCAGCTGGGACTACAGAGGAAGACTCTGTTTAAAGAAAAAAAAAAAAAAAGAATTTGAGCATGAAGTTTGTACTAGGCATACAGCTGCAGGCCTGCATATGTCACTGTTACTTTTATGCATGCCATGATTTCCATTTTATGGTGCTATGTGGATTTGGTGTGTTATGTTCTGATCAGAGAGAGTGAATTGACACCATTAGATTTCATGCAAATATGAAGACTTGGCAAATAAAATATGCTGATTATTGATAATATTTCAACCTACCATTGATAGGAATTTAAATTCATTCAAAAAACATGCAAGTGTATTCATTTGATTAAACTTTATTTTGTGGCTAATTCTCATAATAAATATAGCTGCTTATCTATATTATTACATCATGAATTCTACAATGTCTCAAAAGAAAATGGAACCACACAAAGAAAATATATGAGAAAGGAAGGTTATTCACCAATAAATGGGGAAACGATTACTTTTTTGTCAAGGCAAATAGTAACACACCCATTTTTCTTGTTAGGGATTTTGTGTTTGTTTTCAAAGACTAATTAGAAAGACACTGCATGCAAAACATGTTACCATATTTGGTGCTTATAAGGAATGCATCAGAAAGATAAAATAGTGAACCTGAAAAAAACCTGTCTTCTCAAAAAAAGTTTTTAAGTTACAATTCAAATGGGATCTATTGTAAAAGGTAGTTATATGGTAGCAAATTAAAAAGAAACAAAACATTTAGTGATGGGAGAGTTTATTAAACAATGTAAAGAAGGTGTGGCAAATATGACTTGTGCTGACTAAAAAGGAGTATTTTAAAAATCAGTTTGTTTCACCAGATAGCTAGACAAACTGAGGAAACTTGAAAATCTATCCACACAAGTTTACAGAGTAATTTAGAGAGATGCTAATTTTAAAGTGCATGATTTGGCGAAGAATGAAAGCCCTGGTGCTATAGATACAGCAAAATTTGCCATTTTTATTAGAAGTACTGATGATAAATGTCACTGAAGAATAGGCTTCTTTGGTATCATTAAAAACACAGCTAAAGCAATAAAGTAATAAAAATATGTCAAAGCGATATTCTTTGTCCATTGTAAAAATACCTGGTAAAGTTACTGACAGTACCCTGAGGACCATAGGCAAAAAGAACTTATAGATGGCATAACTGCTGCTTCTATACATTTGATGAAGTATCATTGCATAGTGCATCAAGAAAATGTCAGGTACAAAAGCTTTATAAATGAATAACATTATGCAGTCATGCAAATTGTCTTTCAAGCCTTTGACTTTCAAAAGGGCTAAGGGATTGAATCATTGTCAATTGCTGGAATTTCTTACAAGAATGGATACTGACTAAGGTGACATCATTTGCCTTTCAGAGCTAAGATGACTTAAGCAACATGACGAAAACATTTTATAATTCATGACACAAACCTAAGTTATTTATGGTATCAAAAAATAAACTTGATTATGAAAACTGACTTACAGATGTTAGCATTTTCAGTGGATCTGATGACATATTTAAGTGAAATAAGCATTTGTCATAATACTGGAAACCAACTTATCAATACAATTTATCATTCCAGGAAAAAAAAAAACCAAAAACCTGAAATTACATTAAGGTCAAATTAAGGCTAATGGTTTTATGCATATTGACTAAACACAGTTCTGTAAACAGTGAGAAATATACAGCCTTGCTTTTCAAATTGACACAAGAATTTGCCAAGTTTTTGAGACTTCCATAAGAAAAAAAAAACTGGTTTATTTGTAACTCCACTTTTTTTCTTTTGAGACAGGGTCTCACTCTGGAACCCAACCTGGTCCTGAATTCAGGATGGAGCCCATGGTGGCCTTGGACCCACACAGTCCTCTCTCAGCCTTCCAAGTACTGGGATTACAGGCAAGCACCACCACGCCCAGTTTATGTGGTGCAGGGGAATCAAATTTAGTTATTTAGCACCATGAGCTATGATTCAGTGCTTGCAAAGCAAGCCCTTTAACTAAGCCAGTCCTCCAGCCCCTGCTGTCTTAGGCCCAGTTTCAAAAACCCACTATAAGCAAATTAAGGCAAGATAAGGATCTTTATTGACAGCAGGTGGGAACCTGCTTCTCAGGGCGAGACTACAGAGAAACATGCCCTGGGCCAAAAAAGCAGAGGATTGATGTAGGGTTTGGGAAGGGGAGGTGACATAGGTACAGCATTAAAATCCCCAAACCAATAACAATTACATAGCATCTATAATGACAATATTAACCACTTAAAATCTATAGGGTGTCCATTACTTTTGGTGGGATGCAATCACACAAACTGAGGTTCTTTGAAAATAATCCAATTATAAATTAAGCTTAAGGGCCCACGTGGGGCTGAGCTGTCTGTCAGCCCACCCACGTCTGGTCTCTGGGAGGTGTCTTAAAGATGGATGGGGGTTGATGTGGTGCTATCCATTAATGTGTCATAGTGATAGTGAGGCACAAAGGCGAGAAATAAGGCTGTTGGTCCGAAGTGTTACAAATTATCACAGCACCCAAAATTCATGAGAGTATCAAGAATGCCCTAGGATTACTCCCTGGGCTAACTCAGTATCCTGCTTAGTGTCACAGCAATCCTCATCAATTCTTCACAGCAAACCCACAGCACACAGTTTAGCCCATCAGAAAAAGGTTCTTAAAAATAGCACTTAGAAAAATAGCAAAAATAGTCACTAAAGTTTGGATGAAAACTTAACACACTGTAACTCCATTTTAATCAACATAAGTACGTCTCATGTTAACTTTCAAATGGGATGCATAGGGCTGCAATCTGAAATATTAAACTTAAAGGTAATTTCGACCATGTCTCTTTACGAGATCTCTTTTCTTAGACACAAATATCCTTTACTCTGCAGTCCCATGTTATTCCTTTCATCATTTTTTCGTCAGCACCTGCATTTGGAACTCTTTTCAAGGATGAAGCATACAAAGATTAAAACAGAACCGAAATCACCTGACGAGCACCATGAGCAATCACTTAGGATTGCAACTACTTCTATCAAGGCAGACACTGAAGCATTAACTTCATACAAAAAGACAGCTCAAACATCCCATTAGTTTGATGTTTATGTTGCCTCCTTTTAAAAAATGTCGTAACAAAAAAACAAAAACAAAATTTGGTTACTTATTGTTGCATGAATATCTTTTCCTGAGGAGACATAAACACCAACATCTCCTCACCCCAGATAAGGTCAACAGAGACCAAAAGTAACAATTTCACAGAAGTCCAGTTTGGTGAATTTTGGAGTGTTACTTACAGGAAAATGGGTGAGAAGTTACTGGTAGCGGCAAAGGTGAGGGGCAATCTACAGGCATATGGTTGAAGGGGTCACTTTTAGGCTTATGGTTGACTCAAAAGGCAGTCGCAATGCCAAAAAGCCCACCCCAACATAAATGACAACTCACAGAAACGGCATACTCTATCCTGGGACTCCCGCGCAGTCCGTCTCTCGCCAGACTCACTTTCTCTCTACGTCGCTGTAGATCTCCTCCCCCAGTCTTCATTTAGCCTTAGCGTCCTTAAATATCTCAAGTGTAGCGTCAGCACCAGGCGTAAGGGCGTAAGCCACGTGCTGGCAGGCGTTGCAGCGTGACGTGACTCATTAGCTACCCAGCATGCACCAGGAGGTGGAGTTTGTGCGCAAGCGCGAGGTGGAGCGCGAGGTGGAGCGCGAGGTGGAGCGCGAGGTGGAGCGCGAGGTGGAGCGCGAGGTGGAGCGCGAGGTGGAGCGCGAGGTGGAGCGCGAGGTGGAGCGCATGGGCCGCAAGTCTGCGGTGGAGGGCCCCGACCAAGAGTCCCACCTGGTGATACTTTAAGGACCAGGGCTGCAAGAGCCCCACCTGGTGATCCGATAAGGATCAGGGCTGCAAGCGCAGGCAACGAGAAGCTTCCAGCACTCAGAGTTCCTTCTGCCTCTGCTCTGTGAGCCTGTAAGTTGACCCTCCTCCTTCCAGTAGGGCCGGAGGGTTTGCGTGCAACACTATGTACATTATCTCCAGGAAATATTTGTTCCAAGACAATTTCTCCTCACTAAATGTGATTCACGCAGGCCAAAAGTTGTACGCTTGTCATTTAGACCAGAGGTGGGCAATCTTTTGTCTGTGGAGGGCTTCTGGGATAATTTTGACATCATTTACAGGCCAAGCAAAATTATCAACTTAAGAATTAGCCTGCTATGTTTAGTAAGACTCCTAATTCACCTTAATATGTCTGAAACTGTTTCCCTTTGATCCTTAAGGACAAGGTCGTGAACATTGTGAGAAATTTCATGATTTTGGTTGCAATTCCTGGTTTAGACGATGTTAGTGGAATGGTTTAAAAGGTGGACAGGATAAGTCTCAGGGCAGCATAAATACCGAAACTTGTCCAAAATTTAAGTGACTGAGAGAATACCAGGTTCTCTTGAATGAGTAGTTCTAGAATTTTACTATGAATTGAGGATATTTGTGAAGATGAGGATTCCTACAAGAAGTTATGGGTGGGGGGAAGGGAAACATCTATCTGTGATTTTTCCTATCCCCGTGAAAATGGTTCTTTGTCTATACTTTGAGAAGTACATTCTGTTTGCAATTTAAAAACAAAAAACTGTTTTGTCTGTAAAATATTACAAGTTTCTTTTACCACTTTGGTCCTATAATATTTTAAAGTAATACCTTTATGGGTGGTTTTTCAAGAATGTCAGGCTATGACTAGTTTTGCTGATCAGGGAATAATTTAATAGGTCTCCAGATATATTCATTAAGAAAGATGAATTCCTTTGGTCTTTAGCAACTGAATCTCCAAGATTGCACTTAGGAACAATATAATTAAGAGAATGGATAGCCTCTTGCAGGAAAGGCAAACATAATCAAAGAGCTGACACGGGAAAATGGCTAACTTTGTGTGTTATAAAATTTAAAAAGAATGGTTTTGATAGTTAGGCATGACATGTGTATTGTATTATCACAAGGTTTTGGATGTAATAAAGGAACTGAGCATTATGTTAAACATTGTAATAAGTTCCTAACCTTTATCAATATATTTTAGAAGATTCCCATTATAAGTTATCATATGATTATGCTATCAGTGTTTATAATGGAAATATACTTGACCACAATTTTACTGGATTTTATGTTTTCTTAATATCGGCTGATGAATATCTGTGGATAGTCCCTAGTCATAGACTACTAGCTTCAGCAGTTTCAGTGTTTTGTGTGTGTTATATTTTAACCCATTAATTTTTAGTTTTCTTTTATAGAGAAATGAATAAACATGTAAGACCACATTATAATGATAAGTGCATTTATCATATCATAAAAGCATAACAAATTGGATCTCTTTTAATGCTTAGCCTGGAAAAATTTTAATCTTAAACAGATACTGTAACTCCACAAATAGGTTGCAGTTAAATCACTAAGAAAGACAAAATACAGAAATTTAAGGTATGTACATTTAGGTTTATAACCAAAATATTTTTCAGAATTTAGGAATAATGAGGATTTTTATTTTGTTACTATTGCTTGAGAGTCCTATAAATACCGTATGCATAGAACTACTACTGAAATCTACTGAAGACTTGACAGTTGGTTTTTCTCATTTGATCTCAGTAGTAAATTGTATATTAAAACAGTGAAATATTTACCAGATATGAAGGCACAGAGGCAGTTAAATACAGCTGTATGTGAACACATATGTATGTAGTCTGAGTAATAAAAGAAAAATACAAATTTGAACTCAGGTATATCTTGTTTAATATTCCATGACTTGTGATGTCTTGTGATTGAGTTGATAGGATACTAAATATGTTTTGTTATGTAAGCTTTTCTAAAGGCTTTTTCTTGTCTTTGACGTAGAATTTTCGATAAACATGTTTTTCAAAAAACTAGTCACTTTCATCATCAAATAGCTTCCCGTTTTTCCCCTTGCTTTTATTTTAGAATAAGGATTTCAGCCTTATAAACTGTGCTTGCATTTTTAGAAGTAAACAAATTTGACATTTCCTTCGTGAAGTATGTTCAGTATTTAACCTCCTGTTCTGAAAAGTTTGGTTAATTGAGGGCATTGTATGTTCTAGGCAGTGAGTATACAGGGATAATTTAATAAATTCTGTTCCTGACATTTTAAGGGCTTGCAGCTTAACAATTATTGTATTCATAGTCAACATTAAAATATCAATTTAGTGTTTCAATAACTGAGGCTTATGACTCCCTAAATGTGTATTTTCCTCCAATTGAATTTGAAGCCTGATGAGAGAAATCTAATTATTTCTACAACCTTGCAGATCAGTAGTATTGTAGTGGTACTTGATTCATTCTTTAAATTTATAGTGAGATTCAAATGAAGGGTCAAACTTCTAGATGAATCATCCTCTCTCTGTCTTTTGTTTGCCCCATATCACACACCTAAATTGTTACAATATTGTTTTGACTTCACCTTCAAAATGCATCTGGCATATGACAACTTTTCTTCATTTCTGTGGCTGCACTTATTGTCTAAGCCATCATTGTCTGACATCTGGTGTACCTCACAACTGTTTCTCATGTACAGTGAGATTAGTCCTTCTAAAATTTGATTTAGAACCTTCAGTAATGTTCCATAGACTAACAGAATGCTCAGATTAGTTTAAGAGGTTCTACATTGCCACTAGCACCCTACCGCCTTTCAGCTGTACTTCATCCACAACTGTTTCTTCCCTTGTTTGACTGCTTTGCTGATGCAAATACACCTGAGCGCACAGGTGCTTTGTGTTACCTGTTATCTCTGCTACTCTACAATGTATCTAGCTGCACGGCCAACCTCCCCTATTTTCCATTAAAATAGAAGTTCCATAAGGGCAAAATCTTTGCACATTAATAACATATTTTATAGAGATTTTATAGGTATACTTTAGTAGACTAGACTACAGCTGGGCAAATACTCTAATTAAATCATTTTAGTATGAATTATTAATGATTCTGAATAGGACAGTGCTGTAGTTTTATTTAAATTATGTACACTTAATGTAGATATTTGAATGTTCAATCTGAAATTACAGTTATCCTATCTTATGTATACAGAAAAGATAGGGAATCAGGAGAGAGAGAGAAAAGATAACAGAAGGATGGGTGTGCTTTATAGTGTCATACCCATGCAGAAAATGCCACAATGAAACCCATAATCTGCATAACTAATATGCACTAATAAAGTAAAGTGGTAAAGGATTATAGGGAAAAGATACCCTGTGTGGAGACTAAAAGCCCATTATTAATAATGTCTTCATATATCTACTGTGTGGCAGTTATCCAGTCCCAATATGCACAAACAGTAGATGAATGGGAATTTAGAAATAGGGAAAAATCGAGAAGATGATTATGTAATTCATATTAGATTATATCAGTTAGCAAAGAAGAGATGAGAACTTATATATATATATATATATATCCTACTTTGAGACTGAACACTATGTAATGTGGTCACGTCACAATAGCTCACACTATGGCTCGTACTCTATCTGGGCTCCTATCATTCCAACAGCACTGCTACTCATTCATGCAGTGTCTAGTTTCAACCATGTGGTTTTCAAACCATATACATCAGCATTAATTTACTGATACAGATAGTTTAAGGTATTTCATAATGTCTCTAAGATCTATTTATTTAAATAAATTATTGTATTGGGTGTCTTGGTTTTTGTCTTTAAAGATCCAATAATATGCTGATCAGTTTATTAAATTAAAAACTATAAGAAGTAGTGATTATGCCTACTTATATTTGGAGCAAGAAAAATAGCACACTGGCATCCTCAAAAGATTACAACTTTTCTTAGGCTCCAGAATACATATGACAGTCAATTTAATATCTGACATAATGGAGAACTCCAACAAATCTAACAACTCTCAAATGGCCTCTTGCCACAGCTGTTTGATGGAGAAAGAGACTGCATCAAATTTTTATTTCTACTTAAGCTCTAGAGAAATTGGCTTATTTATTTATAGCAAAGCAATGTTTTAACTGGAGCACTTAAAATGTATTGCTTGACATTTTTAATATTTATTATGTCACAAGTGACAACAACAGAAAAAAAGTAAAGACAGAGATACAACTTTGTTAGATTCCTTCTGAGACTCAAAAAAGCTGTCAGTGCGAGCTATTTTGGAGGAGGAGACATTATTTACCCAAATTTTAGACAAGGAAAAATAGCATAACAGGTAAAAGTAAAGGAAACTATCATTTAATTTATTTCCTTTTTGGACTGTAAATTGAACCTGTTATGTAGATGACATAATCATCTCTCTCCATCATATATGTGAATAGACAGACTGAAAGCTAAGTAATCAAAAGATCAGCTTCCTTACAGTATAACACACAAAAATGTCAAGAGGTAATTCTCAGAAAAGAGATTATGAGAAGACTGTGCATTTTATTTCCTGTCTGCTTTTTTTAAAAGAGATGATCAGGCATGATTTTCATTCCTTCTTTTTCATATCTCGCCTTACCTTTCTGAGTTTATTTTGTCCTTTGAAATGACCTCTACCTCTCTTTGATGACAATTCTTACTTCCACCAAAGAAGTAATCAGACTTAATAGAAAGCCTAAACTACATTTAAACATTGAATTATGTTGCATCTATATTTGGAAAGAAGAAAAATAGCATTAGTGATTTTCTATAAAGATGCACTTTGTTATTAGTATATTTTAAATCTCAGGAATATTTAAAAATAGAAACCTTGAGGAATGGACCAAATTACACTGATTTTAAAAGCTGGAGGTATGAATAAATGATAGAAATAGGACTGAGATGTCCAGATAATTTTATTAGCATTAATTGCATAAATGAATAAGAATTGGTTGTTTATTTAGCTTTATATTTTCAAGGATTATGTAACTCCTCCAAATTTTGCAGATCTTCTTAAAATCTTGGCCACAAATTTTCAAAACACACACGTGGGGGTTGGACAAATAACACCAGGGTTGGAGCTTTTGCCTAGCAAGTGCAAAGTCCTGGGTTCAATTCCCCAGAACCACATAAGCTGGGAGTAGTGGTACATGCCTGTAATCCTCACACCTGGGAGGCCGAGGCAAAAGGATTGTAGTGAGTTTGAGGCTAGCCAGAGCTATACAGTAAGGTCAGGATCAGCCTGGACTTAGAGCAAGACCCTGTCTCAAAAAAAAAAATGTGTGAACATATGTGTATATGGCTAGCTGTGGTAGAAACATGGAAGGAAGAAAGGATTAATTGGATCTTGTAAATTGAAAAAGTATGAGGAACCTAACTGCTCCCACTGGATTGCAAAGCTGATAGTGTCTCCCAAACATTTCACTGTTCCTTTCATCATGGTGTAGACAATTGTCATCACTTGTGTAAAATAACTGCAGAGAGAAAATTTGGTTGAAATCTTACTATTTGTTTAATGCTGCAGTGTAACTTCTTTAAAATCAAAAGATATTTTTAACCACCTAAATAGTCAATAGATGAAACAGTCCTGAAGGTTTGGATGTGCTCACAAACTACTTCATCTAGTGCGTAACTCCCAACTTCACATGATCCTTGTTTTTCATGATAATTAGGTAAAGTGTGTTTCTTTCTTTACCATGAGTTTGTTGATCAGCCAGAGGCCAGAGCCAGTAACTCCCTCTTGTCAGTTTATTGTGTAAAATCTCTGGAACTATGGACAGACCAGCCGATCAGAGACAAGAACATACAGCAAAGAGTATGGACCTTTGCTCTTGGGGTTGACACATTGGAAAACATCTTTTAACTAGATGGACTAACAGCTGATCAAGATAAGGTGTGCATCATCTGGCCAAAAAACCTTCACCTGGGAAAAGATGCCAGCCAGTTGCAATCAACCACCTTCCTATAAATGGCCCTTTAGTTGGCTTCCACACAAGGGGCTCTTGGAATGAGAGAGAAACAGTTAGCTCTGGGGAACTGAGGGACTCAGAGAAAGGTAAATAAGTCATCTGGGGTTTGCAACTCAGAGAACTCCCTTTCCCAACATCTGGAGTCCTTCCTTTTTGGAAGGCCGTCTAATGCCTGACCTCAGTGTTAAGTAGGGGACCCAATTAACACAGGTAATATGCAGAAGAAATAGTTAGGAGGCTGCCCTGAAATCTGGGGATGAGTTCTCTGTTGTTTGCTTCTCTGAAGTTGTTATGTGGGAACATGGGTAGAACATGTGCTGTCCTGCGAGCAGAGCTCATTGGTACTAGTTTGGAGTAGATGGTCTTTTTTTTTTTTTGCCTCTATTGAGCCCCTATGTACATCTTCAGGCTTTTTTCTTTTATTATGTTGAATTCACTTTTGGTTCTGAGTGCTTACAGGGTTACCTATTACAGGTAAAGGCTGTGGACCTTTTTGCCTAAACTGATTTAAAAGAAAAAGGGGGGGGGGGGGAAGAAGCTTTATTAAAAATGCCTTCAAAAATTGCTTTTAATATCATTAATGTATCTTTTTTCTCTGGTTCCTAGCTAGTCAGGATTTACTTCTGTTAAGGTAACCGTTAAAAGTAAGTTAAGACAATATACATGGGATATTTATGAGTATACTCTTTATATATCATACAGAATAAGTACCAGAGTCATTTCTAAGTAGCTGGAATACTTGAAATATCAATTACTCATTGTATATTTAAGTACAATATATTTGGACCATAAATTGTTGTACAGGAAAGTAATTTACCTATGAAAGATATTTCAAAGTTCATTTAAAATATAAATTGAAGGAAGCCACGTAGAAATTAACCAGTGTGTAGAAGAAAGAGTTAAGAAGAAACTTTCAGACATGAGAATCTTTTTTTTTTTTTTTTTTTTTGGGGAAAATTAAAAAGAAAAAAAAAAGGCTGAAGTAGGTGTGGCTTTACCCTTCCACATCAGGCGGGGAATCTTAGTGAGGCTGGAGGAAGTATCTGATCAGAGCATTATAAAGGTGTATCTTGGCAGGCCTGAAATCAGGGAGCCCTAGATAAAAAGAAAAAAAAACCAAATTTTATTTTTAGGGCCAAGTGCCACTAGTGTTAAGAAAAAGGTATAGAAGCTGATGGAGCTCTAGGGAAGTAATTCTCTTGTAGACGTTGCTTTTCATGTTTATAATTAAAACCCCAAGCGAAGCAAGAAGACAGTCCATTTTGCATCATGTGGACTGAGTCTTTTGCAAGAAAACAACGGGATCATTTTCCTCTTACTCAGGATAAGTTTTGCTTCTTATCTCTAAATATTCTCCTGCTGTTTGAAAAGAAATAAAAGAAACCTTACTAAATCTTTTATAGCCTATATTTTACTGCAGTCTGTATTTTAGGTTTGATGTAAACATTTTACTGGAGGTTGTACACTGCAATTTTTATTCATTTTTTTCCCATGAAAGGAAATAAAAATGATAGTCTGAAATACCCTGGTATCTAAAATTGTAAAATATTAATACTCTTATTGAATGTTGTAGATTATGTTAACACCAGGCTATAGACAGTGAAAGTACTTTATATATTTTAATGTCAATCGCCTGAACAGCAGGTTTCCATAAAACATGAAAGCTAACAAATAGTTAGTGAACCCCAATCTGATCTAAGCCTAATCTATAGTTATTTAATTGAATGGAACAAGTGAAAGCTATGTGGTATCCTTTAGAGATTTATAAAATATTGAGTAAGAATCATTTTGTTCAAATACCTATTTTAATCTTTAATATTGAATTTGGGATATAAAAATATAGTCATTCAGATAAAAGTGTTAGATTAATTATGACACTATATAAGTTTGTCCTGTAGTTCTTTTAATTCTCACACAGATCTTAAATATTCATGGGCTGTTGATAATTTTTGCATCTAAGAAATATTCTTGATTAGACTGCACTCTACTTGATATCTGTTCTGAAGTAAGTAATATTAAGCAATATATTCTTTACTGCTGGAATTAAATGGAGCACCAAAAACAGGTGAATGATGCTTGATTGCTTCACTGAGGAAAATATTTCCGTGAGTCTTGACTGTATACACATAAGCTTCCTAGCTCTTAATAATGAAAAAAATATTTGAATTATTTTAATGAGCATTATTTTGTTTCTTCATTGACATGTAAAACAAGTGTCCATATGACTTATATGAATAATACATTCAAATAAGAATTATTGTTGCTAATCAGCCAGGCTGGTACAGTAGCATGTTTAAAAATAAATTGTGCAAAAACTACAAGACATTCTAAAGTGAAAATATGTGTGAATACAGTCTTTGAAATATTGTGTGATGACTAGATATACAGATGTAGAAAATTTTTCCTCTTAATAATAATATCTGTTTTGTGACATTTAACCCTCAGAACATTTTAGGGCATATTTATAACTTTTAGGATGTATAGTAAGACCTCAAAAAGTTGAAGAAAGACTGTGATCATGAGATATTGCAGGGTAAAAGATTTTAAGTTGAAATTCTGAAATCGCTCAGCTGAAGTTTATTAGGTGCAGGATACCAGGAAAATGAACAAAATCGATGATAACACTCAAGAGTGATTTTTATACTTTATTTATTTGAGGCACCTGGAAAGTATGTTAAATTATAAACTATTGTCCCCTTGACTCCTGAGTTCCGGGTTCACTTAACTTGGAGTACAGCCCATGAATTTACATTTATAATATGTCACCAGATGCAATTAGGATAACGGTGATACTTGAGGATTTTGAACACTAGTTATACATTAAGAGCAAACTTGAACTCTTACACCTGAGTTCCCCTGTAATTTGGTAGGCACCAGTATACTTCACTGTGCATGCTTAGGACGCAACTAATTGGGAAAGGAAGGGTAAATGTGGCCCACAAATCCCAGAATACCTGTCATATATGTCAAATTGTAAAGCCTAATCATTTAGTAGCCTTGACAAGATTCTGTATATAATCACATAGTCAACCAGGTGGTCAAGGCAAGCACAGCATGGATGTTGTGTAGCTATTCACTTCCAGGGGAGGGAAAAGCTGACTTGGTTGCTGCTTACTAAAGATGCTAGGCCCTTGGCCCCAGGTTGTTTAGTTGTAACACAAGGAACTGCTTGTGAGGCCTCGGTGAGTTGATTGTGGGGCTTCGAGTCAGAGAGGACTGATAATAAAAATACCGGTGCTCTTTTGGTGCCATTTAGTCTCTGTCTACTTTAGGCTTAAATGGGCTTGTGGCTGGTTTAGTGATTCCTCCCTATTAGAGGTTGGAATGTTTCCCTGATAGACAGTGGAATGGGAGAATTGTATTGAGATAATATTGAAATAAATTTTTTTTCATGAGATAACTATCAGAATCTTCTGAGTTACTCTTATTGATACAAGGTGACTCTTCAGAATGTGTTAGTGACTGTGGTTGCCCAACTGTTGGTTACTTGTTCATTGAAAGGAATTGAGCTGGTGGATAGAAAATGGTTGGTGAGAGATAGGACTGGGATAAGCAACTCAAACAATGACATGATTTTTTGCTTATCTCTCTATAGATTAGGTGACTGGTAGGTTATGCTGAGATACCATGAAAAAATATACAAAACTATGCAAAAAACCGGGGCACACATTTCTTTGATCTCTCTGGATATTTACTCAGCTGTACTCTTGCTTCTGTCACCTGTGAGTATTTGAGAAGATTATTATAGAACCCACACTGATTGAGTGGCTGCTTTAGAACACATTAGCCTTTTAGCATCTTTGCTCTCTGAACTTGAAGCACCATATCGTAATTCACCAGCCTTCAAAAAGTGATGTAATGTAAATAGACTGACATTCCCTCAGTCCCCTGGAGACTAAAGGCCTTAGCTCCAGTGAGGGAACAGTAAGGCAAAAGAGCGGAGGATGATACAAAATGTATGGGTCTTTTTGATAGCTGTGTTCAAGCAGAAAATTTATCTGGCTTTCTTCATGAAAGAAGTCCAAACATTCAACTTAACACATTTTGGAAAGATTTTAATAGGGAATGCAAGATCTGAATCTTTGTCACATTTACTGTGCTGTTCCAGGGCATTGGAAATCCCTTGTTCTTATGCTGCCTGTGAATGGGGCCAAGAAATGGAATTGACATTGTTTTAAGGATAACTCGATAATGTCGTGATGATTGGGCTTCGGTAGAGATCATGAGATAAGAGTTTCAGATCAGAGAATGACTCTCAGAAGAGTTTGGAGATGACTCATTAATTCTCAGCCATTGGTCACTTTACTCTTCTCAGGCCATCATTGCTACACATCTTATTAACAAGGGACAAAGAAACACCAGGAGGCACTCCAGTGAATCAACAGAATTGCATACCTGTTCTTGCCTGTCCCTTCTCTAAAAAATAGTCCCGCTCTTCATGGTGGCTAAGGTCAGTTGCTTTGTCATGATGTTCCTCTCCTTGACTGCTATTTTACAAGCACAAGGTGTCAAAATTGCTGTGGTGACATGACATCATGGCACAGCTGGACCACTCAGATACAGTACTCTAAAAGAATAGATATTTTATTCTTTGGGTATAACATCTAAGTTCCCAATAGGAAAAAAGAAAAAAAAAGATGTAGTTATGGAAACACAAGAGGTAGAAGCAGAAATAACTCTATTAGAGGATTATGGTATTTCTGTACATATGCTTATGGCACTGGGGATTGAACCCAAGGCCTTGGCACTGAACTACATCCCAGCCCATTTTTAACTGTTTTGTTTGTTTGTTTGTTTTGGGACAGAGTCTTGCTAATTTTCTGAGACCAGGCTTGAACTTGCTATCTTCTTACTTCAGCCAGAGTACTGTTTTTCATTTCAAAACAGTTTCGCTATATTCCTGTTTCCTGGGCTAGGCTCAAACTGTGATTCTCTTCCTCTAGTGAATGTTTTGTCTTTAGGAAGATTCTGTTGTGTTCCCTGGAAGGATTGTGACCCAGAGCCTCCAACTCTGCAGAACAAAGCATATGAACAAAAATAACATAATCCTCTAGTAGAGTTATTTCTGCTTCTACCTCTTGGGTTTCCGTAAGTACATCTTTTTTCCTATTGGGAACTTAGAGGTTATACCCAAAGAATAAAATACCTGTTCTTTTAGAGTACTGTATCTGTGTGAGTGGTCCAGCTGTGCCTTTGGGAAAAAAGTATTTTAATGTTAAAGTAAACTAATGATTTGTGGATTGTATAGTAGATGATATAAATGTGGGATTCCAAGGTCATGAGCTATCTTCACACTTCTACATAAAATCTATCTTTTGGTTAGATGCTACTTTTATATGATTGCATGTCTGTGGATGAAGTATTCTGCAAATCTCTGAATAATGTAGGAAAGGATTCTTCAAGAAAGATAATCAGCTCCCAAGAAAACTATGGTGTTTCAGAAACAGATGTTTCAGTGTAGCTGCCCTGGGGTCAAGTCACCACTTCAAGTCCTGAAAATATATATTGTTATGTAAACATGGCTGCATTAGTCTCTAAAACTGACAGATTGGCTCTTCAGAGAAAGCTAATCCAATTTAACACAAGGGGATTAATGCTGATGAGCCTCACTGCAACCATGGTCACTTATTTTGTCATCTTGCAAGTTCCGGTGTGACCAATGATAAAGACTAATGACAAGTAACCAAAATACTTGAATATTCAGTTCAGGTTGTCTCGATGATGAATGTTCTTTGACTTATGGTATTTGGTATATTAATACAGGACACTAAAATCTTCACATCTTATTTCTATTATCATGTCTACTCATTTTTTTCTTATGTCTGATTTTTCAATTCACCTGGAAATTGCCGTTAGCAATCAGTATATATTCTTACCTCAGGCTCTTTCACCTATCAGAGCAATTACCATGTGCACAGATTATTGTATCTAGAAGAAGTCACTCTTAGACATTTTCATGGTAAAAGAAGTCTGCTTTCGGCTGACACATCTACCATCCTGATTCATCTAAGCTCAGGCCTTTATTCTTCTTTTATCTGGTAATAAGATATTTCCCCAGATTGTTTTAGGACCAAGTCAGGAGAAAGTTACTGGGACAACTGTGATGGAGAACAATGAGATCTGGATTAACTGAGCTTGTGTAGATCTACCCTCTGGTCCTGATCAAGCTTAATGTTAAACTGCTTTATACTATACTGTTTCTGGATCTGTGCAATTCAAGACTTGGTGGATCTGCTAGAACCCAACTCTTGAGTATTTCTAGATGCATTTTTACTTTTTGCTTATAAATCAATGTTATGTCTGCCAGAACCTAGTAAAAGGAATAGAGCTTGATGTCAGAATGTATAATTTTCAGCCCTGCTTCAGAATCTGAGGACTGCAATCAAATTTTAATTGTATTTTGCCTGTGAGTTCCAAGTCAAATGTTTTTGCACTGTCATTACTAGTATTTGAAGGAAGGTCTAATGGATTGTATGTTCCTGGGCTATTTGCATTTCAGACTTCTAGTCTACAACACAGTACTATCATGCTTTTACACTGACTGAAAGGTGGCAGTATTTCAAGTCTCCTAATTTTTAAGCTGGGGCAGTCGTCTGTTGAAACTCACAACAGTCTACCAGATATTGCACTTCATTATGGTAAGGGATCCAAGATGCAGCAATTTGTCATTTACTTCGGACGAAAGGGAGCCTGAGATGGCAGGGTCAGAATTCATGTTGTCATTTGAGTCTGACCACGTGAATGACTAGGAGAAAAAAAAAAGAAAACCAGGAGTAGGAGAGGTCATCTATCACAGTGTTGTTCTAATAATATCTTAGCCATGCCAATTTGATGTCCTTCAGTTGAAGTATTTGATTAGAAGAGTTTAAAAATTTGGTGTAATGGACCCATTTTTGTGGTCTTCAATGAAATAGACTACATTTCCATTTTCATTTTGTTGCTTAGGCTGCAATAACACCATAACAATACAGTATACTTATGTTTTGGATGTTATATTCTATGACTTCTAAAATTTTTTGTTAGTTGCTCTAGCATCTCTTCTTGAACAAAAAGTCATACTGCACGGCAGCCTCTTCCCAAGGTTCCCCACAGAAAGCCAGCTAAACCCTCTTTTCTCTCAGCTTCTTTTGCTATCTGTGAACTTTCCCAGTCCTCCAGGGATCAGCAAGCATCTGTCTCATCAGCTTGACCCTTTCTCCTTTGCTGCAGTCTTCTGGGACCAAATACAATTGTGTTGTTTTCTTTGTAGTGTGGGTGAAGCTTTTAATAATCCACATCTTGAATGCTTATTCTTGCACCTTGGATTTATTAAACTTCTTTGACTTAACTCAAAGTCTACTTGCATGACAGTGAAAGGCAATAATAAAATCTTCTGAAAGTGCTTGGTATTCGAGATGATTGTCTTGAAATAATACCAGATATCAAAAGGTGAATATATTTTTTCTTCTTGTATTCATATTACAAATCCTTTCTATTTATTCCTAAAGCAAATGGGTGCCTGTGGCAGACTAAAGAATAATCCCGAGCAGAGGGAACATGAAATTGGAAGGCAAATGGCTTCTTAAAATATGATCCTCATTATGCAGGCCAGACCAATAGCTGACAAAATAAAGCAAAGAATTTTAAGTATCAACTGAAAAAGAGACCTAACTGGATTAAACAGAAAAAGAGAAATAGTTGTGCCAGTGAATAGCTCAAGTGACTGAAGCTTACAAATGTGACTACCTCTTCACAGTTGTTGAAAGCATGTCATCAGCTTGCTGATAAAAGTGGGTCAAGACAGGTGGATTGATTATAATCCAGTCCTACACCAATGATGTACAAGGCTATGGTGGTCTTGGGCCTGAATCGTGAGAATGGGTTTTCTTTCCTTAGGGTTTCACATAGAATTGTTACTGTATGGAGTGAGCCCTTATCTTCCTTTATCCTCTTGTATATTTCTACTTTCTGTTTATTCATATTCTTTTATTTTCTCCAGTCACATTTTTTTTTTTTAAATTGCTGTCCTTTTATGACTTTTACTCTAGGAATCTCTTCTTAGCGTACCCTATGGGACTACTAAAATTAAAAGATCTATGATGTATTTTCTCTTGCTGCATGAGAGTGTGAGGACATACAGATCCTGGAAGTCTCTCCTCCTTTGATCCTATTTTAGTGGGGGGAAAAACCTTTTCCCCCTCCTTTTATAGTACTAGAGATAGAATCCATGGTCTTTCGCAGTGAGCTACATCATCAGCTCTTTTTTAAATTTTTATTTTGAGACAGGGATTCACTGAGTTGCTAAATTAGCAGTCTTGTTCGGGCTGGGCTTAAACATATGATCCTTGTGCTTCAGCCTTCTGGAATGCTGATACTATAGACATGTCTCAACATATCTGGTTAAAATTATTTTTACATCTAAAAGTACGTATTTATGAAAATTCCATTGGTTGTTTCCTGATTCCACTGAATTTTTGTTGAAAGAATAGGAGTTTGTTCTAAGTATCTCTGTAATCTTTTATTAAATGTTGAAAAATCACATATTTATGAGGGGCAGTAATATTTACATATAATGTGGAATATGATTTAATTAACATATCAATCATTTCATATATGTGTCATATATTAACTGAATAGATAAACAGATTAAAACTGACACAAACGCACATGCATGTGTATTGTTTAACTTTTAAAAAGAGGGCAATTCAGTCATTTATAACAACATGGATGAGTCTGGAGCATATTGTGCCAAGTGAAATAAGCCAGACATAAAATTGAGAAATAATAAATGATGTAATGCAAACTCACAGAATAAGAGTAAAAGCAGGTAGAGTAAGTGGGATATGCTGGTCACTGAGGGTATCTCTTTATTCTGAAATCATAAGTCCTATGCACCAGTGCAGACAAATAGTATCCCAATATAAAATTATCGGTCATTTCCAATCCATTTTGTAGAAGTTAATTTTCTTTTGATGAGAATTGGTCATTGTTTTGGTTTGCATCTGGCATGTCCTCCCAAAACCTTGTGCACTCGTGAATACTCTTATCTGTTGGGAGGTGGGGTTTAACTGGACAGGGTGGATATTTGGGGTTTGACTTGGAAGGGTAGTTCTGCCCTTCTCCTAGACTTGGCTCTGTTGTGCCATACCATGAGGATCTGTCTCAGGGTCCGGCTCCACACCTGTTCCACTTTTTCCAGCTACCTACCTGTGAATAGACTGTGACCCTCTGAAACTGTGAGGTACTATAAATCTTTTCTCCCTGTCATGGATGTTGAATATTCTTTCCCAGCAACATAAAGTAACTAAACCATTCATCAAGATACTAATTTGTCTCCAGCCTGATAAATCTGACCATAGCCAGGGAGTATGTCTAACCCGTCCACCCAGAGAATACACTGGAGATCTCGCCAGCCTCCTGCTATTGTGTTTCACAGTTGTCAGGATCTCTTCTTTTTTATATGTCCCTTGGCCTTTTTTTTTTTTTTTCCTATGCTGTGGTGCTTAAGCTTTCTCTTTCAATTGAGTTCCTGCCAACTTATATTAGTTCCCCACCAAAGACCAGAATCTTCTCCTTTGGTCAACTGCAGAGAATTTGCAATAGTACAGCTGATAAGTACCAAGGCTGTCCTGTGTCTTCCATCCATTTTTCCCCTCCTGATATGAACAAATCACTGCTGCTTATTTGGGATATTGATGTGGATTATTATCTATTTGGTTATGTTGTCTATACTCCACCCTATACATGCACATATATAAAGTTAGTGACAGAAAATAGGTCTCTTCTGCAAACAGTAGACTAGCAGTTAAGTCTCAGTCATTAATTAGATCTAGACCTGCGTCCAGCCCTAAGCCTATTCATTTGAGCAAATTCTCTCATGAATGTGTTCGAAATTATCTTTTAGGAACTCATGGTAGCTGAATGCTTTCCTCTAGAGTATGACTTTTATTCTTGGAACATAGGTAAGCCTTAGAATAAAACGGGCCAAACAAGGTGGTATAGACTTGTAATCCCAGAATTTAGGAAGGCAGAGGCAGGTGAATTGCAAGTTCAAGCCCAGTTTGGACAACATAGTGATATAGTGAGACATTTTCTGAAAATAAAAAATAAAATTGGGCCTGGTTGTAGCTCTGTGTGAATGGGCTGGGTTCTATCTTTAGTACTACAATAAGAAAAATTGGACAAGCTTGGGTGTTTGAACATGGTAGCACTCTTGATATCAAACTGGAAGTATGCTGCTTGTGTCACTGTGGTAGAGCAGAGAATAAAAGCTTGTGACTCAAATCACTGCCTTGTCCTAACTAGGCAAAGTCTCACCACTCAGAACATGAGTTTAGAAAACATTCTTCACCAAAATTTCTTTCCGTTTTTCCCTGCCAGTAAATATATTTGACCCCATATGGTACATAAGATATATTTCAAGGTCCTGTGTGGAATACATAAAATATTTAGAACTTAAATAAAAGAAAAGAAAAACATTTTTTGTAAAGATTCCCATCTCATTATTTCTGCCTGAAGAAATAAATGAAGTGCTCTAAAACCACCTTAAGGTAACTTTAACATAGGATAATTATCCTTGGGAATCTTATAATTTGAAAAATTATAGTGCTTATAAAACAAAGTACAAAGCTTAGCATTATATAATATATGCCAGCAATGAAAAAGGAATAACATTTAAGGACAGTGACTGCATTAGAAGTGAGTGGACTCATGGTTAAATAAGCATGTGTAATTTTTCTCAGATATACAGAAAATACCTTTTGTGCATGGATTATATTGCAGGAAGTATCCATTCATCTACCTAAAGTAAGTGTAGTGCTCTTGAGCCAAACATTGTTTAGTAGATTCTGCTACGATAACTTTTTTGCATCAATTATTTTATCTGTTCTAAGAGACTAGTTCTGTCTACTCAAAGATCACCATGAAAATTAGTTACACAAGAAAATAGGTTAGTCTCTGGCAAATATAATTTTTAGTAACTACTAGCTAATATTTTCATAACTTTATCACCCAAAACACTAATAGAGTCATAGCAGAAGGTAATATAGTAGGTTAATGATTTTACTAACTCATCTATGAGGGAGTCTAAGCTAATGAGCAGTCTGAGGGCACAGCAAGTGGAGAGGGTGCTCAGATTAAGGGACACTGCTTGCATTTCTTTTTTATTTTTTTTCAGAATGCTTTTTAGTAGTTGCCACACATAGTTACATTGAACTTAAATTGGTATACACGAAAATCTAATCTTGATAATTTTTATGATAATTCAGTTATTTTAAACAACTTTCCCTAATATAACATTTTCAAATAATAATCCTACTCAACAGTAAGATCAATGGAGTTCTATTGTTTTCAAATGTATTTTCTAGGTGACTAATATCTGCCATTTTATTTATTTATATCTGCATGAATTCCAAATTTTCCGGTACGTTACAGACATGAGGTTTGCGATATCAATGACTATCTATTTCCTCCTTTTTCAGAGGTTCACTCCTTTCCTGGATGACCATTAACCATCTCTCTATTCTGTCATTCATGTTGAGGCCTTTTTATGCCATTATTTTTGTGAGCTTCTTGAGAGACATCTGTCTATAGTTAGTCTTTTGTGTTTCATTCCTTTCACTGAGTGTTATTGACTGAAGGTGGCCCCATTTTCATTCCAATGCTTCATTTCTGTCTTTCTAGATGGTTGTATATTATAGGTACAACATCATTTTTAACCATTCCTCTATTGATAGGCAGGTAGGTTGTTTTCAGGATTTGTATATTGTAAATTGTGCTACTATGAACATGGATAGATGTGTGTCTTCTTCGTATGTTGACTTTATTCCTTTGGAGATCAAATGGAATTGCTATTTCACAGCTTTCTGGAGAATCTCCAGACTTGTTATATTTCATCAAGCCTGTAAATGTATCAGGCATTTTGCATGCAGTTTTTGTTTTTGTCCAACCCAATAACTCATGCAGGCTTAGGTAATGATAGTTGTAGAATAACTTAGAACAAAGCTAGGCCCAGTGGCCAAAGCTTGTAATCCTGGCACCCTGTGTTCCGGGGACGCGGAGGTGGGAGGGTCACAAGTATGAGCTCAGTGTGAGAAACTTAACAACTCAGTGAGACCGTGTTTCAGTTTCAGAAATAAAACTGGACTGGAGATGTAGCTGAGTGTGAAGACCCTGAGCTTGGTGTGCACCATTTCCTCCCTCAAAAAGTTCTCTCATCTGTCCACGTGATGTTTCTGAGCACACGTACGGGTGAGAGGAAAAAAAAATGGAAGATACTTTACACAGACATTTATATTGTAAAAACCAAATTGACCAAGTTTGTTATACAATCGCCTAGTTTCATTTTGCCTAGACTGACCTTGGGCTCATGGTGATTCTCCTGCTTCAGCTTTCTGACTTCATGGATTACCACAATGCTCAGATTTATGAGGTTCTGGGAAATCAAACTCAGGGCCTTGGCTTGTGAGGCAAGAGTTTTAACCACTGTGCCATTCCTCTAATCACTTAACTTCCCTTCTGTCCATAAAACCATAAATGGTATCAGAAAAAGTCTCTTGTTATCGGATATTATCCAGTGTGTTGTATTTTACATTTTTACATTTTTTGGTTATTTTCTGCTTATAATAGTTCTTAAGTAATATTGATTATTAATGATCATATTATATGGTTTGTTAATACAGAATTTTTGAGGTACTCTGTAAATATGTCTTAGGAAAATATAGTGTACCTGCCTTAGAATGCCTTTTCAGTTTTAAGTATATCAGTTATAACTTAAAATGTTAATAAAAGTCTAGCCCTTTAATTTTAGATGGTGACCTTTATTAAAGATTAATTTAACTCTCAAGTAGTTTTCAAAGTTAAAGGAAATATATAAACTGTCCTAATTATGAAAAACTAATAAGCCTCAAATATCATTTCATATGGAATATTGTTCTTAATTTATCATGTCTTCACATGTCCCAGAAGGTGTGCTATTGACTCACTGCTGTATTTCTTCAGAAACTTATAAAACATATGCCTTACTCTTTTCCTCAAATTAACAAGACCATATCAGCATATAGGCAAATCACTGGCAAGAGCTAAATGATGTTTAATATAACAAACTGTATATAATTTTATTTTTATCACAATCTTTTTAATACAAAGAAAACCTACATATGTCTTTATGTATAAAGAATGCAGAAATTCCTCTCCCCACTTAATCTCTCACCCTCGTTTGTACCTGCTGTGTACTATGGCAAGATTCTTACAAAACCACCATATTGGGGATTTTTTTACTTCTACACACTATTTTCCTAGTATATTTCAGGCTTCCTTCTTTACCCAACTAACAAATGCCTATTTATCCTTTAATATTTATTTATCTATCTTGAGGAAGATCTTTCTCTGTTTTCAGGCTGATCCTGAACTCAATGTTTAGCCCAGGCTAGGCTTACACTTCCAGCAATACTCCTACCTCAGCCTTCTCAGTGCTGGGATTATAGGTGTGCATCACCACACCCAGCTTATGGTATGCTGGGGATTTGAGGCCAGGGCTTGTGCTTACTAGGCAGGCACTCTATCTGCTAAAGTGCACACCCAGTCCCCATTCATTCTTTAATAACTATTATATATTCATTCAACAATTATGTAGTGTTTGTGGTAGGCACTGTTTTCAAGTTCTGATAATATATCAGCAAGAAAGACAAAAATATTTTCTCTGATGGGACTTTTATTGCAGTTTGAAAGAAACAAGGTATGAATGACATAAACTGTCAAGATTATGGAGAAAATAAAGTAACAAAAGACAGAGAATGCCGAGTGTCTCAACAATGAGGGGATTGAGAAAGTATAATGAACTGGGAAGATCCTGATGAGAAAGTGAAGTTTGAAGACACCTAAAAAAGATAACAGGAAAGTCAGGTATGCAACGTGGAGGAAGAGCACAGGCAGTGAGGGTGGCTAGTGAAAAGTCTCAGCAAGATTGTGCACCCATACTGAAGAAATAGTAAATACATCAGGAACATTGTACCACTGAATAAGGACATCATAGAAAATGTAGTTAGACAATAACAGAGTCGAATCTAACATCATCTTATAGCTTATTTTAGGGACTCTTCCATCTGCTGTGAAAAAAACAATTGTGACTTGGCAGGTGAATGGAAAGGAGTTTAATGAACTGACTGTTTTAATTGTATCTTTCTGACTGATAAAAATATTTCAGAGATAAGTGCTGAGCTAGTATGAGGAAGGTAGGGGAAAAAACTGGGGTAGCTCAGAGCAGAACAAGGTGGTAAGAAAACATGATAAAATGGTTAGAATTGGAAGGTAGATGCAACAATATTATCTGCAAAATGATTGGAAAAGAGTGAGAGGAAGAGAAAAATGAGGGATGATTGCAAGGCTTTGCAAGAGTTGCAGGCTTGCTGTCTTCCTTACTGGGCCTTCAAAGCCAGTCACCCCTCGCTTGTTTGTAAGCAGGAGCCTTCCATTTGCCTTTAACCATCACCATAAGTGGCTCTCTTCTCTTATTGGCTGCTCTGAAATTTTACATTATTTCATTTATTATTACATCAGTCTTTTGAAGGGAATAAAATATTACAATGCAGGTGTAATACAGTATTTTACAAATTATATTCACTGTATCATAAATTCATAAATGTCTCATTCATTGGTTACACTCCACCCAATATGATGCAAAACATTTAAAAATAAAGTGATGAATTAGCAAGTACATTTAGAACAGGGAAAACAATACTGCGTACTCAACATTGTTACATATTACTGTTTTGAATGAAGAAATAAATTAACAGCAAAATTTTGTAAACAAAATGACTAGAAGATGGGTGGAATTCATTCTCACAATATCAACTATATATTCTTATGTGACATACAAATCGATTTGAAGTTCTCATGAATATTTCAAATTTAATACCTCTTTCAATATCTTAGGCAAAAATAATTTTTCTTTTGCAAACTTGTTTTTGAACACTAATTTATTAGACTTTTAATAACATTTTAATATAAAATAATACAAATACAAAATTATTAATCTGAGGAGTTTTTCATTATGTTACAAATTTCATTTTTATTTTCAAGTTCTTAAAATAGTCATAAAACTGTATGAAATAACTAATATGTGATATATGGTTTCATTTTTTTGAATGATATTGGGGATGCACTCTAGAGTTCTTATACTCAGTGATGCTTCAAGCCCTTTCTTGTTTTCAAACAGTATCTCAGTAAATCATTGCAATGCCCAGGCTGGGATTGAAACTATGATCCTCCTATTTCAGCCCTGTGATTACAGGCATCTGCTACTATGTCAAATTTACACATAGCTGTCTTTAGGAACTGCTTCCAGATAAGGTTTAAAAAAATCATCCTCCCCCCAACACACACACACACACACACACACACACACACACACACACACACACACACTCTTAAGAGTTAATTGAATATAGAAACTAAATACTATTTGTATCTATATTAATAACATTTTGACTGGCTTCTTATACGTAGTTCTACATTGGAAGTCACCATGTGAGTTGATAAAAGCAGAGTGCCTATGCCGTTTGGAAAGCTGAGAACCAGCTGCTTTATTATCTCTATTCTCCTAGCCTCTGTGTTAATTGTTGTTTTCACTATCACCACCCACTGCAGCCTCTATGAACAGTGCCAGTTTTAAATATATTTCAGTCCAACCTCATATAGAGGTTAATGAATGTCTCTTTGGTTCTTATTCCACAGATGCTTCTTTGATTCTGTTCTGCCTAAGAAGTATTTTTTGCTTTGTTTCTTTTAGTCATAAAAAGACCTTTTTTTTTTTTTAAATGTAATGGTAGAATCATAGGACTGGGGACGTGGTTAGAGTTTAGTGGTAGAGCGCTTGCTTAGCATGTGTGTGGAACTGAATTATGTGTGGAACTGAATTATGTGTTTAATCTCCAGTACCACACACACACGTGTTAAAAAGATGGATAAGAAGAGGAATGGACTTTTTTTCTTTTTGAATCTTAGCCTAGACACAACTGTGCCAGATGTGTGCACTCTGTTAATTTTCTTGGATAGCATAAGTGGGTACAGCTTCAGAGTGAAGCAAGATCTCAGCGAAGGTGAACATTCGGTCCTGGCCGTACGTTCATCCCCAATTCTGAGAAGTGACAACCAAGAAATGGAACTCCTGCAGAAACTTAACGTCAGCCAACAACCTGCATG
Source organism: Ctenodactylus gundi (assembly GCA_004027205.1). Lineage (NCBI taxonomy): Eukaryota > Metazoa > Chordata > Mammalia > Rodentia > Ctenodactylidae > Ctenodactylus > Ctenodactylus gundi. The sequence continues at coordinate 53,963 of PVKB01001384.1, read as the reverse complement.
AGGACACTGTTCTAAGTTTGAAAGAGATGTTAGGAACTTCACACAAGACCTACTTCATTATTGTGATTTAAATATCAAAAAGTCTTGACAAAACATTCCTGATGTGAGTTTCAGGAACGTCATTCAGAGCATTTGCTTTAGGAACACAATATCCCCACTGAAAGCCTTTCAAAATTATTCTCCGAGGCCCATAATATGAATGAACAGTAAGGGATGCTAAGATTTATAATATTATTTATAATTTGGCTGCTCAGATAATCTTTCATTGTTAATATCCATAATGAAGAACAGCATGTGTGGCTGCATCTGTTTTGCTAGAAACTGTCTCAAAAAATTCATGCAAAATAAATTTATTTTATATATTTGTTTCTTTGGAACTATAATCTTTATTACTCTAACATATAGTTAACTTATGATAAGTGTTACCTAAAACTTTTTAATTGATTTTTATTTACAATATGAAGTTTTTCAAATTAGGTAATGTAAGGATATTGGCATATACCTATACAAATAAATGCTATGTTAAGTTTGGCCGTACCAGTATATGGGGTATATTGGTATGTATTTATAAACTTAACTATGATCAAAGTTATGTTTCGCTATTTTGTTTGAGACAGGGTCTCACTCTGTAATAATTCAGGCTGGTCCTGAACTCAATATGGAGCCCGGGCTCTCCTTGAACTCATGGCAAACGTCCTGCCTCAGCTGCCCAAGTGCTGGGATTTGTGGATGTGCACCACCACACTCAACTTATGTAGTACTGAGGAGTTGACTTTTGTGGAACTGCCTTTCTATTATGCCATTTCATATCAATTCAACAATCATGACTGAAATACCTCTTAAGTTATGTCAGAATAGAAAAAGTGATATTCCAAATGCATAAACAGTAAGACAGAGTGATTAAGGATAGCATAAAGGTCTACTCAGCTAAAAAGTAGGAAGTGCAAGTGGCTTTAATTAGAGCAAAAGGTGTGTGTGTACATGTACACATGATTATGTGTAATTAGTGGTGTGTGTCTGTGTTAGAATCAGTCAAGTGGGCTACAGGCAACTATGACAGTGATAATTCAACTTAGAGTAGTAGTAGTTTGGATGTCAGCACAATTGTATTAGAAATGTAGTGGAATTGAATCTCAAAGCATGACACTGACAATGGACCTGATACTTGGAAAATAAAAGTAGTAATCATGGAAGAAAAACAGAAAAGGTAGAAGCCTGAGGGTAGAACTCTGTGTAATATATAAAGGTCAGAAACTATTTTTATTTTTGAAATTTACTTTAATAATATTGGTTCAGCATTTTTCACTATAAAATTGAATGTTTAAAAAATGACAGTGTAGGTCACAATACTTGATTTGTTAAGTTTTTGCCAGTATCTGCTGTCGTCATTTTTTCCCTTTTAGTGGAATTGTGAATATTAAGCTATTTGGAGGCTAATGATTGTTAATTACTGTATTAACTTGCATGGAGTTTATGGGTAAATCTCTTGCACCTGCCAATAAACTTAATATAGTTGACTCATCCCACATTTATTCATTTCATATCATATGCCTAAATCTCTAGGTATTAATGAACTTTTAAAGTAATAGAATCAGTGGCTTTCATGAAAGCCATGGGAAATATATAAGCCTTCTACTTTGTGAACTTGCCGCATCTTATGTCTGGACACTCATAAAACTGCGCAATCTTCTTTCACTTTATTGCTACTTTGTGCTCCAGCTATTTAAAAAGCAACTTTAAAAATTTCATGAGAGTTAAAGTATGAGACTAAGACTTGGTTCTTATTTTATAACATTTAGTAATGTGTCCCATAAGCTCTATTTCCATAAAACCATTTAGGAGGTTTTGTGCCAATATCTTTGCATATTTAAAACTCAGTTTACACAAAAAATATATTAAACTGTTTGATTTTTAAGAAAAAATTTACCAAGTTATTCCAGCAATACACTTTATATATCATTAATCTAATTAAAAGGAATCTGACACATGATTTAGTTCCTCTGTCTACAAGCATATTTTTACATAAACTTTAACTTTGAGAGTTATGGACTTAAACTTATTTTCCTTGTAATATCTTAGCAGTGAATATATTCCTACTCAAGCTTTGTATGTTTAACTTTCAACAATTTCACTGAATTTCCCAGTTACTAGTGAAAGAAGTAATATTGCCTGGTCCAAAGATCCTTCAGATAGTTCAGCAGCAGTAGGACTAGTAATTGTAATATCAGGTATTAGTAATAATAGTAAGAGTCCATCAAGAAGGTCTTCCCCCATGTTAAGATGTATGGATTGTTGCTGTAAATTTTTTAAAAATTGTATTTCCAAAGAATGGTCCCAAGAAAAGGAGTTTCATAAGAATGTGTTTAAATAGACATAATTAATAAATTTGTGGAAGACTTGGTATTTTTGATGTGATCAAGTCAAAAGAACTACTTCATTATCATAAACAGGCATCTATCTCTTTACTGTTTTAAATGTCAACATTCTTTTTGCTTTTTACTGTATAGCACTAACTTTTTATTTCTAATCTGTGGTTATGACAGTCTTTTCCTCGGTGCAGTTTTATATATTTTGCACCCAAAGAAAGGTTGCTGCTGTATAATAGAAAATTGTGGACAACTGTATTTACAAATTGAACTGTTGGTTTTAGTTCTTAATAATGTTCATCCTCAGTACTTGGATAATTTCCTCGATACTCAGTTATTTTCTTTATAGAGTTGTGACTACTTAAGTTTTTTCTTTTTTTCTAACCTACCCTGAGCTATAGACATATGATTTTAAATCAATTTGGAAGGAAAATTTTACATAATTTTTGTTATCATTATAATCAGTAAAATATACAATACAGTATACCTCAGTCTTAAGTACACAGTTTTTCAGTTGTGTAAACAATGATCTATGCTGACTAAATTTCGATGATGCTCACAATTAAACTCTTAGTTGCGTTCCAGGCTTAATTCAAATTTTAAGTATTATTTGAGAAATGATGTATGTCTTAAGAAACTTCCAAGGGAAACCAATATGAGATATTTTTAAGTGCAGTTCCTTGGTGAGTCATTCTATTGTCTGGCTTTCTCAACTCCCTTGTCTCAAAGCCACGAAGACAAGAATGATATGAGATTCCCCACTTTGCCAGTGTGATAGACACAAATTTTATTCATCTACACCTCAATTTTTTTCTTTTGAGCTGCTTAGTAAGGTACAGTGAAAAAAATGGACATAATGTACTGTCGAAAGACATTTCATTCTGGCAAAAGTAGACTAACATTTGCAAATACATTGATTCAACTTATTAGCTTTAATTAAAAATAATGTGCTATTTTGTGATCGATATATACTACCTTATTTGAACATTAGATTATGAAATAAGCTAGAAAATCAGAGATACCATAGATAGTTATTTCACATAGTATTCTTAAACTCATTAGATCAAATTTGAGATGAAAGACACATTTATTATTTTAAGCAGAAGAATTTTAGAGCGAGTGTGACTAATACGCACATTTGCTGATGGAAAATGTACACTGAGAGCCAGAACTGAGATGAGGGCAAAGTTAATGTAAAAATGGATCTTTGAACTAGCTGATTACTGGAAAGCAATTGGTAAGTAATTAAAATATCAAATTTATTGGGGAATGACTGAGAAATGTTTTTTTAACTGTGCTGAACATTGGTTTACTTGATTTATAAATTTACTTATAAATAACTGTTTAATCTTTATATAAGTTATGTAATAGATATTTTTCTCTATGCATTCAGAAAAATTAAGTGCTCAGCTGTGTTTATCAAGCAAATATCTAATTTTCAGGGAACATCATATTTAAAATTGTATATGTTTCACTATGGAAGCATATGATTTCTACCAAATGATACTTGTGAATCAAAAGAAAACAATTTTCAATGATTTACATTGTATCAAATATGAAAATGCTTTATATGTTTTAATATAGTGAAGTCAGTGTTTTAACTATTCATTGAACACAGGTGACCAGGCCCACATTAGATGCAGGGAAAATATTCAATGACAAATTTTAACACTGAGACCATGTGCATCATTAGAAAGACCATTCAAGGCGGTGGTGAAAATACAGGCTGTGAAAAAGTATAGGCTCTCCAAAGTGTAGATTGAAATTTTTCTGTTTGCTAACCCTTTAGCAGCTATTGAAATGTATTCTGTGCCAGTTGAAAGTTTTGCAAGGTATGAAGTATTTGATATTACCTGCTAGAGAAAATTTAGTGTGATTCATTTTGGGGAATATTAAAAATTTGTGGATCTGGACAAGACCAGTGCCTCTCTCAGATCAATATAACATATGTGATCTTCCCATATCCTCTTATTATTGTCTCTAACCTTAATGTTAAATTTTGGACTTCTCCGTATGACTTGCTCAAGACCAAGGCATGGTGGTAGAAGCTGAAAAGAGTTAAGTTTGGACCTCTCCGTTAATCCTTGGCTATAAGAAGACCACCCTAGGACTGGGAGTGTAGCTGAGTGGTAGACGGCTTGCCTAGTGTACACAAGATCTTCTGTTGATTCCGTAGCAGACACTAACAAGCACCACCAGGTAGTGAATGAGTTAAATAAATTGTAAGTAACACCTACATTTTATTTCAAAGTAAAAAGAAACAAATCAAGTAATTACACCTCCAGATGGAGACTGGAACTTAGAATCCAGCCTACTCTAGTCACACTGAAGATGCCACACAGAACACTGGACAGGAGATTAGACTTCAAAACTGTTAAGTTTTTGTGTTATAGTGGTGGTAGCTAACTAATGCAGTGGTTCACCATGCTTGCAGTTGTAAGACTTCAGTGTGCATTTAGTGTGCTCACTTCATTAGATTGCAGGTTATGTGCAACTTTTTCATGGCTATTGCTTTTGGATACATAATGCTGTAAAATAGTTTCATACATGCTAGGAAACTTACCAGTATTTGTAAGATTCACCCAACCACAAAGGATTTAGTGTATAAGTCTAAATTTTACTAAAATATTGTAAGCATTTCTACTTGTAGATTTTATTCTGAAATTCTCAATATTCTCACAGAAGTTCTCTGATAGCCCATGATGCAAATCAGTAGTAAGAGCAACATTTTTAATTCAGGAGCAGAAATATGAATAGAGGATCTTTGAAAAATATATGTTACCTTATTCTTCTATTTCAGATTTTTGAACTGGAAAATAGTAGTTCTCAAGCTAATCTCTTTAATGCTTTCATTTTTCTTAAAATGATACCCCTTGGAAAGCAAATGAGAATGACTGCTGCTGCTTTTCTTCCAGCTAGATTTCTCACCTGATTCCATGGATACAGCTATGCCTCTACCAAATGGATCTCTGTGTCACTACGTCTTTGCTCAGTGATGATGTTTTTTCTGTATCTACATTAGTTCCCCCATTTCTATTTCTGCTAATTGTACAGAAATTCAGCTGAGTATTAATCTTTGATTTTTCAGGTTTGGGTAAAAGTATAGGCCTATAAAATTTATCCATAGAAGTGTTATCTCTTCTGTATCTCATCTAACTTATCATTTTTGAGGCCATTGTAGACCAAGGAGCCTGGTCTGCCTTCTAGTAGAATTGCTCCTGTAGCTATGAACCTCCTATATTTCCCTGCCAGATGAACTGTCCTAAAATTTCTGACTCTCAAAATCTTCAGTGTCTCCTGATACTCTGTGAAAGCAAGAACATAGACCTTATTTGGGTATTCAGGATCATTCTTTATGCTTATAAATCTGAATATAAATGATCTTTATATAATATTTATTATCTTCATTACTGGTATGTACGTTGCCTTATCCTGATTTGTAGACTTCTGATGCTAATTCTTTAATTTATAGTCATCCTCCACTCATTCCAATTTCTTAAAATCTTTTCCATTTTTCAACGGTATTGCACAGATGATGCATTTTCTACATAGACCCCTCTACTCCCTTTAACAGTGCAAACAAAAAAACTTGTCACTTAATATACTGCCTCATAGCTTTGAAATAAAATAGCATTTGTGAGATCCAGTCAGATGTTCCACATGCTCAGATAATTATGTAAAGGGCAGGGATATTGCCTTATTAATTAAAAATAACAGTAAATTTCCTGCATTCATTAGCATCATGTCTTGTATCACTGTAGTTCATCGCATTATTGTTTAATTGAAATAAATTGGAAATATCACAGTAACCATAATTCTGTGTAATAGACTTGTGATAGGATTAAAAAACAGTGCTAATAACTACAAGTTGATGACTTTCTATCCCCCTCCCTCTGTTATAAATAAACACTAGGAGTTTGATTATACCATTTAGTCACTTTTTACAGATGCAGTATCAGAGACATAATAATCTTTTTGCCTAAGATTATACTGATAATAAATGACCAAGTAGAGAGATAAATGCCATGTAGACTTGAAATGCATAATCGTTCTGTTTCTCAAAACATAAATGATACAGTGTCACCCAAAGGAAAACAGAAAGTCATAAGAAAGTTAGCCTGGTGCCCCACTGATTGTTTAAAATATTTAAAGTGATTGAGCATTGTGAATATATCCAACGAGGCTACATAAATAAGTATATGTCCGGAAAAAATTCATTCACCTTTGCCAATAATAAAGATTTGACAAAAGTTAAAATGTAAGTCATACTTATTTTATACAAATCTTAAGCAATTATTATATATAGTATAGTGAAATTACCTTATTTTATAGCAGGGGGTCAGTCAACTGTGTCCATGCTACTAATCAAGTTCCTAGATAATTGGGTGGAAAAGTATACACAGAAATGTCTAAAATGCCTAAACATATTCATTATTTGGCTTTCTGTATCAAATGCTTGCAAATCTCCCTTTTAGGGTTAATTCTGGGTTAAAATATTTACTCATCTATTAATTGCAATTTGATGAACTTTGTTACCTAGTCTTTTGAATAACAGTAACACCACAGATAACTTACTGTGAAGATTAAAAACATTCAAGTATAGGACACTAATATCTCAATAGATGAGTGTTATAAAAAAAGGGGTTGATGGTATGTTCTAGAAAGATATATTACCTATTTTCTGATGAGCACATGTTATTTGTATCTAAAACTCAGTGGAGGAGAATAATATGCAAACTCCCTGTGGTTTTGGAAGATAAATGCATTCCCAATAGACACTCAAAATGTCAACCTTTTTTAAACGAGGTATATTATTATTGTCGTGGTTATGTTGAGTTTGGGCTACTTCAGGTTGCGATTAAAGTAATTGTGAAACAAGTATGCATATACAAAATTATTTTGCTCTTTAGGGGAAAATTAAAAATCACACAATGTAGTTACATTTGGAAATATTAAGATGTTACAGTCTAATTTCGTGAGTATATATGCCATGTGAACAGTCAGATTAATTTTAAAATGTGAATCTTTTACTGCAATATATATTTTAAGTAATCTCTAAGTGTTAATTACAGTTACTAGGCTAATACCCTCTTTCTGGGAGAATACTGGTTTGTACCCTTTACTGGCTTACTTTGGTCTTAATATCCTAATTTAGATACAAGATTATGTGGTTCCCATGTTACATCATAGTGTTGCCAAATCAAGTGAGAAGAAGTTACCTTATAAGTTTACTTTGGCCAATGACTCTTTAAAATTGTGTATTCAGAGTTATTTTGTAGTTAGGCTTATTTGTAAGTCATTGAGAGAGACTGCTGTGGGAAACAATGGAGAAATAATTTAAAGCTCATTTAAAAGTAGTTGTCCTTGGGAAGTGGATATAGCAGAGGCTTCCAACATAGGTTAGCTCAGATATTCCAATTCCCTACCTCTCAGTCTTTGTGAAGATGGTGGTTACTGTACTTTGCAGTAGGGAAGGATTCCTTGAACAGAGACAGATGATGGCAGCTAGGATCGTTATCTTTTTTCTTCTAACATTTACAGTAGTGACTCTACTTTCATATAGCAGTCAGTCTACTCTCTCTCTCTAGTTCTTAGACATACAGGCAGTTCCAAATGCAACATGGCCAAAATATTCTGGAAACAATGTCAGATACTTAATGTAAAACACAAATGTATAGGAATGGTCACTAGCAAAATCCCCCCAATGGTCATATTTTAACTTAAAGAAGAAGTAAGACTACCAAAGAAAGAGAAAATTGAATTGCTGAGATACATTTGTGCACATTCTGCATTTGCAACATTATTTTGTCTTTTGCATCCCCTCTGACTGGCATTTAAAAATCACTTTATAGAAACTTATTTTTTATATTTGAACATACCCCCAACTTGTATCCTAATTTAGATAAGACATACTATTTTCAATGAATTACACAAGACCAAGCCATACTGCCTCATGCATTTATAGATAACAGTTGATAAAGATTTTATTGTTTGCACTTACAAACTATTAAGCTCTTTTTTGAACAAAAATATATAAGCTGTACACTTTGAAAGTAAATACAACTACTAAAACAGTTATTTAAAATTGTGGCTGCATTAACAATTCACGACCTTTTTTTCCTTGTAATTAAACAAATGAGTTTCAACTAAGATAATGTTAATATGTCACTTAATTACTATGAAAACTATTTATAAAACAAAAGAACATTTCTCTGGCTCAGTGCTGATTCTTATTTTAACATGACACATGAACTTTTGTATTTTCTCTTTGCTGATAACTATAAAACATCTTGAAGCGGAAACATCTTCAACAAGGTGAAGCACTTCTGCCATGCACATGCCAACTGCTCTCTGCCTGAATTTAACTTCGGGAACTCTCAGACTGGTGTTGCTCTCAATGTGACTTTTAGGTGCTTCTGAGGAGCCAATAAAAATGTCATTACACAGTGTAAGCCACTGAGCCTTGCACTCTAATCTGATTATACTGTCTACAGATCTTTAAAAGTTAGTATGAAAGACGTTCAAATCTAATAGAATCTAATCTGAGAAAGGAATTATTGAATTTTCTAAATCCATTAAGAAACATAATGGTTCTGTGTTGTGAAGTAAGGCAAATTTAGTAATCTAATTTTGCTGTTAAAGTGAACTAGCTTAGTGCCATCTTCAAAGACATCTTTTTGGATATTAACTAAGAAAGCTCCAGCAGTAAGCATATTTACTTTTAAGAGAAGAAAGATTACTGAATCTCAGGTCTTTATTTTGAAAAGAGACAACTGTGAACATACAGATGTGGCCGTCAAGACTAAGTTAAAGTGAATAGGGAGATAGAGTACACAATTGGCATGAAGTCTCATTTTATGTCATTCACAGAAAGCGGTGGAGACGAGTTATCAATATTATTTATAATTAGCGGTATGGAATGTGAAATATGACAAGTTATATGTGACTTCCAAGAGAGTTGCATAGCTCACTAAATAGGGAAGAGAAAAGACCGAGTATTGACTGATAATTAGTGGTGTCATTATGTGAGTGGAAAGGTGAAAATATCCTGAAAAGTCTATGTGTGTGTGTGGATTTGGGTCTTTAGTGTTCCCCCAAAAGCCTCAAGTATTTGGAACTGTGTGTTACTGGGAAGTAGGGCCTGGCTGGAAGGGGAAGGTGTTTAAGGTTTGACCTGGAAAGATTGTGTCGATTTGTTGAGATTGGGGGTTGCTCAGGGCCAAGTTTTCACTGTGTGTGTTGTTGATTGTGGGCCCGGAAGTGAGGCAGCAGCACCTGCCCTTGAGGGTCTGGCTAACTGGCAGCTTGAGGTAATTAAAGGAAGGAAGGAGAATATTATTGCAGTTTCTTCCAGGGAAAGCTGTAGGACTTGCCTTGCCTTCTCTCTGCAGTGAGGTGTCTAGTTCCACCATTGCCGGCTGCCCAACAATGGACTGTGTGTGAGAGACCTTCTGCAACTGTGAGCTAAATGAATCTTTCCTCCATTAAATTGTGGATGTTGGGTATTTTCTCACAACAACAAGAAAGTAACAAAGACTCTGTGTTTGTGGGTATGGGTGTGTGTATATGTCAAAACAATTAAAAGTAATATAAACTATTTTGGCATTAAAAAGAATTATTGATAAGTGTTATCATCTTCAAAAATTTGATATAGCAATGTTTTCAAAACATGAAAAAATTATTTCTGCAGGTGCACAAAAAGTGCATGATAGGTGCAGATGTCAGATATAAAAAGCAGTCATGCAGATGGTGGGTGCATAATTATCTTTTGTACTGTGGCTAAGATGCATAAGAATAGGATTCTCCCTCATTTCTAAACTGTGTAATATTACACCAGATTTTGCATTTATATTCAGGTTCTGAACTTTCTGTTTAAAGAAGTTCTCATATAAATAAAGACAGTACCTCTAGTCTTCTTTCTACAGGGATAAAAAATTAAAAGCAGAAAAATAAATTTTAACATATTTTCTCCAAATTATGTAAGTACTTAAATTTGTTTTGTATCTATTTTGTTTATTTTCTACAGTAAACAATGTTACTGCCTTAATATAAAAACAGTGGTCTCATTATGTTTTATATAATAGAGATTCTTACTGGAATGTCTCAAAGTGATATTTCATTGTGATTTTTATCCACATTTTCCTAATAATTAGTTATGTTGAGAATTATTTCACACATCCATGGCACATTCCTATGTCTTCTTTTGAGATAGGTCTGTCCTACTGTATGGCCAGTTTCTTAGGCTGTTTTACTACTGTAGAGTTTTGGGACTTCTTATATAGTAAAGATATTAATTCCTTTGTCTACAAATATTTCCTCCCTTATGTGTAGGGTGTCCTCTCTGCTCATTGGTGACTCACAACACAGAAGCTTTGTAGTTTGATGTAATCCCATTTACCTGTTCTTGTTTTTTTTTTCTTCTAATAGTTTTATAGTCATGTCCCAAAAGTTCTTGACCACCTAAACATCTTGAGACATTTACCTTATGTTATCTTTTATTTGTTTCACAGTTTCAGATCCTACATTCAAGTCTTTAATCTATTGCTTTTTATAATTGGCAAGTGATAAGAATCTAACTTCAGTCTTCCACAGGAAATAACCAATTTCTCCATGGCCATTTACTTTAATAAATAAATTGAAATACTATTTTTTCAGAATATGTTCTCAGTATCTTGGTTAAAGATGAGATGGCTCACACAAATGGATTTGCCTTGTTGGCTCTCTAATGTGTTCTGTCATATCTTCTTACATTCCAATTACATGCTGTTCACATTACTACAGCTTTGTAGTATAAGTCAGGTATAATAATGTTTCTGGCTTCACTGTAATTTTTAAAAATTCTTTAGATTATTCAGGGTTGTTGTGACCTCTACAATTATCTATGAAAACATGGCATTAGTAGTTTGGTAGTGATTGCATTTCTTCTAGAGATTCCTTGCTGGTATTAATATTTAAGCAATACTGATTCTCTAGCCCAAGAATACAGTATGTATTTTCATTTTTTGATTGCTTATTCATGGTATTCATTGCTACTTTATAATTGTAAGTGTAGAAATCTTTTATTTCTGGTGACATTTATGCCTAGGTAATTTTTGGCCATCATAAATGGAATTGTTATGGAAAATCAATTAGCTCTAGTAAAATGGCTATTATAAAAAAAGGCAGAAGATAGAAATTATTGAAGACTATATACAGAGAAAAAGGAACTTTTGCTCACCATTGGCAGAAATGTAAATTAAGATAATCACTAGGGAAAGAATATGAAGTTGCCCCAGAAATATTGAAAATATTTAACAGCCATAATCCAGGCACCCCACAACTGTGTGCCCTGTGTGTGTGTGTGTGTGTTTGTGTGTGTGTTCAAAGGAAACCAAAATTATTTTCAGTATCATTTATTGCAACTCTCTTCACAGGTTTCGAAGAAAAAGAAGTAAATTAAGTGTCTACTAACTGATGAATGGATAAAATAAAAGTGATTGCGTGTGTGTCTACGTGTATGTGTGTGTGTGTGTGTGTGTGTGTGCGCACATATAATACAGATATATTGATATTCTATTCATTTATAGAAAGGATGAAATTTGGTTATTTATGAGACTCAGTAAAAGTCAGTAAACTCAGTACTTAGTAGCTGGGCTCAGGTTTGCAATTCTCTTGTCTCAACCAATGAAATTGCTGGAATGATAGTTGTGCAAATACTTGTACATTTTTCCATTATTTGTAAGTCAAAATTTGAATGATAATGGATGTGGAGAAGGCAATAATGACTTAAAAGCATACAAATAAAAAATTATACAATATAAAAAATCAGATGAATCTCAGACTTCAATAGATTGAGAGGTACATAATTCAGGAATTTAAAAATTGTATTTTGTATGCAGTTTTAGCTTTTTTCTTGTGTAATTACATATAAATATATGCATTTGTATGTATTTATATGCATATATGTATGTATGAATACATAATAAGTATGTATGTATAATGTATTTTATGTTTATACATGCATTCCAAATTCTATAATACTTTAGAGACATGGGCTTTGAGGAATCAATGTGCATCTCTACCTGCCCCTTTTTCAGAGGTTTATCCCTTTCCTAGCTCACCATTCCCTCTTGCTATTCAGTTACTCATGTTGGGGCCTTTTTATGCCATCATTGTGTGGATTTCCTAAGAGGGATACTTGTCTATTGTCAGTTTTTTTTGTGCGTGTGTGTTTTGTCCTTTTCACTAAGCACTGATTCACGATGGCCTCATTTTCGTTCAAAAGTTTCATATCTATCTTTCTTTGTGGCTGCATATTATTTCAATGTGTGTAAGTAACACATCTTCTTTAACCATTCCTCTATGTGTGGGCAGGTAGGTTGTTTACGACAAAAGACCCAGAATCTTCAAAGCAGTTCTAAGTAACAAGGATAAATCTAGAAGAATCACAATCTCAGACTTCAAAAAATACTTAAGAGCAACAGTGATTAAATGTACATAGTACTGGTATAAGTACAGACAAGAGGACCAGCAGTACAGAATTGAGGATACTGAAACAAACCCAAACACAAAACAGTCTACTGGAGAAAAGACAGTATTTTCAACAAATGTTGCCAAGGAAACTGGATCTCCACATGCAGGAGAATGAAATTAGACCCATATCTATCACCAGACACTAAAATCAGATCATAATGGATCAAAGAACTGGACATCAAAATAAAAAAACTGAACTTACTAGGAGACAGAATAGGTAAAACCTTCGAAGACATAGGGACAGAGAAGTTTTTTTCTGAACAGATCACCAACTGCACAAAAAGTTTCAGCAAGAATCAACAAATGGGATTACATTAAATGACAAAGTTTTTGCAGAGCAAAAGAAGCAATCAACAAGGTGTAATTTTTAAACAAAGTAATGAGTACAGCTTGAGGATATTCACAAAAAGGACTGGGATAGTGCCTTCAGGTAGGTCAACCACAGCTGGAAGCAAAGAAGTTACCATTGCCAGAAGAGAAAATAGCAAAATAGCTTTAATGGGGAAGCCAAAGTTGAGTCCCATCATAAGATTCATGCAAACCTAAGGCATTACAAGCTAAGGAAATGCTTGTAATTTTCAAAGAATTGCTTCTTTCTTTGTTCTAGTACAAAAAAGAATGGTAATAGTGTTTCTAATTTTTAAAATTTTTTCATTGTATTCTTTTCCTACATGCATATCACATACTTTGTTTTCATGCATCCATTTATCAACTTACTTTACCCTCCCTTCCCATTCCCTCATTATCTTTTACTTGTCTGACTTTTCCCTTTTACTTTCTCTCCTTTTTTTTCTAGATGTCTTCATAAATTTGCATTCTAAATAAATACATTATCATTTCCTTATGCAGCAAAGAATATGTATAGGGTATACTTCCTACTATATCACATGCAAGTGTAAGCTAAAGCAATGTTGCTCCAACTGTATGTGATGCAAAAGATTTATTAAAACTTCACATTCATGGAACATGGCTGTCCAGACATTTGACATTCTATTTGAATTCTTGGTGTAATATGAGACTCTAATGGTGTTAAGAGGTGGTTAAGAGGCCATGTCCATCAACCACCAAGGTAACAGTCAAAGTGCATTGTGTCATACTGATCATGACAAGTGAAATAAAGAGACAGTTGCCCAAATTGTGCTCAAAATTGTCAAAGGTTTAGGTGAATCCATTCTATCAGTATGAATGGGATATGGGGAATTTTAATAGCTAAAGTTTAAAAAGGCTAAACTTATTTCTATCTTTAGAAACATAAATATACTGAAGAACAATTCAGATTAACTAGAAATAGAAAAAATGCCTTTCTCACAGTGTGTTCAGTATAAACTGATAGAATTTGCTTCTTACAAAGAGTCATTTTTCTAGCATGAGCTATACATGAGTAGAGCTCTCCTCTGTGTGCATTGCATATTCATTAGCTTAAGCTTATACTGTTATTCAGTCTTTTAAATAATCTACAATGATTTATGTAAATTTTTAAAGCTAAGTCTTTAATAAAGCAATATAAATGCTGAATACTATGTTAATCTTTCACAAATTAAAAAAGGAATTTTGGCAAAATATTTTAGTGGATATAAAAAATCTTTCAAAAACTCTTAGTTCAGAAACATTCTTATTAGGTTCATTTATGAGAATTGATATTATGAGTACCAGACAAAGTTTTAGTATGGAAGGGAGGTCAGGACAGTGGATGGAGGACTGTAAATAACTCTGTAAGTCAAAGACATAGAACTCCAACTATTCTACCTGAGTCTATATTTAGGACCTTAAAAATACTGCATTAATAAAGGTTAAAAAAGATAGATCCTCTTAGCCATTTTGATTCTTTTCTTACTGATTAGAGGTCTTACAAAGGTGCACCTAAAGTGTGTATGATGACCCACAGCTTAAATTGTGCGCTCACATGCATTGATTTTCATTTAAGATTAATAACATACCTTCCACATGAGTTGACAAAAAGTGAGAAATGAATTAAGTAGCTAATGAATGACAGAATTGCTCTTAAAGGTCTCTTTGTTATTATACTTACACTAATTATGTGGTAGAGTAGGGAAGGATAAATATTACACTTAGTATATTACCTGATACTGAAAGTATTGGATAATTTTAATGCCCTATTTAACAATATCTCAAAAAGGTGAAATATTTTAATTCAGAGTAGGAAAATTCTTGTGACTTACCATTCTTTTAGTGATTTTTTTTTTCTGTCTATACTACCAAAAGTATGGCACTGCAATATTTAAAGATTCCGTCAACATTCTTGTGAGTAAATTGTCATTAGCATTATTTATATTGACAAGGCAAAACCAAATAGAAAGTTTCTGAAATGTATAAATCTAATTATATTTCTTCTGAAAATTGAGTTTTGACTTTATTAAATCTTTACAAAGACTTATTTTTTATTGTTTCAATTGTTTTGAGTTTTTAGTGAAAAGGATATAATGGATTCATAGATTTTCATTTCTTCATAATACTGATGATGGTAGAACTAGAAATTTTTATTGGAAATTTGGGGTGGTGTTTTTTTTTTGTGTGTGTGTACATGTCTTATGTTTGGCATGCTTGGACATAACTCAATCCATATAGTACAGATATCAGCTCAGCTTCTTTTAGTGAATTACTCATGACCAGCATTCAGCTAAAAGATCTTTCAACAAGGTCTGTTAGGAGACAGTTAAAAACACAATCTAAGAGACAAAAAAACTCTATTCAGAAATGACATAAATGTTAGGTTTATCAGATGAAAATTTTCAAAGCACTATGAAAAAGTTAAACTTTAATGAAAAAGGTAAACAAAATCTAAGTTCAGACAAATGTGTTACTAGAGAAATAGAAAAAAATTAAATGTGTCAAAAGAAATTGAGTTACTTTTATGGCATTATTAATAGCCCAGGAAAGATCAAGGAAAGAGAAAAGTCAATAGAAACTTCCCAAACTAAAATGTAAAGTTAAAGCAGTTTTTTAAAAAAATCAACACAACATTCAAAATGAGTGGGATAATTTCAAATAATATACTCATCCTTAATATATAATAGATGAAAAGAGAACAAAATAGAAAAAATACTTAGAGTAATAATGTTTGGTAGCATTTCAAAACTAATGGCACATACAACTACAGATTTAAGAAATTCAGAAAACATCAAAATAAATATGAAACAAAAAATTATACTTTAACTGCCTTAGGCATTTTTTCCATCACTGGAACATAATACCTGATGCCTACAACTTAAAAGAAGCTTGTTTTAGCTCACAGTTTAGAGGTCCGAGTCCATTATCAGTCAACTAGCAATTGTGGAAGGCCTAGGCACAGGAAGATGGTTCACCACGTGGAGAAAGGAATAAGAGCTTGGGAGGAAGAGCCACAGGAAAAACATATATCCTTCCAGACCACACCTGTGTTGATCCACTCCTTCCTACTAGGCCTCACCGTTAAACAGCGCACAGACTTATTAGTGGATTGACCTGCTTTACCTACTTGATTAAGCCCCATGGTCCAATAACCTTTGAAATTCATGAGGCCTTTAGGTAACATTTCTGATCCAAACTATAAAATTCTATCCTGGCTCATAGAAAAGTCGTGTCTATTACATAATGCAAATAAATTCAGTCTATCTCCAGGAATTACCAAATCTCAAGAATTTTTGCACTGCTAAAAAGTCCAAGTCCAAGGTCTCCTCTGAGACTCAAGGTTATGCATAGGTGCCCCTGTGAAAATCAAAAGCTTCAGACATAAAATCACACAGGGAAAACTTTCCCATTCAAGGGGGGTTTGGGGGTTGAAAGAGGGGACAGAAAAGCAGAAAAAAAAAATCCTGTAGCTTTATGTTCAGCACCTGTGGCAAGTTGAAATGAGATGTTAACTCTAAAGGTCTTGGCCAGCCATGTTCCACCAGGCTACCAAATTCATGGCCTTTCTGTGCATATTTTTGCTCATTACCTGTAGCTTTCTTGAGAGGAGCCACATTCACGGCATCACCAACTTCCTGGGATCTCCACTGCACTTAGGACTTTATTCTCATAGACTGATGCAGCAGCTCAATCAAAGCACATCCTGGCATTTCTTCTGGGTGAAAATCCTCCCTTAAATGTGTATTTTGTCACAGCCATAAGTAAGACACCAAAAAACAGCCATTAAGTCAAAGACCCTGGGCAAAACCAAAAATATTACCAATAGCAAGAGCATTTGGAGTTAAAATTTATTGCCCCATTGTCCCTACACCTGAGTAATGGGTTTAGGTATAAGTCCCGGTGCCATACCTGTAGAAAGTCCAGGTATGAAGCACAAGACCCCAATTGTGGGGTAAATAGTTTTATTTAGTGCGGATGGCATGTGGGTCAGGGATGGGGCAGAAGAGGAAAAGCAGAGTTACCTCAGAGTTTGGGAGAGCAGGCAGGCGGGTTATAGGTTAAAGGATCAGGTTTTCTCTCATTTGGCTACCTACCAGGGTGTCTTACTTTTTTGTTTCTGTGATTCAACATCATACATACACAAATTAGGGGAAGAAAAGTTTAATTTTAGCTCTCAGTTTCAGAGAGTCACAGGCAATCTATGGGTGGCGATTCACAGTGGAAACATGACAGAAATGAAGATGGAGGCAACTCTTCATCGCAATGCAAACAGAAAGCCAAGTTAAGAGGAAGGGTGGAACTAGTAGATACTCTTTCTGATCCTCTCCCAGTGATAGGCTCCTTCAGGATCCAGCTTCAGGGTTCCACCCCTTCTAGATTTAAGCCCCTAATCTACCACACACCTGTAATCTTATCCACATGACTATCTTCTGCAATACACTTTTAATCCACCAACACTCATAATCCACTCCTCCATGCCTGTCCCTTATTTTTGAACAGCACACGGTTCCATAGGTAATCTATAACTTTCAAATACATGAGACTTTTGGGGGTCTTTCCAGATGCAAACCACAATGAAGGGCCAGCAAAGTTAAGTCATGCCTAGAGAAGTCAGATTCCTGTAGTCAGACATGAATGATGGTATAGCCGCTCTAAGTCAAGGACAGATAGGAAGCCAAGCCCTGTATGTGGATAGGGCGGAAAAGTTCATCACGGGAGTTATAGGACAGGAACCACACATTCCCAGACTGCTTATTTTAAGTGATGATGGTCGTGTTTTGTCTCAGATTGCTATTTCCTGCTGAAATGGACATTGTGCCAAGAGGAGCATTGAGAGTCAGGACTGGAGTCTTGGGATCATGGGGAAGGTAGGAGGGTGGATGCTGGATCAGTACCATTTCAGTGACAAGAGAGGAAATTGCGGCAGGGTGAGGTTTTGAACAAATGGTTAAGGAGCTACAAAATACAAGGAGCCATTAGAACACAGTTGAGCCAGGGCCCCAGAAATGGGAGGAGCCACATCAAGGTTATCAGGAGGGATAAGACAAGGTCATACAGTTGTAAGGAATCAGTCATGTGTGTTGAAGGTTTGTTTCCTTGAGGTTGTTGATTAGTTTTTATCCAGTATTGTTTTGTGGAAAGGTGTATGAGCCAGGCTCTGAGACATCTATCTTTCAGAAGCTGTGTGGCTCACATATAAAGTCTGGGTGGGAAGCCATTGTGCTACTTGCAAAGAGAGTGAAGGATTAATGGACTTCTTTAGAAAGATCCTGGGATTCTTGTCTGGCCATTGTGTGAAGATGAATTTTTGGAACCTGGAAGATACAAACTGGATTAAGAAATTGAGTAGACTTGAAGAAAAATAAAGGGAAACAAAGAACCCTATTTACTTAGACTGTGGCCAGCCTTAATACCTGTGAGTGTTTTAAAATCTGATGTATTTTAATAATTTGAGTTGCACTCTGCAGTCCAAGCTTGTCTTGAACTCACTCTGTAGCCCAGGCTGGCCTTGAGTCTATGGTAATCTTCCTGCCTCAGCCTTATGAGTGCTAGAATTATAAGTGTTTACCACCATACCTGGCTTATGTGGTATTGGGAAGTTGAGCGTAGAGCCTTGTGCTTGCTAGGCAAGGGCTTTAACCATTGGAGCTGCATCCCCAGTCTTAAGATCTGGATTTTTACTAGCAGGTCTATAACATGAATTTGTTATAGACAGTTTTTTTTTTTTTTCTTGACAGTTTTTATCAGGCACTCATAAAGAACCACACCTTATAACTCCTTGGCTCTGTGTTTTGGTAGTGCTGACACAAGTGATTTCATTTTGGTCTTAACAGCTCTTTTATAACCCCTTTTGTCTTGATAATTTTTTAAGGCAACATCAATCTATCAGTGTTTTGTTTTCCTTCATTGCTGGAATACTTTTCCAATTGAGGGTCTTGTCGTAATGGACAATGGCAACTTCTAGTGATTTAGTCAGTGTCTTAGCCACTGTAGACACATTTTAGCAATGAAGAAATTTAAAGGAAGTAGCTTTTAGAGTTAGCCAAATTGCAGTCCACTGTATTAAGTTAAATTTTACCTTTTTTTCAATGGTGGTTCACATCTTACAATATTGGACTAGATCTCTTTATGAAGAACTGAACTTCTGTAAGAGGCACAGTTACAACATTTAAAGAAAACCAAAAGCAAAATAACAGTAATAACTGAAACAGCAAATTTAGTGAAAACCATTACAGAAATAACCATTTTATTGGTAGTACTTGTTGGAGTCGTCTTCATGAATTTGGTTGTAAATATTTCAGACAGAATCAGAATTGTGCAAAACAAAATATTTAAAAAGACATTGTTAGATTTAAGAGGACTTTCATAGTTGACAAGATCACTATAAACAATTTGCTTGGAGAAGCTCCAGTATATAACAATGCAGAGTGGGCAGGTAGGGGAACAGAACCTTCCAGGTGTATTTAAGATCTTGAAATGACTGATAGAGGCACAAGATAAAGATGTTGTTAGGATGACAACATGTTGGCCTTCTGAAACCCATCCAGAGGTGGAGGATGTTATAATTTGGATCTGAGTTTCCTTCCAAATCCCGAACCATGTGCTGCTAAGAGGTAGGGCAGTAGGGCTTGGTTCAAAGGGGCAGAACACTGGGACTTGACCCAGAAGGAATGAATTACTAGGACAGCAGCAGCAAAGGTAGCTCCATTCTCCATTCTTCTCTTGGCTTCCTGTTTGCCATGGTGTGAACAGCTCTTTGGATATGTCTACACTATGTGTTTCCACTATTAGCAACCATCTGTGAATAGTCTTAAGACCTTCTGAAGCTGTGAGCTAAAATTTGCCTTTTTCCAGTTGTGGATGTCAGGTATTTCTGAGATGGTAAGGAAAGAAAACAAAAACAAAAACAAAAACAAAAACAATACAAAACAAAAAACCCAAGCAAGTTGGAGCTCATCAGTAAACCTGAAGCAGATGGTAGAAAGCTCTGTGGACTTTTTAAAATTTTTTTAGTCAAGTTTGGACCTTGAGACATTGGCTTGCTTTCCAATCAAGCTAGAGACTCAAAAAAAAAAAAAAAAAAAAAAAAAAAAAAAAAAAAAAAAAAAAAAAAAAAAAAAAAAAAAAAAAAAAAAAAGAAAAGAAAAGAAAAGAAAAGAAAAGATAGCTTACATTCCAGCCAGACTGGTTGGACCTTGAGAAAATCAGAGCATTGTATGGGATCTGTTGGCATGAAAAACTAACCACATGTGAGAAGCAACAATGTTTAAAAGGAACAGCCCTTAAGTCACAAAACTGAGAAGAGCAAAACAGTAATAACATCATTACACCTCATAAAATGTCTCACAAACTTAACATTTCTGTGATGCTAGAACAAAAGCTTTGTACAGTGCTGTCTTACATGAAATATGCACTTTTCCATTGTGTTACTTTTTTGTTGCTGTGATAAAATACGTGGCATCCACAATTTAAGATAGGAAAATTTGATTTTATCTCACAGTTTCAGAAGGTCACAATTCATTTGTCGGTGATCGGCCATGGTAGAAGCACATGGTGGGGCCAGAACCAAAGAACAAGCTCCTCATATTCCGTCAGTACTGAGCCAAGTCAAGAAGAAGGGGCGGAACCAACACATACTCCCTCAGGCCAAGTTCCAGGCATCCACACCTTCAGCCAGGCCCCACCTCCTGACAGTACAATGTACCCATAGGTACATGAGGCCTTTAGGGGACACTCCAGATCCAAACCACAACACTCATTTATCTATCGCTTGTTTTCCCCAAAACATTTTTATGTTCACATCTTCCTTTGGCTTTCTGTCTTCCTCAGTGGCTGTGTGATTCCCTGCACCCCATTCTGAGAGTTAACTCACAGATACTGACATTCCAGTTAGGATTCGCAAGTGATCTTGAGTACCAGTGCAAATCAGAAAGAATATCAAAGAGGTTACATTTTGGCTAGGCTTGACCTTGAATGACAGAATTATCTTAGTTTCAGCAAAAAGCAGGAAAAGGAATAAGAAATGTCCCAGGGAAGTTAACCAGATAGAAATGTTGGATATATTGTAGGAGTAAGAAGGAGAAAAAAGCATCAGTGGGGGTTGGGGAGACAGACAGGCAGTGACAGAAAGAGTATTGGAGGAGATACTGGAGGCTACACTGGGGCCTGAAGGTGGCCAAAAGAGGGCCATTAAAGACATCAGTATCAGAACATGGAGTTCAGGAAAGTTGACTGTGTGAGCATTTACCAGGGCACATGTGGCAGCATTGTCAAGGAAGAAGGAAGCACAGATGTGGACGATGTCCTGGGTTTTTGCTACTCTATGAGCAGAGGCCATCTTCAGTTTTGGGACATGAGGAAGTGTGTGGGCCTGAAAGTGATGGGAAGGGAAAAACAAGACAAGCAGGGAGGAGAAGGGGGGTGGAAAGAGGTCAGTTACCATGAGACTAGAGAAACTGTGGAGGAAGAGAAGGGGATGAGTCCATGGTGAGGTCGGGGGAGAGGCTGATGAGGGGTGAAGGGGAGCTGAAGAGGCTGTGAAGAGACTGTAGAGAGGTCAACCAGAGTGGACTATTTTTTCCCCAGAGGAAGGGATTAAGAGTAAGACTAGATGATTGCTAACCAAAGCAGGGAGTCATGACCAGAGAAATTGTAGAGTAGATGGGATCATTCTGCCAGGTCTGAATTTTGAAAGAAAACAGTGAGGCATTAGAGCCCAAAGAGGTTCAAGAGTGAACACTGGAAAAGGTCTGACCATAGGGAAGAACTTTCCATTTTTCAGGTTTGTGTATGAGCCGGAAGGCACCCCAAGGGAGCCATGATGCAGGTCCAGGGGCTAGAGGGCCCAGAGGTAGAGGACAGAGTGAGGCCTGTTTTCTTTGTTACCTAAAGGGTGCCAGAGGGAAGAAATACCTCAGCCTCAGGGAAAGGCATCTTTGTCCCCAAAGGAGAAGATATGGAATGCTGGGAGAAGGAAAAAGGCTGTGTCCAGTGATTTTTTTTTTTTTTCTTCCACAGACCCTGTGGCTACAGGTCAGGCCTAGGGCTTGGTCAGCTGTTCTGACTAGATGGATGGGACTACCAAGCAACAAGACCACTTTCTTAGACTGGTAGATGGTCTGAGGATATTTGTGTGCTGGAGGCAAAACATCAAAGGTGGAGGGCAGGAAGGTTGGAAGTCAGGAGAGGCCCTGTGGGAAAAAGGAGCCTGCTCAAAAAAAAAAAAAAAAAAAAAAAAAAAAAAAAAAAAAAAAAAAAAAAAAAAAAAAAAAAAAAAGAAAAAAAAGTGTCTACCCGCCTGTCTTTCTATCTATCTATGGATAACAGCAAGAGAATTTGGAGATACAATTTATTGCCCCCATGACCCTCCACCTTTATAGTAGGTCAGGTGCAAAGCCTGGGTGGGGGTGTCTAGTTACATAAGGCCCCAATTAGAAGGTGAATGGACCATTTATCTAGTGTGGGCAGATTAGTCAGTGTGAGGGTCAGAGTTTGCGTTTTAGCTGGTGTGTGGCTTGGGGACAGGGCCAGAGGACAAAGCAGATTTACGTGATTATATAAAGATACAGTAGTGACTCTACTTCTGATATCAATTTCTGTTTTAGAAACTTTCTTGTCATTGAGACACAGTATCTTATACCCACTACTTCAAAAAGGAGAGGTTTATGTTACAATGCCTCCCGGTTCAGAGCTCTCAGTGAACTCAGGGTTGGCTATCAGTGAAGGAAGTACATGGTGGAGGTACTAGGGAGGACTAGGCACAGAAAAGCTGTCATCACATGGAGGTAAAGGGAGCAAGTGAGGAAGAGCCTGGGCCAAGATTGTTATTAGCCAGGCTATGCCTGAAGGCCCTTTCAACAACACAGGAAATCATTAACGAATTAATCTACTTGGTGCCATTAGCTCTCATAATCAAATCATCTTACAAATGCATGATGTCTTGAAGGAATACTTCATATTCAAACCATAACATTGATATAGCATTTCAAACTGTAGAAAAACAAAGACATCAAAAGTAGTAAGGAAGATCGGAACAAAAACAAAGACGGTGAGGAACAAAGGTAACACTGTGCATTTTTTATTAGATTCTTTAAAAAAATAAAGCAAAATATCAAAATACACCAACCTAACATTTTCTATTCAATGAAATATATATTTAAATGTAAAGGAAAAATGGAAATAAGGACTCTTAAGTCACATAAATCTGAGAGTCCTTGTGAACAGATTTCCTTCTCTAACACTAAAATAAGTTCCTTAAGAGAATGAAGAAAATAATGTAAGAAAAATACTCAGATCAGTCAGAAAAAAAAGTGAACTGAAGGAATAATTGAAAGTGAAAAAATTTAACTTGTTCTTATTTTGAATCTAGCAAGTATAAAAATAATACTGTTTTCAGATATTCATTTATGTAGTATGTAGATTATCTAAAGTGAGATGAACAATGACAATGTAAGTGACCATGGGGAATTGTTATGAGGTCCCTGCACTTCATGGTAGATTGATTTAGGTTATTTTTTTGTCTTTATGAATCAGTCTTTGAAAAGTGTCTCTGTCTAGGAATTTGTGTTTTCCATCTAAATTGCCAAATTTGCTGGTGCATAGTTACTTGAAATAATTTCTAGTAAAGTTTCATATTTCTGTGATGTCAGTTCTGATGTTTCCCTTGGTTTTAGTTGAGTCTTCACTGTCTATTTCAGAGCCTATGTAAGGTTTTGTCTATTTTGGTTATTTTTCACTCAAATACCTACTTCTTTGTTTTATTAATGTTTTTAAAAATTTTTTTTGTTCTGATCTTTGGTAATTTTTTCTTCTACTTTTCATTTTAATTTGTTCTTGTTGTAATTTTAAAATCTAGTCATAGCTTGTTTGCCTTCTTTACTCTTTTTTGAAGTGGACATTACAAATTTTCCTTCTCTTACTGTATCTGATAAATTTTAGTATGTTATATCACCATTTCCACTCGCTTCAGAATTTTTAAAAATTTTCTTCTTAATTTCCTTTTTGATCTTCTAGTTGGTCAAAAGTTGTTTAATATCTATCTATAGATATATGTACAGTTTTTAAATTCTTATTGATTTATGGCTTTGTTGTGTTGTGGTCAGAGAGAAAACTTGATATAATTTCAGTATTTAAAAATTTGTTGAGAATTGTCTTATATCCCGTATTATCAATTCTAAGAATGTGGCATGTGGTAGAAAAAAAAAAAAGCATGTATTCAGCAGTTGTTGGATAGAATGTTTTGTATGTGTCTGTCCTATAGGACCATTGATATTGAATACGGTCTAACTTTTCTCTATTGTATGAAGATTTTTCTGTCTAGATACCTTCTTATTTGCTGCAGTTGAAGCATTAAGTTGCTTAACTATTTCATGAACCTAACTCTCCTCTTAGGTCTACTATGTTTGGGTGCTTCAATATCAAGTACACGAGTACTTAGAAATTGTAGTGCCTCTTCCTGAATTGATGTGTTGATCCTTACCTAATGACCCTTCTTGTTTCATTTGGCTGCTTTTGATTCAAACTCTGTTTTCTGATGTTAGTATGGCTGTTTCTGTGTTTCAGCTATAGGGACTACTTTATTTTATCCATTCACTTTCAGTGTAAAACTTTTCAGAGGTGAAGTGATTTTTTTTTTTTTTTTTGCCAACAACATGTATTAGGGTCTCTTATTTTTCTCAATTTAATCTCTGTTTTTAATTGGGAATTTTAATCTATTCACATTCAGATAATTATTGATACCTAATGTCTTCTTATAATTGTCAGGTAACCCTTTTTTTTTAGGTAGGTTCTCTTTTGTCCAGGTTAGTCCTGAACTCACTAGCTGGCACAGGATGGCCTCAAACTCATGGCATAGTCCTGTTCCATCCTGAGTGCTGGAATTACAGGCATGAGCAACTACGCCCAGCTTATGTGGTACTGGGGAATCAACCCAGGGCTTTGCACTTGCTAGACAAGTGCTTTATCCTTTGCATTACATCTCCAACCCTCTATTATTATATTTCAATTCACTCTTTATTATTTTTTTATTTTTTTCAATAAGTTTTGTTTTGTGATTATAGGGATGCTTGAAAAATTGCTTTGCATTATAACAAGCTATTTATAATGCTAGTAACATGATCACAATAATAAGAATAGAGATGGACAAATAAAAGAACAGAAAATATCAGAATGATCACCAGTTCTGTCCCCTATCTGCCTATATTTTGAAAATTTGGTGTTCTATTTTATATCTGTTTAGTATGTGCCTGTGATTTAACTTTAATGTACTTTTATTGTTTTAATTTCCTTAGTCTTCTTTATTAGAAAAAGCAATTTATTGTGCACAATATAGAAGGACAAAAAAAAGGGGGATGGAAGGGGAATAAAGCTCCTGCTAGGCAGAAAGGGACTCAGAAATGTGGCCTGTTTTCTTTAGTCTTACACCAAATATATATCAGGTAATGTTTTCCGTATTTGAGCATTCTGAATTTGTTTGCATAATTAAGCATGTTGCCTAGTTTTCTCTGAGCCACTGTCACACAGCACTGGCTGGATCCCAGATACGGATTAACCAGGAAGTCTGCTCTTGGTTTGTTGTCACTGTTTCATTACCAGAGAGTCATCAGATCCCTGGCTGTCACAGATACTCTGCGAGTGCATTGCTCAGAAAGAAACAAGAGAGAGCTTCCAGTAGTCTTTCCCAGTAAGTCTTTACCTGGGGCCAGAGTAGGCCTGGTGCCTTCTCCACAGTTACTGGCCTATGACCAGACCCTGCAGTGTTCTACCTAGCTCTGAATAAAAGCCAGGCTCCTATGTCACATTTGTGGCTGCCAAAGCAACCAAACTGTGTCGCAATATGAGCCCACAGCCTGCCAAGATCAGCATAACCATTGGTGAAGACTAAGGCCTACACTTTTTTAAAAAAGATTTTCTCCTTGAATGATTTATTTTTCCCTTTTTATCAGTAATAAATGATATACATATACATACATACATATGTGTATATATGAGATACACAATGGTTACATTGAGCTTGAGAGTTTTGTGCACATATATCCCATGCCAACTTCATAGTCTCTTCATCTCCTTTTTTGCCCTCTCAATCTCTCATCCCTCCTGACTACAGATATCTCACCCATTTGAGCCTGTTAGTTATTTTTATGCTGGATCTTTCATATTAGAGATGCCATGCAATATTTAACCTTCCGAGTCTGAGTCACTTTATTAAGTATGATAGTCTCAAGTTATGTCCATTTACCTACAAATGACTCAGACCTACCTGTTTTTAAAGAACAGTGGTTGTCGTTTGTGGACTTAGATGTCTTTTTTTTTTTTTTGTATCCATTTGTCTTTTGATGGCTATTTCAGCATCTTCCACAATTTAGATACTGTTAGTTATGCTATTATAAAATTGGGTGTACATGTACTGCTGTTATATATTGCTTTTAACTCTTCTGGAAGGACACCCAGAAGAAGCATTGCATACTTCTGTGAGCCCTTCATTCCTGAGTGTGATTCACTGTGGCCCAATAGATTGAAACAGTCCTTTGAGTCTCACAGCTGCAGAGTTCTGCAAGGTCTCCAGAGGAGAGAAAGTGTGGGGAAGAATATGCAATGGTCAGCAGTAACTAGTTCAGTGAAAGCTTGGGACTGTCTAGCTGCTATTAGGGTGTTTTTCTGATGTAGGTCATTGCCTAGAAGGTCTGTAAGGTCCACTCTACTTATAGAGCCATCAGTTTCTACTGGGTGCTTGGTCTTGCTTCAGCAGGCCTAGCATTGAGCTATGGAACAAATCCCAGGGGTAGCTATTCTGTCAGGTGGAATTCCATGTTTGGCTCAGCCGCTGAGGTTGTAGAAGAGTATCTTTGAGAAAGTATCTTTGATGCCTGACTTAATGAAGTTCCATAGGCCTAATTTTTAGCTTTGTTTTGCCGGTTGGTGTCCTGGTGCTTTTACATCACAGTTTATTTGCCGTGTGTACCTGGTACTGATTTTCAAGTCTAAAGCTTGAATTTCATGATCTGTCTGTCTCCCAAATGGGAGATGTGTCTCTGTCTGCTGGATTTCTTGGAGTTTGGGAAGCAGTAATACAGGAAATTCTCTTCTTCTGTGTTCATTGCATTTTATGAAATTTTTATATGAAAAAATAGTCATTTTAGTCTGGTGATTTAGTGCATAACTACTCAACTTTGTGAGGAGGATCTTACTCAGCTGCCATCTCTCCAAGCCCCAGAAGACTATATCTTATCTTTTAAACCTACCGTACCTCTCTTTCATTTTATTTCATCAAAAAGTAAAATGTAGCTGAATTTCAGGATTCAGAAAATTAAAGATTCATGTATTAAAACTTTGCAATATAGTCACAATTATCACATCATTTTTGGTTCTTCTCTAAGTTAATACCCTCAGAAAATTCTTGTAATATGCTCCTTTTCAGAACAGCACAAATAACTTAGGAACTATTTAAAGTTGTATTAAATTCTACTCAGCCTAATAGCTCAACAGTATGGACATATTCCATTTGACATTAAGAAGTAGGAATATGAACTTTGAACTTTGACTCTGCTCTTTGAAGCATCTAAAATATATCCACAATTTCAAGGAATTTTTATTTTAACTTTAAGGTAAAGGTCCTGGAGGAGGCATTTATTTCTCTAAAGATATGAAAATGGCCAAAAATACATGCATAGATGTTTACTATCATTAATCATTAGACACATATGACTTAATCTGATGAAATATTGTTTCCTACCCAGCAGGAAGTGTTATCAAGAAGAACAAGCTGAGGTGGTCAAACATGGCTATTGTGAATGTAAAAGAAGACAGCCTTCATGAAAAATGCTTTTATGATTCTACAAAAACCTAGACATAGAATTAGTACATTGCCAGAAAGTCCACTTTTAGACATTTTTCTTAATGTAATTAAAAACAAATACCCATATTCGAGTATGTAAATGTTGTCAATATTTGTAAAAGCACAATTTAAAATAAGTAGATAAAAGGTTAAAATAATATACTTATCCATGAATGGATAAATGGAAAACTAAATCATGGTACATACATATAACAGAATTTTATTCACCCAAAATAGAATGGAGTAGAGACACATGCTAAAATGCGTGTATGCTTTGAAAATATAATGGTGAGAAAAGTAAACCAAATATTAAGGGTGACATGTGTATGAGTCTATTTATATGAAATACCCAACATTGGTAAATCTTAGGCACAACAGTTTGGTAGATTTCAGTTGGGAGAATGGGCAAGAGTAATTGTTTAATGAGTACAGGCATTTTCTTTTGAAATGATGAATTTCTCTTGAAATCAGATATAGGCTCATGACATTGTGACTAATGCCACTGACATGTTCACTAAAATGTTTAACTTTATATTATGTAATTCTTAGCATAAGGAAGAGATATTTATAAAGTTGCATATTATGTCCTCTTGTTTTCCCCAATTGCATCATAAATTTTTGTTTTAATGCAATTTTGATATGAAAATTTAATCTGGTTTTCTTTTATAAATGTGTTATGTTATATTTAGTTTTTATTCTTAGGAAATTTGAATTAATATATATATATATATATATATATATATAAACATGACAGTAAATATGTATATTCACAAACTATAGAAAAGGAATTTTCCTATAGAAAAGGAATTTTCCTACTGAAATCATAAAATTTACTGCATGATAGTTATACTACTCAAGAGATATATTATACTGATGCTAATTTTTAAACAACGTTTTGATTGCCAATGTGTAATTACTTGTATGATTAAAAACAGATGATCAGACACTGTATGCATTAGATAATGTGATAATATATTGTCAGTTTCTTTACATTAATACAATTAAACTAATAAATTCTCACATAGAGAGGTATTTATCTGCTCTGCAATACTTACCATGTAATTTTTAGTTTTTACTTTGAATTAATGTGGAATATATGGCATAGTTCAGAAATATTAAAATACTATTCGATGATGACTGCCTAATTATTATACCATTCATTATCCTTCTGTATTCACTGAGAAACCTAAGACATAATTTATTCAATATTAGCTGATATTTAGGAGGTTTGGTTTTTGGATTCTTGTTTTTTCTCTTTCTTGAATAATTAATAGTGATCACAAACATTTCTCATTCGAAATACAGTTACCACTTGTCAACAGCTATATAACACACAGAGACACACACATGCTACACACTGTAAAATTGGCTTAGCTGTCTACAGTATCAATTTGAAATAAATGAAAACAAGTAAAATGTTAATAAGGTCAATTTAATCAAGCTACAATTAGAAGCATTGGAAAAATATCTTTAAATTGCAAGGAGAATTTAATTATATGAAAATTTTAATTTAGTCTTTTCTAGAAACCTAATCAGAAAATATGAAATAATATATATGGTTTGTGTGTTTCTATGCTTGTGCAACAATGTTTAACAACAAGAAAAATGAAAGAAGTTGCAGATATCTTAATACATGAAAAATAATCTTTTCACTTGATCTAATTATTTATGAAAATGTCCATGTCCTTCTTCAACATCTAAATTTGGTGTACTGCTGTAGTCTCTTGAATTTTTTTGTATCTATATTATATTAATTATCCTACTTTTTATAGGTTATTTCATATCCTTGCTTTAAAGAAAAAAGTAAACTTGGAAGTAATAAAGCTAAAATATTAAAGTATATTTAAGAGTTTTCACGATCTGAAATTTATGGATTTATTTGATCTTTAAAAAGTTATAATGAGTTTATGATTAATAAGAAGAATATTCTCTTCAGATCAAGAAATGTATGTAATTCCCTGCTGGGTGGACACAAGCTACTTGCTGTAACCAAATCATCATTTATGGGAATGGAATTATAAATCAGTGGTGCATTAATAAATTGTGATTTCTACTTATAAATCATTTAAAACAAATGAATTCATGCCTTTCATGCATATGTGTGAAAAAAATTCCCAGTTTGTTAGAACTTATGTTTATTGTAGTTGTATTGAAGTAAATTTTACACTTATTAAAACTAGTAGACCTACGAAATCACTCTGAAGATACGCGCGGCTTTATTTATATTATTTAAAAATGTTTTCAGAGTACAACAAAGAAGCACCACTCTATCATCACAGTTACACTATAAAAACATTATCTTCCTTGTAACCTTTATTCCTGGTGGAGAAAACAGAGTTGTGTCACTGGAAGTCTCTGCTAAAATGTTCTGTGAAATTTAGTGTTATTCTCAATTTGCAGGTACATAAAATGCTATCATTAAATGATAAAATGCTAACATTATGTTTCTTGTACTCTAAAGTATCAGGAAAATGTATTTTATTAC
Source organism: Ctenodactylus gundi (assembly GCA_004027205.1). Taxonomy (NCBI): domain Eukaryota; kingdom Metazoa; phylum Chordata; class Mammalia; order Rodentia; family Ctenodactylidae; genus Ctenodactylus; species Ctenodactylus gundi. The sequence goes on along the minus strand of PVKB01001384.1, from coordinate 23,419 downwards.
AAGAGAAGAGATAAATCAACTTAAAATGTTCTTTATATTATTGAAACATTCTTTCAAACATTTAACTTTGATATAGGACCTAAAAGCCTCTGAGTTCAAGGTCATCACAGAGTCAAGAATCCAGAGCTGCTGAAAATTGAATCAAAGTTAAACATTTTGAAAGAAACAAGGTGAAATGTTGTCTTGAGAAATTGACTCAAACTGAAAATGCTGTTTGCAGTTTACTTTTATGAGGTGAACAGATGGTGAAGTGTTTAGGGCCACACTGCTGATAAAAGATACAAAAGAACACTGGCTTCCCTTAGGCTGCTTTACACATTCCTAGAGATTTTTTGAGCCCTTTGGTGGAAGGTCATGATATGTTCAAGATTACTTTTAAAGGGAGAGTTAGGATGTATGAGTCCTTTTCTTCTCATTTTCCTTCTAGCAGACTTAGGCCTCCTCTCATATGTAAGTCTTGCCTTTACTTTGTTGTGACAGAGAAAGCTTGATAATTAAGCTTTTTCAAAGTAGATTGTAATAGAGAATATTGAAATTTAGTTACATTTATGTTCATTAAAGCCCGGACAGGCAAGACAAGCCTTGTAGGATTGAGAAGTTGGCAAGAATGCCTTGGGACTTCTGAGTCAGTTTCAGTGCAAATAAGCAATAAAGATTATAAATTGATTAAAGATTCAAAGGAAGGAACGGATGTAGATTGTGGAGTAAAAATAGTTCCTTATCTGATATTTGATAATTAAGCTGCTTTTGAAGAGTAATAAATTATTTATGTTGGAGGACTCTAGGTAATAAGTTTAGTGCGTGCTATATAATTAAACAAAGTGACACTTTACACCACTGATTCCTCATGGCCTCATTTGATTAAATATAGGCTTGTCTATGGGTAGAATTGAGGAGTGTGTTGAGAATATGTATGAAAGTGAACAAGAAAACACCTTTGATTGAAATTTCTGTTGCTACCGATTTCCAGCTTGTGCATATATTATTCTGTTTTTTGATGAAAGGAACATAAAACCCACACCATTACGATGTATGCCAAAGACCTTCCAAACAACAATCATTCATCATAGGGTAATAGATCATGTTGTAGACAAACAACAAAATATATCTGTTGTTTAATTGGACACTTGGGTGGTGAAATATAACAGGCTAGTAAAGTCATGATTAAATATTGGTAGACATCTGGAGCTTACAAGTGTAGATTACTGTTTCAAGTTTCTAATCCTCTGAAGTTACTATAGTTACGGATCCTTTGAGTAGCAAACTGACAGGTGGATACAGATATAGTTTAATTTAAAAAGATAATTATTTAATTCTAATGAGATGTAATAATCCCAGTCTGTCTCTTTTATAAAGTACATTGACTGACTTGAGAGAGGATTGAGATCTTTGAGATCTCATCAAGAACTCTCTCAATAAAGTTTTGCATTTTATTGTTCCAGCTAGATTACCAGGCTTTGTAGAGTGAGGTTTTTTTTTTTTTTTTACATAGATGTACCAAATGTCTCTAATTATATAAATATCATAAGTGCTCTCAAATGTTATATACTAACAAATAATTGTAGGGAAAATTAAAGGCATCTTTTAAAAGCTCAGAAGTCTTGCATTTCCCCACCCTTTATTTCAGCAAAATTGGGTTATGTTGGCCAACAAGACGAAAATAGCTGAGGGGTAGGGGAATTTCATGCTATCTAGGTTTATGACTGAGAATGGAAGAGTAGCAGAATACAAACGGCATGGAAAGCAAAGGAGCTAACCTGAAAGAGCTTCCAATGGTCAAACCTGGAGTAATTTTAAAAACCATCAAATTAATGATAAATAGCACGGACTATAACCCAAAAAATGAAATGAATATCTGTGTTTAGCTGTATAAATAAATGTATAATAGAAGTAAATGGGGAGAATCAATGCATTTTATTTCTTAGAATTCAAATTAAAAAATAGAAAAAAAGGAAATATAAGGCTGCATCCACAGCCTTATTTCTTGCCAATAAGATCTTCCCATGTTTCTTAATTTAAAAAGTGAACAAAAGTTAAAAAAGTGGGATATATGCATATTCTCAAAGCATCTTTTTCCCTAGGTAAATAATTATTAATTACAAAGGAAGTAACTACATACAGTGGAGAAACTTGTCACTTAATATCACATGATCTGATTTAACATTACTAAAAAATAAGACAACATTCTGATTCCAGAAATCACACATTGAAAGAGATGTATTATATTCATTGCATAACTTCAGTACAACTATTAAAATATCAAACTCAAATCAAGCCAAATTTTAAAAATATAGTAGTACCTCTCCAACTCTTAATGGCATAATAATCAAGAAAGACAAAAAAATGTTTACGTGTACAGGGAGACTAGAGGGCTATGACAACCAAATATTACATGGTAATCGGCTTATTCTTGACACAAAGCGAAATACTAATGCTTCCTTAGCAATGGAGAGCATTCAAACTAACTTCAACTTGATGGCCAGTGTGATTGTGGATGACAAAATCATAGGCCTATTTAAGGAAATGTACTACTTACAAATCTATGATACGTCTGTCCAGGCTGAAGTTAAAGTAAAGATCAATGCCAAACCTTCTGGAGAAATTCTCATGGCTCTCTACCATAGATCCTGGAGGTTTTCACCATTTGTTCAAAATTTGACGCTGGTGTTTAAGATCATAGGAGGTGTAGATGACCTCAGTACTTAAAGGTGACTTCCTGTTGTTGCTTGGAGTGCTATTGATAGTAGCCTCAGATAATGTATGGAGAAATATAAATGGATTTATTTCTAGATTCTGTTGGTCAGATTAGTTGCAGTTCCCTGTGGATGGAATATTTTGGGGGAAAATCACTGCAAACTAAGGTAAAGTAAATGTAGATGTTGTTGAACAAATTTCTCCATGGTCTGGTGCATTTTTGAAAATCTTTTAAGCAGAATCACTTGCAGCTTTTTTTTTTTTCCTACTTCTAGACCTTTCGGGGGATGGTTTTTATAACAAACAGCTTTGGCATATAGAGATAGTTTCTTCAAACCAAAGGTCAGTTTTGTTTATTAAATAAATTTCTCCACAGAGTTAAGGTCAGGCCGACTTACTGGCCATTATGAATTTCCAAACTTGTTCTTTCCCTGTAATGCATCTTACTACAGCTCAGGGAAGAGGAGCAAGTGCCTGCATTATGGTCACTGTTCTTGCCGGAAGCATATTATGTTCCTTTGCTTCTGTTCAACATGTGTGACATATGTTGTTCATTATCTATATAATTATGGCAGGTTAATAAAATTGGTTTACAATATGATAAAATCTCAAACCCTCCATGATTAATGACATCTATGTAATTTATAAAGTCAATAGTCAAGAGCAAATTCAGGGTCCATATGTTATAAAAAATACTTATATGGACTGAGTATTAGATTTGAGAGGAAAGTATATAACATCTTCTAGGGATAGCCTTTACTCTGCCTTCTATATGTTTACTTAAGTATCTTTCATTTAAGCCAGTATTGCACTTCTAATTTTTAAGTAATTTATTAACAAAACCCTCTTACAATGGGCATTTCCATCACTCCATTGTATTTAAAATTCTTCTTTGCTACCTATTATACTTCCTCTTCTGATTCTACTCATACATTTCTGATTCTCCATTTTCAAAATATTGTCTTCTAAGAAGTCATTTTCTCCACATTTATCAAACATGAAATTTTATTCTTTATAGAAATCATCAAGTGTTTAATTTTTACTCAAAGAGATCTCTGCCTTATACTGTTGCTGGAGTTCCAATTACCTACTGAATGAGTCTTGTAAAATAATTAAACACAATGTATTCAAATCTGAATTTATAATCTCTTTAAAATATTATTTTTTCATTAATTAGCAACATAATTCATTCGGCATCTTAATTTTTCTTATACTAATTTTCCCTTTTATTTCTCACACTGTATCAACTATCTGGTCCATTGAGTGCTCTCAGCTTGTCCATGTCTTCTCTCTTTTCTTTTGCTCTTGATAGCTTTCATCATTTGTTTCTGTACTTATTTTGTGACATTTAAAAGTAATTATCTGAGGTCAGAGACACAGCTCAGCAGTTCAAATGCTTGCCTTGGAAAACACAACACCCTGGGATTGATTCCCAAGCTCCACATAAGCTAGGCATGGAGGCACATGCCTGTAATCCCAGCACTAAGGAGAATGAGGCAGGAGGATTGCTGTAAACTCAGTGCCGGCCTGGGCTACATAGTGAGTTCTGGGAAAGCCTGCATGTAGATGGAGACCCTGTCTCAAAAAAAAAAAAAAAAAGTAACTGCTGATGCTAGAAATGTATCTCTCCCATATGATAAAAGGAAAACGATGACTGAATTATGAGTATTGACTCCTTACTTTTTAGTTCATTTTCTGATACTTTCTCTACATTGAACTCTGTGGCTAGCAGTAATAAACGATAAGATTTTACCCCTCTTCTGATAAGCATACAAAAACAGAACTCAAGAGCCCTACATATTCTCTGGAGTGCTCAAGTGCCTGCAGTATTTCCATCTTTCCTGAATTTTCAAGGAAAAGGATTCTTCCTTTAAATATTAGGACTAGCTTTGCACTCAGAAATATACATTCCTAATAACTTACTGAATCCTTTATTTGACATTACATTTTTCATATTCTTTCAGGATATTGAGAACTCCTCCCACTGGTTGTATACGGTGATTTTTCATCATTTTTTTTTTCTTGCCAAGTTGATGAATCCCTTCAGATTAGGTGAAGCCAGGGAGCCAAGGATCAGTATTAGTTAGTTTTCTTTCTTTTTTTTTTTTTTTTCTTGTTTTGTTTTTGTGCAACAAAATGACCGGTGCATGATCAGCAGTTTCAAGGGTAGTTGAATGAATAAACACTAGTGATTCCCTGTCTATTCCTGTATTTATCCATAAGCACACATATATGCATATACAATTTGCGGATCTGTTATTTAGCTGGACTATTTTGGTTTTTCTGCAGCAAAGCTCCTTCCATAGATATTACTAAATTATGCCACAGCAGAGGTAGAGAAGTTCGGTGACTATATTTAGCAAACCGGTTTGAGTAAGTACGAAGTTACATTAAACTCATTTTCAACTCACCTAACAGCCAGAGAAATTTCTGTGAACCAATACTGTTTTACTGATTTGCTCTTAAGCACATGTGGGCTTTGCATTAGGAATATCACATGACTCTTATCTTCTGAGCATCAACCATTTAACAACTTACATGTTTTTAAATTTTTCTTGATTCAGTGTTGCCATAATAATTCAAAGCCCACTATTGATCATGTACATTTAAGAGGTGTATGTATAAGATATATTTTTCACTTTTCAGGTATGATCTCACACATATTTAGTTGTAATGAATAAATAACAGTTATTTATCATTTTATCACCATAAGTAGAAAGGACTCTTTTTCAGAAATAACCATTCAGCATGCCAATAAGATATTTTCAAGTGTCAGTAAAATAATACATGGGGCATGGAATTTATGGTTTTACATGAAAAACACATCTAAAAACTCCTAGGTTTTAGGTTATTTCTAGCTGTGTGTGAGTGTAGCAATATTATAACAAACATATCTTTCTAAAAAAAGTGTTGAGCAAGTTTTGTTATCTCAGAAAGGTCAAATCTAGAAACAACATGCAATTACTTTTATGTATAGATAAATGACTTTTACCAACGTGAATAACCTTTCACTAGCCTATGAAAGTTCATGTTCATACCAGTGTGGGTAGGATAAAAGATATACAAAGAATGATTTAGCATAAATTTTCTCATAATATAAATTTTATAGTAGAAATGGATTTAACTTTATAGTCAAACTAGACCACTCTAGCTGTACCTTTCAGTACCTATGGTGAAGATACATATGCACATCATTTAGAAATTGATAACTATGTTAGGCTATGAAAATTCATTCACTAATCATTTCTGGGTGTAAACTCTTACTATGTATAAATTTTTTGAGAAATTTCTTATATAGTGTATCACTTTTGCTTTTAGAAATTATGTATTAATTTACTATTTTTAAAGAGGATGAATTTTTTCTTTTATAACTAGTTCCACACTGATGTTTCCTCCCCAGAGACTTTGTGTAGTTTCATAAGAAAGTCTGATAAATTATTAAAACTGGGTTTTTAATTGACTTTATTCTTTTTTATGTTTTGTATTCTTATTTTTTTATGAATGAAATGAAGTTTGCTTATACTTTCAGTGGAGCCATGGACCAACTAAAAGTAATGATTTTTATATTTGCCTTATAAACTCTGTCAACTCAAGCGAACTTATGCACCTTTAATGCTTGGGTAATTCTATTTCAGCTGAAAAATTTTAGTAGTGCATTTTTGAGTTTGAATGTGTTATGAGACTTTGAAAGGGCCAGATTTCCCTTTTCAGTTCTGTGAATGTGCTTATTAATTTGGAAGAAAATGTGATACAACAATTTGACTGATATTCAGTTTTTGAAGCCATAGTAAATAGAAATATGAAGAACAAAACTCCATCCTGCTATATTATGTAGAATTTTGTGTGAATGGTGGTGACGTGTCTGCATGTTGACTGAGAAGTGCTAGTGGAGTACAGAAACACAACAGCATAAAATCAGAAGTTACAAGGTTGAGCACCAGGTTTGCAGTGACTGGCAAAGAAATTAAGGCGACTAAAGAAAGCACACAGAAGAAATGTGAAAATATCTACTTGGCTATATACTCATTTTCAAATTTTTCCTGTATTCTTAGCAAGAGCCATTTAAAGTTTTAAATTTCCTCATCTTATCACAAAGAAGTCAAACTCAGAGTGCATATTCTTATACTATTACGTTCTATTCATTTGATAACTTACTTTCCATGCTACTAGCCCTTACAATAATTTCTCCAAAATTAAAATACCAATCTCTATATTTTATCTTCAAGTGGTACAGTCCTCATTTAATAATCTTCATTCTATGTTTAATACATTAGGTTAGTAATAAAAGTAAATCTTTAAATACTTGCACCGAATATTAATATGAATATATTCAAACCAGGTTCAGAGCTTCATGCCTATAATTCTAGCTATTTGGGTGGCTGGCACAAGAGTATCAAAATTTTGAGGTCAGCCTGATACACTGTCATGACACACTATCTCAAAATTTAAAAATTTAGGAAAAGACTGGGGATGTACATCAACACTTGCTAAGCAGACAGTACATATACCTACATATGTTTTCACAACTAATATTAAAACTTTTTACTGTTTCATCAGGACATTTGAAACTTGAGATATGATTATTTGAATGTTTTTGTAAGAAAATGTCTGATTTCTTCAAAGAGATAGCATTTGAGAACGTTTCCTAAAAGAAATTATCTTCTTTCGCCAAATTAAGCTTGCCATTCTTCTGTCATTGACATCAGTTTTAAGATCCTTGGAGTTACTCATGTAGAACTGGGAAATCTGAGCGAGAAGATACAAAGTTGTTGATTTAGGGATGGCCGTCACCTCAGGTGACATAAATCAGAGCATATTAGCACTTAATCCAAAGAACTCACTCCGGGCAGCTTGTTTCCTTTTTCTTTACATTCTCTGAAGAAAGGACAAAAATGATTTGGATGCGTGGGATCAGTATTGTGGGTGTCAATCTTAATTCTACTTCCTGTTGTAAATATGGACATGCTTTAAAATTCATTTTTTAATGTTTTGACTAACATGCACTCTCAGACTAATATGAAATGGAGAGAACGAACCTAAATTTGCTTTGAATAAAACACATAAAGATGTTATACTTAGTGATTTCATGAGGACACAGTTTGGTCAGATCCAGTAATTAGTTATCTCAGTGTCAGTGAATTAGTGTCAAGAAGAAATAACATAATTTCCACCATTAGTAAATTCGCATAAAACACTGGCAATTCTCTTACTAATGTTCTGCTTTTTTTTTTTTTTATCTATGCCAGGATGACAACGGACTTGCTCAGAAATGTGGTGGGTAAGTAACAAAATATAGTTTATCTCATACTGAACTTGTTTTGGTAAATTTTTACATAGATCAGGTAATCTCTGGTTTTGATGGTAAAATGTTAGTGATTGCTGATTCATTTGTGCTATTCATGCTCATAAAAATGCCTTTAATGTTCAGAAAAATACAATCATTCCTGAATTTCTGTTTTTCATTCGATTATTTTTCATCTACCGTAAAGAACTGTATGTTACCTCTGATGCAGGTTTTGCTGCTTAACATATATTGCTCAGTTTTCTTCCTGAATATATGCTTCTTAATTCACAGTAGTCAGTGATACTTTTGCTTGATTTGTGATTGGAGAAAAAGAATCTTACTATCTATCGTGTTTTACAGTTCAATTTTATAAAAGTTTTCATTTTTTATGATCTGTGTCATTTATGTTGAAAGGTCAGCTGTCAGTATTTTCATGTTTATAATATACATATTTTCTTCTGGCTTTTGTGATAATTTTGACATTTATAATTTGTTTAAATATGTCATGGTGAAATTTTTATATTTTTATATTTTTGTTTTTCCTTGTTGTATTGATGCTGCATGAGATTCTTTGAAGTCTTGGTAGTTGATGTTTTTTGAGTAATTTGTAATTCCTTTCCTACTGTCACTTTAGTATTGTTTCTATTCCACTTTTCCTCTCCTGTAGTCACCTAGCTAACTTGCCTGGCCCAGTGATTCTCAGGATTATCTTTCTCTTGGGAGCAGTTGCTCTTATAGGTCATTCTGGACTTATGACTCTGGGAGACTTAAAACTGTGGATTTGGTAATCCTGTAAATCTGTCTTGGGATATGATTATTCCTTTCTTGTTGTTGTTCAAATATTATATAATAATTTCCTTCAGTTCTATAGTAGGAATTTAGCCAAAACAATAATATTTGATCAGAATCTAAAAAGAAAATCACAGAAATCAATAGCCTATAGTCTTTTATTACTAATATGTAACGATTGATCCCTCTATATAAGCTTGTTACTCTGGCTAAGAAACATATTTCCATAAAAACTTTCCAGTTTGGATTTTTAAAATTTCATAATTTAGATTAGGTAGGTTAAGCCACCTGTACAAAATATGCTTGTGGAACCAGAAGAGGCTGCAGTAAAAGATCTATAGGACTGTGTCATGGTTCTGGTCTTCATAAGAATTATGTCAGAGAGATGGTAGTTGAACTCTCTGAATTCTCTTTTTTAGCAGTTATAATGTGTATTTTAATTTTGTTAGGTTTTATTCTGGGGTGATAGGCCTTAATCTAAGAAAAGTTATTTGTTCTGTTCAGAATTTTATCTTTCAGAAATGTTCAGCTAAACCACAAGAGCCACACTTCTATAGCAATTAAACAATTTATTATGAATCAATAAAGGCTTTCTTTAGAATATAAGAAATATTAATGTTGAAACTTTAATCAACAAAATTAGTGACTTGTTGATTTACATAATTCATGTTATGATGACATCTTTTGGGTTAGGTAAGCAGAATTAGTTAATGTTAAATTAGTGGAATAACTCAACAGCACTCATAATACTTCCTTATACAAAATAAACTTTAAAATTACTATTATTAAGTCATAATTGTATACAACAATTGGGCGGGAGAAAAGTTGAATTAATACTGTTTTCTGAAAACAAATTAATAAAATGTTTCCCCTCTTAAAGTTTGACTCTTTTATGTATGTTTTATGTATGTTTGATTCATATATATATATATATATGGGGTTTTTTTTTGGTCAATATAGGGTTTGGTCACCCAATTAGACAGAGAGCTAGAATAGATTGGTTGATTGGATTATTTAACTTGCATATTTAGTACATGGCTGCATTTATGCCCTGGCAGTAAGTTTGTGGTTCTAAAATTTTACTGGTGTACTTTAAGCTTAAAAAGACTTTGACTTAGAAGGGCTTTAAGCTTAAAAGGGCTTAATGATAGGTTATTGTTCAAGTCAGTTGATAACAATGGATTTTTATAATATTTTATTTCATAGAGTAGAATTAAAGAAGGTCAAATAATATAGTGGGAATTCATTTTAAGTGCTCAAAAAATTCTAGCTTTGTTAATTAAAATAAGAAAACAGACTTTATATGTGCATTATTTCACATGCATATTCTATTATGTCTGAGAATAGAAATTGAGTTTATAGGATGATCAAAAGTCAAGATTGTGAGAAGTAAATCTTTGAATAATTTTTGAAATAAGTTTGATTAATATTATATTCTGATTCATTTCAGACATTCCATAAGCTAAAATTAATAAAAAGTATTCTTCAAGAGTTACAGTATTTATCTGCTTCATTTAAAAGTAAAGTTAAAAATAATGGGAAATATTATCAGGTAGAATAAGAATTTCTGGGGTACCCCCAATGATTTCTACCTCTTAAGTTTGTCTCTTAAATTTTATGGTCAACAAGGAGACCTGACCATAAAGGAAAGATGATGTGTGCAAAAGAAATGCCTGCTAGACATTTACATTCCTTGTCTTCTTCCTAAGTGGATAGAATAACTAATCCAAGAGCATTGAGTCCAACACAATATCAGGAACAGTTTTATTGGTAGAGGGAGTCAGCTGTATGCTAAAAGTTACAAAGGATAAAAGGGCATGCTTGTTTAATTCATAATGACAACACTGATTAAAAAAGAATTATGTGGGTCTCTGTCTACTTTCTTTAGCAGATGCTCTAGTTACATTTTCAGTTATTTCGTAAATATTGTTACTGACTTAATTATGGTTTAAGTCCTCCAGGGGCAGGACGAAATTGAGTGAAAACTCAAATCTCAGATTGAGTTTTCAGAATCTTTTCTGTTGTTTTGGCTTCTGCAGAATTTACTGAAGTCCTTGAATAAATAATTATTTTAAAGAAACATTAACATTAACATAATTACGTTTTATATATTATGAAGATTTTACCACTACGTTGGGGTATTTTATTCTTGGAAAAATCCTTTAAGTTTTTAAATATAATATCATGGGCTCAAAATATTTGAAATATTTAAGTGAAAACTGCATATGCGTATAGTGAAAGCGTCCCTATCTCCAATAGCAGAGATTTTGTAAAACTTCAGATTGTATCAGCGCCTCTTACTGTAGGTAAAATGCTACAGACTTAATTGTCCATTTGCTGAACATCTGTTACTCAGTTGATTGAGGTTTAATTACTTATGTGATTCTGGCTGGAAGTAGTTATGATAAAAAGTGATTTCAACTTTAACTTTGAGTGAATTATTTTCCTTTTTCTTTCCTTTTAGCAACTGATGGAGTAGATATTACCACTTTCCTTGTTATTGTGTTCATGAAATCTGAAACACAGAAAGCGATTATTGAATTCACCTAGCTCACTGCGGTTGTAAAACACCAAACTCTGATGTCAGTTATGTAGAATCTTCTTCAAAAACCTGTATTCACTTAGCTCATCTCACATTCCTCCTTGTTTTGAAATACAGTGTTTTGGCAAATTTTAGGAAGTAGTTTATAATATTAGATGCGGTCTTTAGAAAAAAGAGTGAGTTAGAAAACATTTTAACTCATTTTGCTATTTTTGTGTTGCTTTTATAAAACAGTCAAGATCAAAAACTTTAACAAAAGACAGGAAAGGCTAATTGCAGCTCCTAGCTTCAGTTTCAGTTCACAATTGCCTGGCCCACCAGTAGGACATTATGGTGGAATAGAAATACTCACCTATGATACATTTAAAGATTTTTTTTTCTTTTTTTCCCATTTTATTGATATGTATAAGTGCAAAATTTAAGTTTTACAATGAAGTTGAGCACTTTATGCACCGACGTATCTTGTCAAGGTTACAAGGACTTTGTAACTCTCTTTGTAACTCTTTTGTCCCTTCTCCTACTCATCCATCCCTCCCTCCCAACCTACCCCCCCCCCCCCCCCCCCCCCCCCCCCCCCCCCCCCCCCCCCCCCCCCCCCCCCCAGTTTCACTTTGTTTTTCGTTTTAAGTTCCATAAGAGTTGTGATCTGGGTCTCTCATATCAGAGAGACCATTCGATGTTTCACCTTCTGCTTCTGACTTACTTCACACTAAGCATGATGTTCTCAAGCTTCTTCCATTTGCCCGTAAAAGCCTCCACATTGTTGCACTTTATAGATGCATAGTATTCCACTGTGTATAAGTACCACAGTTTGTGTATCCATTGGTCTGTTGATGGGTATTTTGGTGACTTCCATATTTTAGCTGTTGTTAGTTTAAAGGTTAGACAGACAGACAGAGACAAAGAGAGTCAGATCAGGTTTTAGAATTCTCTTTCAATGTGCTGGGGACCCGAAGGTTGTGAAGCAAGCCATGAACACATCAGGGTTTTGAGGATACTTCAGATACAATCTGTAATACAAATACTTGTCATGTAGCTGTTGGCTGCTGTGGTTGTTGTTAGTTTGTGAATTCCTATCCCATGGTGTCTGAAATCGCAGACCAAAGAGGTAAGGCACTTAACTGAAGTAAGTAAAGAAGTAGTGAAGGTCTACTAGTCAGAAGTTGGACCTGAAAGACGTAGACCACGTGCCTGACTCTTTTGGGGCTTTTATAGATGAACTGAATAAGGGAGTAATTAATTAAACCAGGTTGCTGCAGTCTTCCACTCTTAAGCAGCTGCTATACCTCATGATCTTTCACTATGTTGTCTTTGTAATGATAATCAGTAGTCTTAATTATTATGAATCATGCAGAAATTCTATTTTAATGTTTGTGAATTTACATTTTGATTTTAATAGTTTCTTTAAGAAGAGGTGATTTTGTCATTTTTTTTTCATTTCTACAAACTAGGGAAGCATATTCTGATTTTTAATTTTTTTTTTTTAGTGACGACCCTTTGAAGCAAGGACTTAGAAATGTTGCCATTAACACTTTCTTTTATATGTGTTAAAATTATAATGGGGCCATCCAAATAAGTGGGAAGTGCTAATGGGGACTTTTTATTTTGTCCTGCATGCAGAGTATCTATTAGAAAAAGAGAAACTGCATATGTTTGTGAACGTTTGGTGGTTTCTTATTAACTGAACTTTTACATGAGTAATTATAAAACTGACTGCCATAAAATTTTGTCTTTTGGAAAGTAGGGGAATATAACATGTAAATACTACAAAATTGTAAAGAAAATTATACTCTTTATTTGATATAAATAAAATTGTGTTTGTCCACAGCAATTCTAAAATACCCTATCTTTGATACAGTGGGATGTTTATGGACTCTGACTAACTCATCACATATCCATGGTATATCCAGGAATATTCTTTGTACCTATTAACTTTCACTGAGAATTACATAAAGCTATAACATGAACAATAATAGCATTAAATAGTTTTGTGATGAACTGTACCATATGTTTCTATCTGGACTTCTCAGGATTGCAATCATCCATAGCTCCAACAGCTGCTGCCATTTTGCAGCAAATTGCTGTGAGATGTATTTTGTCCTTCTCGGTGCTGATTTCTCCTTCTGTGTCTGTTAAGTCTGTTTGGTGGAGAAATCACTTGCCTCTTCCTAAGTGTGTCTGCTTTCTTCCCAATTTACTTTGCAAACCGAGTACTTTGGTCCAGGTGTGTCCCTTTACAAAAATACATGGAAATTGTTGATAAAGATTTATCCTTCTGCTTACTCTGTGTTCTCAACAAACATTTAGATTAGGTCTGACCTTTACAAATGTAGCATGTTTACACTGTTCTTTGAGTAATGGTGGTGATTTTTTGTCCAGAGCTTCTTTGTGATAAAAAGCACTGAGAACCTATAATCCAAAAAGGAAGCAGGTTTAGCTCTTTCTTTTTCTCTGTTCCTTTAAAAATAGAGAGACTACTTCTAAATCATAAATGTTTTTGTTTATATTAATTTGGGGGGCTGGAGGAACAGCACAGTGGTTAAAATGACTGCCTAGCAATCAAAAGGCCCTGAGTTCAATTCCTCAGCACCACATAAGGCAGGCATGGTGGTTCATGCCAGTAATGTCAGAATTTGGGAGACTGAGGCAGGAGGATTGCCGTGAGTTTGAGGTCAGCTTGGGCTAAATAGTGAATTCAGGACCAGCCTGAACTGTAGAGCAAGATCCTGCCTCTAAATAAATAAATAAATAAATAAGTATCAACATTAAGAAAATAGTTTGATTGTATTATAATAGTGAATAATCAAAAGCTTTTATTTCCTAGATATTACTCAGCTATAAGTATCTAAGTTCTTTCTCATAAATCCTTAGATCCTTCTATGGAGAAAAGTTTAAATCAATTTTTTTTTCAACTTGTAAATTTTGCATGTTTATAAAAAAGAAAGTATCTGGGGTGACATAATATAAAATATAATTTTTTCTAAGTCTATGGGATTGTTTAATATATTGAGCATTGAATATATACATGAAAACACTATTGATTTTCTTTAAAAAGCCAGACCTACAGTAAACCTCTCATGTGGTTCCAGAAGTTCCTGGGCCACAGTAGACTATGACATTAAAACCCAGAGAGTACAGTTTGGCAAGGATGACTAGTTCTTCCCTTCACTTGAAACCTTCCTTTAACATGGAAAGCAAATTGTACCCTTCAATGGCCTCTTATGAGACATGTTTCCCAAGCTCCCTTAGGAAAGGTTGTATTCATGGGGTTATTTGCATTTAAGCCTGGTGATTCATTGTGTTGTAATGTTCATATTCCCAAGAGAATTTACCATGAGACAGGTGGAAGCCCAGGAAAGACCCCACAAATATGAACCATTTGAAAAACTACAGACTTGCAACTCCTTATGTATTCTGCTTAGCAAGGTCTGATTCATCTGGGCTCATTATCTTTCACTAAATAATGTCAAGGATAATAATTTTTATTTTTTATAATTCCCAGCTTATGAGTCACTGTTATCATTAGTCTATGTGGCCATATATTTATTGCATTTTTCATTTCTTTAATATAATAGCTACAGTGCACACCATCTGATAAAGACAGATTTAATGTTCCCATCAGTTTGACAGAATTAGAACAAGAGTCTTCCTGACTATAGGCCTTGAATTCTCTTTTCCTTGAGAATTTTCTGTAGAAGACTCATTGATACTTTCCTTACCCCTTTGACATAGAAATCATCTCTCAACTTTCCCGCCAGTTTTGTACCCAGGAATATCTGTCTCAGAAACCTAAGAGCCATCTCTGTAAAATGTAATCATCAGCCATTTCTCAGCCTCTGTGGGAGGGAGGAAGCCTCCCACAATTATCAGACATGGATGGTAAAATCACCTTGCCTCTTCTCCTCCCTGTTTTCCATTAGTACTTTTCTACAATTTTCCGTCACTGCCTACAGCCTCTCCCCAGTTTGATTATAAAAGAAGTGTACAGTATTATAGCACTTAGGAAGCATACAGCAAAACAGCAGCTGTCCAGCCAGGGTCAAGAGAATCTAGTGAATTATTGAGATAACTCAGAGGCTAATTTTGAAGATGCATCTTCTAGCTGTATATTTTTCTCATGAAATACTGAAATTTTAAGCTGATGCTGTAGAGATAACAAAGATGAGAAATAAGACCTCTGACTACTGTCATTCATAGTTCAAAGAGGAAGACATTAAATCTTTAGCATAGTTGTGGTAAGGCCTTTGTTTGTCTTAAAGATTGAACCAATAGGTTCCTTGACTCTTACCTAGAGAAGAGACATAGTATAAAAGATAGTTCTAAAAAACTGGTAAACAGTAAACGTACAAGGGAAATGTGTGCACCAAAAAGTTATAAAGTAGACAAAGATCAGTGTATAGAATCACAAAACCTCAGTGCATAGATAAATTTACAAGGGGGACAGGGATATTGAGAAATTGCAATTTTAATTGCCATAGGACATAATCCAATATGATTGTAGGTATCCTTATAATAGTCATCTCTTGGCATTCTGGTTTTTTGTAGTATATAAAATATTAAAATTTCAGTTGTTTTTAAATTTTGAGTCTTAAAATGTCTACTGGAAATTTAACTTCATTTGTGAGATTGACTAAATTCTTTTTCTAATAGTATCCTTCCTGTATTAGCCAATTAGAAAAAGTCCATAAAAGTAAATACCATAGGCAGTCAATATTTATTTCTATAAACAGGAAAATATTTTAGTAGTATATCCTATATATCTCATCTCATACCTTATACTTTCTTAAACAGAACGATCAAGATTAATACAATTGTCTATTTAATGTGCTCCGCATCATTGTGAACTTGGAACAAGCTGATTACTTTCAACATTTTTTCTCTGATCTCTTGATCCCTTTGGCAAGCTGTCATCCTCACATCTCCTGTAATCAGTATCCTTGTTTCTAGGAGTTTAAGTCTATACCCCCAGGATTCCCTCTCGCTCAGAGTAAACGCTATTGTGAACTGGGACTTACATTGAGTGATTAACTTTTTAAAATTCTTATGAAAGAGTGACATTCTAGAGAAACAACTAGATAGCCTGCAAGCTGCTTTGAGTAGAAAATAAATTACTATTCTTTATTCTTTGGATTTACGTATCACCTAGTTGCATCAGAAAATAAATTATAATTTAAATTATTTTTGTCTTTCAAAATGTTCAAAATATATAAGATCATTCAATTTGAATGCAGACAAAAATTAGAAAAAGACATGGAAAGCTGTCTTCCATTTGAAATTACTATGAAATGTCTCAGAAAGCTGACTACGATCTGCTTTACCACAAAGAATATAATCAGACCTTGTCAAATCAATCTATTTAAAATCAGTTTAATCACCTTACAATATAATGAACATTTTATGATGCTAGGGCTGAATCTCACATAATGGTTTAAAAATGCAACCTTCTGCAATATCATAAAAATATGCCAGTTTGTTACAAACATATAATCATATATACATTTTATTGTAAAATAACACATACTTCAAGATCCTTCATAAATCTGTCTTGCCATCTTATGCTATTAAAATAAACTGAAATATATTTGTACATGTATTTCCCTGTGTGTATGTAATATTAAGAGTGAAAATGGTAAAATGGCATATCTTTCTAGTCAAGATCCATACTTAGCCCCAGAGAAACTACTCATTCTTATGCATTAGTTGTGCTTCCAGAAGTTTCAGTGCCTTACACGGAAATGAAACATACTATATCATTTATTTTTAGAACGACTTGTAACTTATATCTTGGATATATTTTCATTTCTGAATATGTAGATCTAATTCATTCATGTTACTAGTATCATAACAGCATGCTTTATAGTCATATAATTATTTAGTGTTACTGATAGACACTAGGTTTCCTCACAACTCATGTTGCAAAAACATCCACTCTCATTCATCTTGGTCTATACACATTTGTGAAAAAAATGAGACGTGAGTTTTCTGGGTGAATGATATGCAAAATTATATCACAGCGATCAATCTGTGTACAATCCTGATTATAATATAGTTTTCTTTTTTCTAACCTTTTTAAGATGGATTATTATGAAAGCTTTTAATTACATTTTCATTTAAGTCATTTCACCTTTCCATGTACATTTCTAAGTCATGTACATCTTTTCATTTCCTGAGGAGTTGTTAGTTATTTGTTGTACATGTATAAGAGTTTATAGTGACAGCACGGGTAATACCTTTGATATATTAAACAGATGTAGTTTCACCTTATCCTGCCTTACTGCTTTAGAAACATAAAATCCAGGTCATATTTAGAAAAATCAATTTATGGTTAATTTGATTTTTAATTTGCTGAGGTTGACTCAATGACCATTGCAAGAAAAAAAATGAACCAGTGTGAAAAGAGAAAAACAGTACTCTAAATTGCTAGATCAAACTTCATTATACAAAATTTCAACACATACGCACTATTTAATTTTGTAATTATACATGGATATAATGTATAACTTAGTTTCATTTATATACACACACATATATACAGACATAAATGGCCAGGACTGTACCCCTTCTGTGAGAAGAATGTTCATTTCATTGCAGTTTTCCCATAAAGCAAAGATTCTGCAGTTCTTTTACACATGTTCATGACAGACATTCCATACAGAGCATGTAATTTATGATGTGTAAATTGTACTTACATGCACAAAGTGCATACTCTAAATCGTATGTACTGATTTTTGTGATTGCTTCCTTCCTTCACCGGCTTTTTTCTTTCCACCCATTTATTCATCTGCCCAGCTGTTCCTCCACCCAGTTTCTTAACTTATCACTTAAGGTCTCAACTTATCACTTAATTTTCATTATTTCTAAAATACTTATAGGTAATTAGTTATCAACACCTATCTCTGAGTTTTACTGGATGATTCATTAAGAACTTGCTTTTTTATTAGTGGTTATTGCATTCCTTCATTAAGTATTCACTCATAAGTTTTAATTATGCAATTACATTTTATGTAATACGTTTTATTTTTAAAACATTTATTATAACTATACCCATGACATTATTTTTGTGTCACTGTACTTTATTTGCCAAAAAGAGAAAGATTTTAAATATCTTGTTCCCTTCCTCTTATGGTCCTAATTTGGGACATATTTTATGCTTCTAAAATATGTTAACTTTAATATTTTAAGTAATATAACTCCATTCTTGGGTTTTTCAACCATAAAGACTCTCCTGTTATGCAGTATGAAGGATATAAGTACTTTTTTCATATTCTTTTACCTTCCAGCTTGATATTTCTGGTACTTAAGTGTTGGCATGAATTACAATTTGCATTTTGAATAAATTTTGCATGAATTAATATGCCAAATTTAAAAAAAATTTGTATATGTAAGTTAGCTAGCATTAGATATTTATAATTACTTCTCAATTCTTGTTGTGTTTGAAATTTATATCTTATAACTTTTTGGAAGGGCTCAAACACAATCTATCCTGAACATTTTTTAAGAGGTCAAAGAAAATCATCCTGTTTCTTGTGTTTTTGCAATATTTGGAAAGTACATAATTTTGTTCATTCTTGTAAGTCATTTCTCCTAAATCATACCTCATTTCAGGAATTTGGACACAATGCCTCTATGCTGTACTGTGGGAGACTAACAGACATTGGTAAACTTTTTGCCTAGGTACTTGTAGGCATATTTATTTTTGAAACCTGCAACTTCTTAGAATGCGATTCATTTTACAATCATATTCTTTGCTTATGATTACTTATTCCTAATACGACTTACTATAATTTTTCTCAATTTTCATTTTTAAAAATGTTTACCCTTCTTTTAAGTCAGTTTGTATAAAGGATTGGTTTAATTTACTTTTGATTATTTACTAAATCTTTCTTGCATTTTATTTTTGACTTTTTAAAGGCCTTATTTTCTTTACAGGAAAACATTTTTTTTTTTGCATACAATGAACACGCTGTTTTCTGTGTGTACCACTTACTTGTTCTAAAATTTTATTTTGCTTGACACAGTTAAGCTTCCTTCTGTTCTCAGATTTGTAGTGGTAAAAGGTTTCTTTCGACAGCTTAATGAAGCCAGTAACTTAAGACACAAAGCGAGATTAGCAACCTAGAAAATTGGAAGATTTGGCTTTCGGTCCAAAAAAGTCTACCTTGCTTAGAACTTGCAGGCCTAACATACATACATACATACATACATACATACATACATACATATATATATATATATATATCTCCAAGTTTTTTTTTTTTTTAAATCAGTCTCTTTCTGTAGTGAAGGCTAGTCCTGAACTTATTGTGTAACCCACGCTGGGCTTGAAATCACAGCAATTCTCCTGCCTTAGTCTCCCGAATAAATGCTGGTGGCATTTATTTTAGTGGTAATGGGGAATTGAACCCAGACTCTTTCTCATGCTAGGCAAGCACTTAAACCACTGAGCTACACTTTTAAGCCTTAGATATGGATTTTAAAGGGGGTATATATAATAGGCAGGTATCAGCTGAGTTAAAGATTCAGGTCATTCATTTTTGTTATGCACAGGATGCTGTTACCTGAAGCTCATCAGATATACCTGGTTCTATAAAGATAAAAGAAAGTTACTGCTTTAAAAGTTGTATGACTCGGCTTGTAACTTTTTAGTTCCTTTTTGTAGGATTAGCTAACCCACTAATTAATCATTAAGATATAAAAGACTACTTGCACCTGAAAGCAGTTTTTATCCATCAGCTAGATCTTGGAAATGTTCGTTTGGCAGTCCTGTGGGAAAGGACGTAGTGACTCAGTGTGGCTATTTCCTCTTGATTAAGGACTTCATTCAGGAAAAGGAATAGAACAATATTGACTTGTTGGACAAAGTAATTTCTGGTTATCTTGGGCTGGTGGACAGGCTGAGCCACCACTGGAGCAGGCCTCTCAGATTTTTGAGAGAAACATCCTTTTATCAGTGCAGAAGAGGTCAGGAGTAACGAGCACATTTTTGTGATTAGTGAGAAAACAAGTAGTCCAGATTTTAGAATGTCTTTCAAAGTAGACCCAAACTTAACAGAGAACCTCAGAAAAAGATTGGAAAACCAATTGCTTAAAAATTCTCCGTTCATGAATGCGGACACTTGGCACAATCCAGAGCCACATTGATTGTTACCTTATTTACGTGCATCTTGACTTCCAAAGATTTATATACACACAGCATAAGATAACAGCTATGGCACAGCCACCTGTTTGTATGAAAAAGGTAATTTGTACCAATGATCTCCAACTTTTTTGACACCAGGGGTTGGTTTAGTGAAGTTCATCCTCCCAGTGACAGAGATTATGGGTGCGGTGTATGTGTGAGGGTAGTAGGTGGAGGCAGGGTTCTTGTTACACAGTAGGTTGTCCCAGGATAGCTTTGAATTGGCGAGTGACAGCGAGATGATAGTGGACAGCAAAGTTTCACCTTTTTACAGGTCAGCAGCAGTAGAACCTAACTGGGGGTGGGAGGTAGAGCTTCCCTGGCTGTTTACTTGCTCACTGCTCATCTGTGTCTATAGCCTAGTCCTTCGAAGTCTATAGAGTGGTACCTATTGAAGGGTCAACAATTGGAAACCCTGATCTATGTTATACGACAGCGAAGTACCTCTTTAGATAGGGAATCAAGTCCTCTCCCTTGGCTGGAAATTGCCTGTGCCATACCACTAACTGTAATTTGAGACATAACCAACAAGTTATTCCTTCCCAACTCTGCCAAATATCAATACCTATATTCCTAGTGTCCAGGTAAATAAAATGTTTTCTTGAGCCTAGAAATTGTTTCAGGGAACTAGCCCAATGTTTGTTTCAGAAGCATTGTGTACATAAAAAAGATTTATCAAATGAGCTAGTACACGTGTTTTTCTCCAGCTCTCTAGACAGCAGTAAGCCCATCAATGCTTAATTAGACCTTTTTTTTTTCCAGAAATAAAGCAGGAGAAGCATATGTGATTCCAGACAAATTTTGTGAATTGATTTGATCATTTGCAGGGAGCATGTCTGAAATAGTCTCCAGTCAAGGCTCAGTTACAAAAGACCTTAATCCCATAGGGTCATCCTCCTTCTCTTTTGGTAGTACTAGAGAAAACATTCAGGATGCAGGCCTTATCAACAGCAAATACATATGGTGGAGCACAGTGTACTTCATCCTTTTCGGTTGTTTCTGGCCTATTAAGTGCATTGCACAGTGAAATTTTGAACAAAGATTTTACCTCATGTGTATGTATAATTTCTCTGTTTGAAAAATGTTCTGGTTATAAAAATTTAGTACCTTCTTATCCTGATAAACACCTAAACGGTTAAACAGTCAGATTATTTGTCATGTATGTACTTGGGAGCAACTTTATCTTATATCCTAGTAAAAGTATAGTATTAGGAGTAAGCTAAACAAGGTTTTAGGTAGACTAAGATGTATATAATAAATCATTTTATCTGGCTTGTAAAAAGGGGTTTATGTGAGTAGTGAGAGATTCAGAAGCAGTATGTGTCCAGGAACCACCAAAGTCTACGCAATTATGATTTCCTGGTTTAGCTAGATGGTGGGAATGATTCCAGCAATTGGGCAAGACATGAAAGCATAAATCAATAAAAGTGTCACCACCAAGCAAAGCAGTATGCAACTTACAAAGATCAGGTGCACGTCTGTCTTCATTTCAAATGAGGGACAGGTGTGGTATTGATACTTTTAGACTTTCCATTTCTCTTTCCCTCTGCAGTATAACATTTTTAGATCAGACACCAGTGTGCTTGCCGACACACCCAAGTAAGCTTGTTTGTCACCATGGATATGGTTTTGAGGGTTTCATCAGGTGCCACCTTAATGTAATGAAGCCTGGGATTTAAAAGCAATTAGTCTGACCTTGTTTTGCAGAGCAACCCATGTGTATTATTGGACTATAAGAAAAATCTGTTCTGAGTCAGATGTAGTTTTTGGTATATCTTAGGGAATGCCTTTTTGAATACATGATTCATCTTTTCAGTTTTTCTTTTCACGTGGGATCACCAGCATGAAGTTTCCACTTAACATCAAAACTTCAGAAACTTTTAGTGTGTGGGAGATATAAGCAGGGATGTTAACATTTTGAGTGATTTTTGGGTAATGCTTGTATTAGTGCTTTTAAATTTTTATTTTGTGGTCCTGGGAATTGAACACAGAGTCTTTGCACTGAGCTGTGTCTGCCCACAGTCCATTTTATTCTTTTTATTATTATTGTTTTGATATGAAGTCTCACTATATCACTAAGTTGTCCAGACTGGGATCAAACTTGTTATCTTCCTGCCTCAACCCCTAGAGTACTGGGATTACAGGACTGTCCACTGGGTTGGCTGATACTAATTCTTTTAGAAGAATTAGAACTATTATAGTGTTTTACTCTTTTTGAGTAGGAAAGAGCTTCCACCCTTAAAGAAAAGTACTGAGGCTAGAGCATTTCAGTAAAATCTGTCCACCTGTCATTATTAGAAAAACTCATCTCAGTATTGAATTCTCATCACTGGGGCTTGTGAAGTCATTTTAAGATTCTCTCTTGCACAAATGAGGTAACTCTGAACATGATCTGATACCCTAGGCCTGTATCCAGTCACATTTTTATAAATACACTATGAAATAGTATCTCTGTCATACTGGGTATTATGGTGATGTATACTAGATGTGTGAAGCCTTCTGTAATCAATAGAATTCCTTGGGTGTTTTTTTTTTATTGGGGGCCCATTCATGAGATCTTTGTCTGGTGCTTATAGTTTTCAGAGTATAAAAATGATGTAAGTAATCGAGGCAGTAAAGTGTTTTATCCCACTTAAAATTGTATCTTTCATTTCCATCCATTTTCCTGAAAAATGTTTTCTTTGCCTATATACTTAGAAGTGGGATAGTTGGATAATATAGTAGTATTTTTTAAAATTTTTTTGGGAATCTCCATGCTGATTTCCTTAGTGGAAATGCTGTTTTACAACCTTATTGGCAGTCTATAATGGTTTCTTTTTCCTCCATAAACTCACAATTATTTTTATAATTTAGTAATAGGCATTATAATTGGAGTGAAACCAAACCTCATTGTACTTCTGATTTATTTTTTCCTGATTGCTAAAGATACTGA